>JAJJWW010007042.1:0-447509 GCA_023531295.1 Papaver armeniacum | reverse complement strand
GCAAGACTCTACGCACTTGATTCCCTTAGCTGATCTCACCCACAACTAAGAGTTGATACAACCCAAAGTCGAAGACTTATAAACAAATCTATCTCCCACATAAAAGTCTATTATGATAGATAAATCTGTCTCCCACATAAGTACCTATGAAGTTTTTTTCCGTCTTTTGATAAATCAAGGTGAACAGGAGCCAATTGATAATCCGGTCATATATTCCGGAAGAACAGCCTAGAAATACTAATCACCTCACAATAACTTAACTATACGGTAGTAGAAGAAGTTATTGTGGAATCACAAAGAATGAGACGAAGAGCTTTGTGATTACTTTTTATATCTTACCTATCAGACATAAATCTCGAGCAAATCTTAGAGAACATAGTACTCAATACGATATAACAAGTAAGATCAGAGCACACAATCATAAAGAAAATAGTTTTGTATGGCTTCATGAATCCCAAATGAAGTCTTCAAGTCATTAACCTATAATGGTTTTGGAAAAACCTAGGTTAAAGGAGAATCGACCCTAGTCGCAACTAGGACACAGGAAAGTGTCGGTATTAGGTTTTCCAGTTGTTAGAGTTCTCCCTTATATAGTCTTTCAAATCAGGGTTTGCTTACAATCAAAGCTAAGATGGCTTAGTAACAAAGCATTCAATATTCACCGTTAGATGAAAACCTGATTTAAGATTCAAGCTAAGTTTGCTTAAAACCAAAGCAATATCTCTCCACCATTAGATGGTCTTAGCTTGTTAAACACAAACGAAATATACCTTCATTTTGATATGGGTAACCGTACCTAAACGTGTATATTGAGTTGGCTCAACAATAGTTAACCGAAGTTAGCCATATGAACACTTTTGTCTTAGCCACATTCATCTAACATTTCTAGATCAAATATGATGATCAATCAATAATGAAAGATAATCAAATGAATCTAATTGTGTTACTCATAGAGTTGTTCAATTGTTTATATCTCATAGAAGTATACAAGAACCAATTGAAAAAAAAACGGATTGATTCGTAATTATACAAAGTACTTATGCCGAAATCAATTCATGAACATTAAGTCACGGTTTGCAAAAATTGCATTCCTTAATTTATTAATGTATTTGTTCATGAGTATGAAATCATACTTACCCGATTTTAGAACTTTAACCACTAAGTTTGCAAACGGCTACGCAAACTACAGTTCCGGACTTTTGGTCTTGTCCAGCCGTTTACAAATGGGTACGCAAACAGACGTCCTGGACCTAACTCAGGTAGAACCGTCTGCATACTGGTATGCAAACTTGGTTCTCGGACTTTAACAGTTAAAAACCTTCACATACTGGTATGCAAACAAGGTTTCCGGACCAGAATCATACCAAAACAGTTTGCATACTATATACGCATACTGTGATGTTTCCAGAAAAAGGTTAATTGTTCTAAACTTCCATTTCAATCATTGAAACATCCTTAGAAGACGACAATAACTGTCTCACACAAATATTAGCTTATAAGTAATTTTCAAGTGATCGATTGATCAATACGAAACATTTCGAGTCGACATCAAATGATTGTCTCACACAAATCATGTAAGATGTTTCAAGGAAAATTTCACATAATCATATTTTGACTTATTATTTAGTTTCCAACAAATAAATTGTTTCCAACTAAACTCGTCAAGAATAATGATGAACGTAGTTAAAGCAAAAAGCTTCCAACACATATTTCAAGAAATAGATAAGCGAGATAAACTCGACTCGAAATTTCAAATGTGTATAATATAAAAGTCTATATAGCTATACGACTTAGTCTCATTAGAAGATAGAATTGAATAACCTTCTGAGTGACAAATAAGTTTTAGTCTCCACATACCTTTTGATGATGAAGTTCCTCCAAGCTCTCCTCAGTAGATCTTCGTCTTTAATCGATGAACGCCGTGAAGTCTAAAGCTCAAGTACACATTATATCCTAATCCGAGACATAGCTATAAGTAGATTATAAATCAAGACTTATAGTTTTGATCAACTAAACTTGACAAACAAGCTTGAGATAGCAACGCTTGCGAGTTCGACCGAGCAGTGCTCTAACAAGTACAATCAATAGACATTTAAGGGTTCACTGAAATAAAAATCTCTGGAAATGAGTTCTTGTGCAGTACATATACATTATTATCTATTTATGAATAATTTGGTAAGATGGTGAAAAAGTGAAACCAAATATGGTTACATCAAACAAACACATTCAAACATGCCATCAGAATGGGTTTCAAGCATATGTAAACCATGAATAGAAATGATGAAACCGAATCTGGTTACATCAAACAAACATCAAGTAAACAAACCTACTAAAATTGAACCGTGTATAATTGATCGAAAACAAGTGAAACATAAACCTAATTATTGGCTACAAACACATGAACAACAGATGAAAAATCACTGAAGCAGACAAACTAACAAAAATTGAACCGTGAATAATTGATGGAAAACAAGTGAAACCTAAACCTAATTAATGGATACAAACACATGAAAAACAGATGAAAATCACCGATGAAACCAAACATAAACCTAATTACCAAAGTAATTGATGAAACCAAACCTAAATCTAAACCCAATTATCAAAATCAGTGCACGCAAAATTAATTGATACGATTCTTACCTTTTGGTTTGATGTTTGGAGTTTGTTTCATTGTTTCTTTGATTTTTCATCTTTCTTTTTCTTTTGTTGAGTTGGGTCGGAATTAGGTTTGGAAATGATTCAATTCATGATTATGGTTTAAATTACGGTTTCACTAGTTGGAGTAAGTAAGAATTAAAGAAGAGAAAATCGAAAATCGTTGGATGATTTTCACGGATCTGAGAGTTTTTGGATTTTGAGGGAAGGAGAGAGTTTAATGGATTTTTTTGGTCGGTACAAATGAAGATGTACGTTGTATGGTGACTTGTTTATTATTTAGTTATTTTAGGTTGAATTAGGAGAAGACTGCTTAGATTATTTGGGGTTTTGTGTTACTTTTGTTTGGATGGGTTTTTTGTAGACGAATAGTAGGACCTTTGAGGTTATAACCCACAGTCTGGACGTATTTTGTACAACCCGAACAGTGGCACGGTGCTTTTGTCTTTGATCAAGCGGGTCAGATTAACAAATGGAGAAGTATAGATACACCGAAGGAGAAGGACCGAGGTGGGCACCGTGTGAGAGGAGGGGTGGGACCCACTTATGCCCACCCCTATCCCAATTGTAAGAAATACCATATGGTCCTAATAATAATATATTAGAGAGAGTCTAGTCCTGTTGACCCAGTCATGTGTCTGTTTGGTCCTTTTTGGGAAAAGATATTATAGTTTGGTCCTAGAAATTATAGTTTGGTCCTAGGGTGATGTCATGGATGATGTAAATGTCATCTTGTAGTGGCAGAAATACCCTTATATTATTGTTTGGTCCTAGAAAATAATTGTTTGGTTATAGGGTGACCACATATATACAAAAATCAATAGCAAAATATCTCATTTTTCATATTCAGTTTCTCTCTCTTCTTTTTCAGATCTAGTTGTTCTTTCCTCTCGAATTTCTTTTTCTCTGCTGCTGTTGAACGCAACCAAGACGATGATGTTTTCTTTTTGTTGCTGTTTCGTTGAAGATGATGATGTGTTGTAGTTGAAGATGATAAAGATGATGTTGATGATGTTGTTGAAGACGATGTTTGTTGTTGCTGTTGTTTTGAAAAAGCGATGAAGTTCATTCTTGATGTTGAAGAATGATGAAGATTTGTATGGTTTTTTCTCTCTCGATGTTCTTTCAACCGTAAAAGAAATGATGAAGACGATGATTTTGCTGCTCGTGTTGATGTTCTTGATCAAAACACGAATGATGAAGTTGCTGCTGATGTTGAAGAATAATGAAGACGATCAAGAATGATGAAGACGATGAATAATGAATGATTTTTGTCCCCTAATACCGCCGCTGTTGTTAAAGAATGATGAAGACGATGAATAATGATGTTTTTTTCTCCCCGATGCTTCTTTGTTAAAGAATGATGAAGACGATGAATAATGATGTGTTGTTGATGTTGAAGATGATAAAGATTATGTTGATAATGTTGTTGAAGATGAAGATGATTGTTTGATGTTGCTGCTGATGTTTTATATGGACTTCATTCCTGGGAATGAAGTCTGTTTTTTTAGGTTTTTATATGGAAATGAAGTCTGTTTTTTAAGTTTTTATATGGACTTCATTCCTGGGAATGAAGTCTGTTTTTTTAGGTTTTTATATGGACTTCATTCCCGGGAATGAAGTCTGTTTTTTTAGGTTTTATATGGACTTCATTCCTGGGAATGAAGTCTGTTTTTTTAGGTTTTTATATGGGAATGAAGTCTGTTTTTTAAGTTTTTATATGAACTTCATTTTCTGGAATGAACTGCTACAAGAAAATAAGTAAAATTTACACGGAAGGGTATTATTGTCAGTTTAATATTTTTAAATAATTATGGACCAAACAGTAAAGGTGTTTGACCAAAGGACCAAACAGACATGGACCCACCTAAAAAAGGACCAAACAATATTTTTCCCATCCCAATTCCCAATGCATAGATCCTTCCCTTGTGTCCGTGAGATTCTTCTCGGTGCGCATCACGGTGCTTAAATTCGGTGTGTAGCAAAGCTCTTAACAAATACCTAATCACCAGCCACGTGTCTTCACCACTCGTTTTTAGGTTATTCCGAAACCAAATGGCAGTACCGTAATTACACTAATCGTATATAATAAGCTTCCCAAAGGAGGTTCTGTTTATATATCTCCTTCTACCCTCAAAACCTTCTCTTTCGTTTGGGTCTCTCTCTCTAAAAAAAAAAAACACACACGCAAAGCTATCTAGGGTTACTCTTTTTCTACTCAGCCGAAATGAGGTGAGCAGCGGTAACTCCAGTATTTCTCTGTTTGTTAGATTAGGGTTTTGATTCTGTCTTTTATTGTGTTAGGGTTTTATGCTTTTATTTGGGTTTCAGTTTTACTTGTGCTCTGTCTGTCTATATGAGTTAGGGTTTCACATACTTGGGTAAGTTAAAGTGAATCCCTGAAGTATGTAAGTCACTGGAAGATGATCCGAGGAAAACTAGTCGGCAGCCGGCCTTTGAAAGGAAGACCTACAAGTATATCTCTCAGACTGTGAAAGTCTAAAGAGTCAAAAAAGTTTGACCCAGGTCATGGTGATTATTAGATGCTGTTAGTGTCCGTGTTTAGTCCATGGACACTCGGGTTATAAGATCTCGGTGGTTAAGATCGCGATTGTTAGTTCAACTTCGAGATTTGAAATTGTTGTTGGTTAGATGAAACCCTAAGTTCAATGTCAGAACTACTAATATTTCCCTTGTTAGAAACCATGTCTTATCAGTGTTTTGGTAAAACGTTTTCTTATAAGGATTGTTAAGGACACATTATGTGAAATTAATACTGTTGAATAACGGTGTTGGACTGTTTCTATTTTTTTTTTCACAAGGAGGATTCATATTTGTAGACATGGTTTGATTTTACAGACCATGTCTTATCTTTTTTGTTGCCTTCTTGGTTTGATGAAAGCACTTCTGTTTAGTACCTTATGTTGACTTGTGATGTTTTTTTGATTTTTTTTTTGTTGTTGACGGGTTAACATAGTGAGTTAGGACGGCACCTGAAATCAGAAGTGTGATGATTTTGTTCGACTGTTTATACACATTTGCTTATGGTTGTTTTTTCTCGATTTTGTAGTCGTCATCCTCAGGTGAAGTGGGCACAAAGGGAAGATAAGGTTTACCTTACAGTACTTTTACCTGATGCTAAAGATGCAAAGGTAAATGTTGACCCTGAAGGAGTGTTCACCTTCTCTGCTTTAGCTGGTGCAGAAAATCATCAGTATGAGTTGAAGTTGGATCTGTTTGAAAAGGTCAATGTGGAGGTAAGGACATAGTAGTTTCTGATGTTCGTTGATTATCCTGTTGTGTCTGCCTCATTCACATAGTTATTATCTATGTGTTTGCTGTCCTGATTTTATCATTGTTAATGTTTCCAGGAAAGCAAACTTAATATTGGTGTGAGGAGTATTTTCTGTGTTATTGTGAAAGCAGAGAATGGGTGGTGGAAGAATCTGTTACGTGGTAGTGAGAAGCCACCACACTATCTAAAAATTGATTGGGACAAATGGGTCGATGAAGATGAAGCAGACGGTCTGATAGATTATTCAGTTTTTTGTTGGTTCTCATAGTCTTCTAATTGCTGTTTGTTTTCTATGTGGTTTCACTGAAATTTTGGATGTTGTTTTCAGAAACACCCGATGTTAATACAGGAGATATGGATTTCTCGGTACGGTGTCAAATCCTCCATATGCATTTCTCTTAAAGTTTTCCTTGATGATGGCCTAAACTTGTGTTGATTTTGTTTACAGCAACTCGGAGGCATGGGTGGCATGGGAGGCATGGGTGGCATGGGAGGCATGGGAGGAATGGGCGGTATGGGTGGAATGGGCGGCATGGACATGGCCAGCTTGATGCAAGGAATGGGTGGCATGGGTGGAATGGGTGGAATGGGTGGCATGGATATGTCCGGCATGGGTGACATGGGTGGTATGGGTGACGAGAGCGATGATGATGGTACTAGATCTTGACCCTTTATTTCATCTACAGTATTTGTTAATTATATGCATACATATTTCTCATTGAACCATGATTCTATTGAAGTCTTTTGATCCTTCACAACTTAAAGAACCTGATGATCAAGATCGGTAATTCAGGTCTTTTAACTGCCAAACCTGACTTGTTTGACCATTCTTCTTAGATAATGAAGTGGAGAAGCCAGGAGAAGTAGAAGTTGCAGCTAAAGACGTTCAGAAGACAGAGGCTGCTCCTTCCCCAAGCACATAAAGAGTCTTCATTTTAGTCAACTTAGCATTTTCATTATCAGTGAGTTGTCATTTCCAGATAAACTGCAAAATGAAATTGGGTTCTTACTTAAGAGTGACAGATGGTGCATCTTGAGATTATTTTGTTATTGGTTCTCCCCTAACTATGCATCATAGGCGTGTTTATCTGCTGTAACAGCATTATTGTGTACCTTAGCAGAATCTATGTTTCTCTGGGACCAGTTTGTTTCGTTCAATTTTACGGCAACTCACTTTTTTTCTCTTTAGTTGTAGAACTATTTTTACTTAGAATTATGCCTGTTCCAGTCGACACCCAACAATGACTCATGACACTTGGCTGTATGTGCCAAGTGCCAAATACTCTTCTTTGAGTGAGTTTATTGGACTCTGTATAGTCAGGCTATCCTCTCAGTTATTTCCAAGGTGCAGTATTTTTTTTTGAGCGGGGATGTTATTTGACGGGTATGGGAGTTCACGGGGATGTTATTTGATGGGTACGAAATTCACGGGGATGTGATTGTCAATACAAAAATTTGCAATTCTAGCGTCCACTCATTTACCATTTTAGTAAATAAGCCAGGCTACCCTGGAAGTTGCATACCATAGTGTAGCATGGTAATGTTCAGCTAGACTCCTTGGGTATATTAATTATCCCTAATGGCATAATTGAAATTTTTAGGAAAAATACAATTTTTATAATTCCACCATTAACCTTTTAATATCGTTCTTCTTTTGTCTTTCTTTCTTCCTTTATATCATAATCTCGAAGTTCAGAGAGATACAAAAATCCCTCACCTTCGCTTGCACCACTGTCAACACCTTCACCAGCTCCGCCACCTCCATCAAATTTATCATCAACTCCGGCAGCACCGTCCACCAACTCTACAATTCTTTCATCAGCTCTATAACTACATCTTATATTTCCACCAAATCCACCACCTGCAGCACCACCACCACCTCCTAAACAACCGTATTAGATCGATTTTCACCCGATTCAACCACAGAAGTCAAGTCTTGTGACGAATCAAAGGGAAACTAATATCTATAATTTAATCCCGAGCATCATAAACATTAGATTCATATCAATTTTCAACTGAATTTTGCATGATTCCATTTTTAAACCTTAAAATTTGGATTTCATTTTTCTTCAGATCAATGATTGATTCAGGTAATTGACATCTTCTTATTTATCAATTCGTTGTTCTCACTTGTATTGACTCGTAAAAGTATAAATTAATAGGTTTTTTTACTTGATTTTTATTATGCTGGTGTGTGGTGGTGCTGGTGGTGGGTGGTTGGTGTTGTGTTTGTTTTGTTGCAGCAATTCACAAAAGTACATATACAGTGGATCTAACGACTCTGATTTGGTGAGAAACCAAGACTTTTCATTTACCACTATTGAATTTGTCTTTCATGGTAGAAATTATGCTGGAGGAATAATTACAACTGTGCTTATGTAAGAAAGTATTGATGGTGATTCATGTTTACAGGTAAGTAGATTCCAAGTTGCAGTACTATAAAATCATGCAACAACAGTTAGAGATTGCAACTGGCACCCTTATTATCCAATGCTCGTCAGTTCCTCTTAGTATGGGGTCATTGCTAGAAGTTGCAATACTTATTTTATTCAATCTAGTTTACTATGGCTCTTTGAATCTCTGTCATTATAAAATTCAAGCCTTTCTCTTCCATGATTTATAGAATCATTTTGTCAAGGAGCAGAAAAACAAGATTTTTCATCTACCACCCAGTATATGCAAAGCGAAAGAGATGATAGAGTATATGATATGTCATAACAATAGAGATTTAACATTTGCAATTTTTTGTTAGCTTGTTATATTTGATTTGGTTGCACAAGCACTATTTACAGTGGGCTATCTCATTGATTTGTGATAATCTATTTTAAGTGTGAAAAATAATTATACTTATTTTTGTTTACTATAGATATATCTTTACATGCACATCCGAAACAAGGAGTTTATGAAGTCGGTCTTGGAGTCATTGGTGTTTATGAAGCTACAAGTAATGAAATATGATGGTTATATGGGTTGAAGCAGTAAGGATATTGGATCAACTATGGTTGTTGATCCATATATTTTGGATCAACTACTGTTGTTGATCCATCTATATGGGATCAACTACTGTTGTTGATCCTTTGAACTCATGTTTTGTAGTTTAAATCATGTAAATTTGTTCTAATGTTGAACTTGTGGTGCAATGGTAGCATGACTGACTCCATGTCAGATGATGTGTGTTCGACTCACGCCAAGTTCACTCCATTTTACATGGATAACTTATCATTATTGATCCAATTTTACATGGATCAACTTCCATTGTTGATCCACTAAAATTGGATCAACTTCTACTCTTGATCCTTTTTCTTGGATAAACTAGATAAACTTCTACCGTTGATGGTTTTGTTAGTGGATCCTGAAACTGAGATGATGAACTGGTAGCATTTTTCCATCAGCATGGATAAACATCCATTGTTGATCCAACTGCAATGGATAAATTTTTATTGTTGATCCAACTGCAATGGATAAACATCCATTGTTTGATCCAACTGAAATGGATCAACTACTTTTTGTTGATACAAAAAATTTGAACCAAAGTGATGGTGACGGTGGTGGTGGCGGCGGCGCGGTGGTGGCGGCGACGGTGGTGGTGGCGGCGGCGGTGGTGACGGTGGTGGCGACGGCGGCGACGAATTTGTGGTGGAGGAGGACTAGTAGTGGTGTAATGGTGGCGGTGAAGGAGTGGTGGTGGAATATTGGTGGTGGTGGCGGTTGGTAGGTGGTGGTTGTTGAACGGTGGTGGTGGTGGAATGGTAGTTGAATGTTGGTGGTGGTGGTGCTAGTGGTGGTGGTGAAGTGGTAGTGGAACAAATTTGTTGTATTTTGAAATAAAGAAAAATATTATATGAGTGAGGGTATTAAGGTAATCTAATATTAAATGGATAAGGTTATAAAAAAGGAGGGACATAATTATTGTTGCATGAGGATATATTTGTTGGGAGTTAAAAGTAGGGACATATAATTAATATACCCGTCTGTGGAAATTTCAATTATGCCATTAGGGATATTTATAAAGTTCTTGAAGGATATTTATGAAGGCCCATCAAAAGTAGGGACAATTATTCAATTTCCACAGACTCCTTTCCCTGCATGCATAATTTTTAACATCATGTTTGTTTTCTTTTTGGTAACCGAAAAAGTGTAGCATGATAACCGAAAAAGTGTTCAGCTGGGACTCCTTTCACGGCATGCATAATTTCTGATTTAGATTTTTTTTTTTTTTCTTATAAGAAAAATAATATTAAGCTCCTAAATTAAGCTCCTAAAAGTTGTGGTTTAGACTTCTGACTGAATCATCTCTAGCTAATATTGAGTTGGTTCATCACTTGTCTAAGCTCATTGTTTTTCCATCTATCCGAAGTGATAGATTTGTTACAGAAAACGGCTAAATTTACAGTCAAAGCATTGTTTTATCTGTTAGTTAAGCTAAAAGACACAATGTTTTGGCTTCCAAAGTAGGAGCTGTCGTTGAATATGTTTTCTCTTGCTTTAGCGTACATTCCAACAAGCAACAAGCGATTCCGAGTCACATTGGAATTCAATGTTATGCCCGCTTAACCCTGTCGCCCATTGGAAAGCTGCTTTACCTCCGTTTAGTTCGAAAAGTTCCCCAGAGTTTCATCCCGACGATTCTCCTCTTGCTTCTTTACAGTTCCATGTATCATCAATTAAGGTTAGAGCCATGACAGAATCACACATATCATACATCATTGATCTATGTATCATCAATCTATGTTTATCCTATATCTCATGAATCGTGGGTAGTGTCAAGTTGTCAATTTGATTGTGCGTAAGTTATGATCTTTGAGTGGGTCATAGTACAAGCTTTGGATGATATTATAATCTTTGTTGTTGACAGACAAATAAGAGTTTATGTACTTGACAATGGTTATAACAGTTTTCCAACTGTTTTGATCCTTCTTGTTTAGAACCTTGTTACATCTGGCCTTCCAGATGTGCCAAGTTATAGTTCTGCATGAGTCAGCCCAGCTCATTTCAATTCCGTTTTTTTTCAGTTGATATGAACCAGTTGTTAATCCAATCATGGCAGTTGATGGCATTACTACTTACATAGTAATATCAAAGTTTAGGTGGTTCCAGACCTGAGTAACGAAATTACATTCTAGAAACACACGTGTCATTGTTTCGTTATGTTCATTGCACATTTGGCAAGTTTTATTTATGTTTGGTAATATAGCAGCAACTCTCATACTATTAGGAAGTATGGAGTTGGCTAGTTTCCACGCAAACATCTTAATTGAAGGAGAAACCTTCAGATTCCAGATTCTTGTCCAATCTCTTCCATCTGTTTGGTATGTGTTAAGATTTTTATAAAAGGATTTTACAGCAAGTTCCAGACAGCTTTTTCTTCTATGTTATCTTCTGGTATTGGTATTTGTTGGATTTTTGTGACTGTCTCTAAGTCAAAACATCTTCTAAGTTTATTATTATCCCATGTTTGGTTTTGATTGATGAGATCTTTTACAAAGATTATGTTTTCAGTGTCATTATTTGGTTTCAGAATTGGTGGGTTCACCCCTGAAATCCAAAAATCAGTCCAAATGTTGATTTTGTCTCCTTTTCCTAGTTTCCAGAAACAATTTTTTTTGGATATGTTCGATGCCACTTTTTATTCCCTTCCAAACCCAGCTATCAGTTTGTTTATTTTTTGTGTCTAAATGCATTACATCAGAATTTGGGAAGTACCTAGCTTTGAAGATTGAACCCCAAAGAGAATCTGGGTTTTCATGTTTGTCCGAGAATCTGATTTAGACTAACATCACGTTTGTCTGTTTTTTTGATCTAACTCGTCTGGATATGACTGAAATCGCCGGACTTATCTGGATTTGACTCGATTTTTTTTTTTTGAGTCAGATATGCGAGTCAGTGGCTTCGTCTCATGAGTTAAGGGTATTTTATTTCCTGAATCAAACGGATTCGAGTTAGGGGTTAGGTCTGATTCAGATCGCGAGTTAGATCTGACTCAAACTGAAAAACAAACAGTTTGACTTGTGCCGTGTTAGGGGCCGAATCATATCCATATGTCTAGTCAGCAAGAAACAAACACCCTGTAAGATTAGCTAATCTTGCTGCAAAATAGTTCTCCACCACAGGTATAAGCCCTAGACACTTTGTCCTCTTGATACATAGGAGAAGATTTTGATTGTTGCCCGCGTACAAACCATTTGATATTGATTTTACTTTCTTCAACTGGATACTGTCACTTTCGATTTGAACCCGTGTATGGTTCCTATGAAACGTCCAATGGAATGTCATAGAAGCCGCTTTATCCTCTAACCATTCCTTTATGTCTGTGCTGATGTTTCTGCACCTTGCTCCAATTTGCCTACCTCTATGGTCAGAGTTCATTAGAGCTACTCTTTCCAAGTTGTTATGTTTTAAGACCATAAATGCACTAATTTATTATGTCGTAGAATTTGGACTTCCTCATCTTGTACATTTCTATAAGGTCTTTCATTATTAACCATAGTAGTTATGCTATCCCATGTTCTTTGAGAAGTAGGTTTCATTTTTCTAAAGATCAAAATCTCATTTGAACTTCCACCTCCCCTAACATGTGATGGCCATAATGTCAGCCCAATCTAGAACTCCTTTTCCATTTAATTCTCTTCCCTGCAACCAAGAATGGAAATCTACCTGATTGTTTATGACAATGTTAATGTTAAAACCTATGTGATTAACAATAATCTAACAAAAACAGAAGTCATAAAAATATGGGTAACAATTTTTTCTAGCTTACCACACGAGGGCGTGCTTTAAAGATGTTAGGAAGTATTCTAGGTACCCTTTCATTTATTGGAAGTATATAACGTATACATTTCCAGATGAAAGTCTTTATTCTAGGAATTATATTAGTTCTTCAAATACTACGAAGGTTTTCCCAAGCAGAAGTGTGGGTTTGAAGTCCAACATCTTTTTTTTTTTTGATGTGTTACCTTCAAATACAACCTCAAGAGTATCCCAAACCTCTTTTGGACGTGAAAATATGATGTTGTAGATCTTGGCTTACTGCATGAATTATAACATCCAAACCATCTGAGTATTGCTTCTCGAGATGTCTTTCCCCTTCATTGTACTTGTCTAAAGCTTTGTACTCAAGATTAGAGTTTTCAAACTTTAGACGTACATATCCATTGATAAATGGTATGTTGAGATGGAGATTTGGTTGTTCAGGTTGTGTATTCTGAGGTGATTGAAGCACATGTTGTTGTACATGAGGTGTTGTACGAAATTGAGGTTGGGGTGGTGTTAATTGTTTGACCTTCTCAGCTAAAGAACAAATTGATCTCAATAAATCTTGGAACGTATCATCAAATATTTGTACCACAAGTGTTTGGTGTTTATAGTTGGAGGTCTGGTTTACCTTTTGGCCTGATTAGGCGTTAGAGTACAAACCGTGGTTTTTCCCCGCCATCACTGTTGAATATATGATGTTAGCTGGGACTGTTACTTCAACTTCAGGTGCTGAAGTATTTCCAACTGATGTTGGTCCGTTTGATGCTGCACACTTGTTATGAGCACCTATGGTGTTATCGTACTCTGTTAGAGTTCCATACTTTGTGGTGTTAATCACAAAGGTGAGGTTACACCGAGGCAATGTGGTAACCTTATTTGATGCATTATTTATAACTTCACAATGTCAGAAATCTCATACGAGTATTTGTGAAGAAAAATATGGTCAAGATAAAAATTGTTGACTAAATATCGTGTTTAAAGATCACCTCAGTATGTTTGGGGGTTAAATCTCAATTGTTAACTAGATATCATGTGGTAGTTGGGACTCAATTACTTTTCTCACCTTGCGAATATTTGGGCCTCTGACAGTTATTCATTGTGACGAACTGACTTTCCAGGTCTCAACTTAGCTGACAGCTTCAATGTTCTTCCCAACTTCTGATGTTGAACTCAAGTCTTTCGCATATGTCTTCGTGTCTCTTCTTTAATTGACGACGAATGGTTAGAGTCCTCGACATCTGACCTTGAGTCTTATGTCAGATATCAACTGCACTCTTCAACTGTCGGTTCTTTGGTAGATGTTATATTTTGTCATCTACAAATGTTACATATTTATAGGCTTGGCAAATCACTTCCTCAATAAGCCAGTGGTCCTCATGGCTAAACTACATACATTTCTGTAGTACTCCTAAATTTGAACTTGGACTTTGGCACTTACAATATGATACTAGCTTTTTGGGATTAGGAGAACATATGGAATATTGTATCCACACATTGGGTAGAAACTCTAAAAGAATAAAAAGATAAAAAATGAAACATTAACCCTATTTCGTTCCTATTTATGCACATATTATTAATAATTTCAAATTTGGACTCACTAAAAATAAATTTATCAGTGCAAAATATTCAAAGGTACATTCGAAACTTAATGAAAAAAACCACTATAAATGAAAGAAGGAAAATATTTTGAGACGGACAAAAATAACATTGAGGATGAAAATAACGGAACGATTGGGGTAGGATTTGTTGACATTCCATTATCAGCTTTTTATGAAAATATTGGTGCCAAAATTTTGAGATGATGAGAATAACCATGTCAAAACATCCTCTCCCATCATATGAGTTGGGCATTTCCACATTTTTTCCCTCCAAATCACAAAAAAAATTGATGAAAAGAATTTACATTTCACCTAGCTGGATAATTTGCCCGTTCGAATTATTCTTGTTCGCCTAATTAGGATCGGGACCAATCCATTAGTAGCTTTCCTCCAAAACGTCGGTGCTCTTAACAAAGTCACATTTAGGTCTTCCATTTGGACCATTTCCTTGTTCACTCATGAAGTTATTATATATAAATTTATAATTTATAATTCCTTCGCACAGTCGAACGCAAAAACCCTAAACCCTAAATTCGTTTATTCTAGTTCAGAGTCACAGCGAAATCCATGGATATAGAAATGGAAGAATCACCACCAACAACAACTTCATCTTCATCCCCATTGAAGCGTATGGGTATAAAAAATTCGATCCAAACAAACTTTGGAGATGATTATGTCTTTCAAATTACTTCAAGTCAAGAAGAGAATTCAACAACAACTCTTGCTGTATCATTATCAACAAATGTGATTAAGTTATATTCACCAGTAACTGGACAATATTTTGGTGAATGCAAAGGTCATAGTGGGCCTATTAACGAAATCTCATTTTTAGACTCAGGTTCGCCTCATCTTCTTCATTCTTGTTCTTCTGATGGTACTGTTAGGTTCTGGGATATTAGGTCTTTTAATCAGGTGGCCGTATTAAATGCTGGTTCAGCTCAAGAAGTGTTTAATTTTGCTTTGGGTGGTTCAAGTAATAGTCTTCTTTCAGCTGGATGCAAATCCGAGGTAGGCATCCATTCTATGCTGCTCTTAATTTCATAAAGAAAGCTTTTTGTATTGCATATGTTTGCTCTCTTAAAATTTACCTCAAAACTATGTAGGAAATAGGAACAAGAAAGTGAATATGTGTATGTTGTTCAGGTGATGTTTGTGTCATTGTCTGATATCAATTTATAGACCATGCATCGACGTTCCTAAAAACCTAAAAAACAAAACATACATGTGATCGATACGTATTGAAATCATCATACTCACATCACAGGGTAATAATGCATACATTCTAATATGTATGAAACAAGTCACATGCATGTTTTATTTCTGATTGCAATTGTTTTTGTTTCTTTGCTCTTTTTTTGAAAGTATCCATTTAACTAAGAGACATGTTGTGAGCTTGGTAAGCCTGTGTTGTAACTGCATAAGTAGGAATGCTAATAATTGTTAGTATTAGCCAGTGGTGTATGAATAAGAAGGCTCCCACTTGGGTGACAGAGTTTTATTTTCGAGTTTGCTTAGTGTTGTCTTTGAGTTGCGTTCGATTCTCTCTGATCTTTCATTGATTGAAGAATTGTTCTCATAATTTCTACACATTGACATTATTTCGATCATAATTTTTTAGCAACAGTTGCGGCAAGATCTTAGCTAACTGTTCTCATCATTTCTATAATTTGACATTATTTCCATCATAATTGTTTATCAACAGTTGCCAGATGATCTTAGCTAAGGTAAAAAGGCTGGAGAAATGTTCCTGTATTCAATTTCGATTGCTTAAAAATATCTGTAGTATTAGTTTTACTGTAGGTGAAAGAAATATTAATAGTTAGGTACTTGCAGATACTCTTTTGGGATGTAAGAACCATGAAGCAAGTGGCATGCTTGGAGGAGTGTCATATGGAAGATGTTACTCAGGTTTTGCTTCTCCCAACTCCCGCTTTATGGTTCAAACTGTGTTTTTTAGTAGTTATTTCTCTCAACACATAGAGAAGATTACAGGATGTATCTTGTATTGGTCGATGTTTAAATTTGTAGCGTCAGTGCATCTGGCATTCATACCATAAACTGACACAGGTTACTTCTGTTTCCTTTTTTGTTTACTAGCTAGGAAGAGCTAATTGCATTATAGAAATTTCCTTGCTTCTCATATTTTGTAATGCAAGCTTCGTTGAATCATTGTCATAACTAACTGATAGTCTGATATAAATGCCTTTAATGTTTAGGCACATGTTAAGAAAAAGGTCATGTCAAGGCACAGAAAATATCTATTGACATACTCTGCTTGACAGCGCAGATTAGAGACCATAAGATTATGTTCTGATTTCTTCCATGGCATCTTGATTATAAACTAGGTGCACTTTGCTCCAGGTCATCAGAACAAGCTTATTTCTGCTTCTGTTGATGGACTAATATGCATAATTGACACTGAGGGGGATATCAATGACGATGATCATCTGGAATCAGTAAGTACACCTCGCTGTTCGGCTATGTTATTATTGCTGTTTATTAGAAACTCTGAAAGCATTATATTGCTGTTTGTCTCAATCGCTGAACACGTTTAATGTCTAATTCTACAATCTTATCTATAATCCGATGTATCAAAATTCAAAGTATCCTAAATTCTTTCGTTTGTATAATAACAAAATGATGAAGCAGAAGACTTGCATAAAAACCCAATGCTAGATGTGCAAGAGTGTAATATTAACATCTCAGTTTTTAAACACACCAAGTATGGTCACTCAAATTTGTGTATTCCATTGGTAGATGGGTTTTATGGCTTCTGCTGGACCTGCAGTTTGTGGACTTGAAGTACCCATTCTGAACCCCTTAAGCTTGTATATTAGTTATTCTTCCTCACTAAATACTAATAGTCTGAATTTGCTCCACTATCAGATAGGACATTGAAATTCATCTCTAACTCAATAAGATGTTTTGGCCTTGGGAAGTGTTTAGAATTTGCTCCATCATACTCATTTTCAGATTGTTTTTCTCTCCCACTCACTTTGAAAGTGGGTAAGGTTTCGTATTTGATGTCATTTTTTATTTGAAACACAATCTAAGATTGTACTCATTTTTCAAACAAGTTCCGTACCCTACTCTGGGAGACTACCCAATATCAATAGTGTATGAGGCAACTCGTTTTGAAACAGATTTTCATTTGATACCAACTATAGAGCCCATGAAGTGTGAAACTCGAGCTGAAACAGTACTCGTGACAAAGAAACCACTGGTCAAGCTTTTAACAATCTTTACTATTGCGATTCTTTGCAAAAACCAAATTGCTGTTCCTGATATTTAGCAATTTGAAAGATAAAATTAATAATCCTCACCGTGAAATTCTTGCATTCTTGTAGGTGATGAATGTCGGGACATCAATTGGAAAAGTAGGATTCTTCGGGGAGATGAATCAAAAGCTTTGGTGCCTGACACATATTGAAACCTTAAGGTCCTGAAAGATTGGTTCTCTATAAGTCAATTCTTTTTTCTACCATGTTTTACAGATGAAAGTTAGACTTGTGAAGCTTCTGCATGTATATTATTCAAACATAGTGTCATTCAGTAAATCTTCCAATTGCCTAACTTATAGAGACAATGCCTGTTATCAATGTCTTGCAAACAAAACCTCATTAACTTAGCAAAATGCTTATTATTGCAGCTACCTAAGACTTGGTTCAGAACATGCATCAGGATTAGCATCTGACGATTGAAATTATAAAAGTTGAACCTCTAGGATTTTACCTCAGGATTGTTTAAAAGTACATCAAAGAGAACCCCAATTGGCCTATTTGTTGCCTCATTAAATGGAAAGAAAAATCTCATAAATAAGCATCATCCTCTTTTCTTTTGAGCTATATATCTATTGTTTCTTCTGCGTGCTTCATTTGAGTTTTTTATTTTGCAACATCATGCTGATTATAACTCCCTTTGGCAGTATTTGGGATTGGAAAGATGGAACTAATGAAGCAACCTTCCAGGAGGCTCGTTCATTAGCATCTGACAGCTGGACGCTTGGCCATGTAAGCTTATTTATAAAGGATGCCCTGTTGTGTTCCTTTGGTCATTACTTGATTAATATTGATTACTGGTTACAACAAAGTGTTTAGCTACTTATGTAGTAAGCAGGTCGCATGCTCATTTCTTTGCCAAGGCAATTCTCTTTTCTAGTTTTGTTATTTGTCAAGTGATTGGTGGCTAAGTTCAGTGGATGACGAGTGACATTCTTTTATGCTGTCTGACTGATAGCTTGTCAGTCAAACCGTCTTTGATCGAACCCTACCACCACCCATATGCTCATGTTATCAACTCCTGTTCTATCACTCAGTTACAGTGTCAAGCTCCCAACTTTTCAATACTAGACGAGTGATGAATTGCTACTCGATTAGATGATTTCTCATGGGTCTCCGAAGTTACATTGCCTAGTTACTCCTCTGCAAAGGGATTCCCTTAGAATTGTTTTTTATTTTGCTCCTTGATTTTGTTTCTGCAGGTTGATTACTTTGTGGATTGCCTCTATTCAGAACCCAATGATCGTTTGTGGGTGATTGGTGGCACAAACGCTGGCACATTAGGTTACTTCCCAGTAAATTACAAGGGGGCTAGTGCAATTCAATCTCCTGAAGCTATCCTAGAGGGTGGCCACTCGGGGATCGTAAGAAGCGTCTTACCTGCGTCAAGCATACGTGGGGACCTACCAAAATGAGAGGCATTTTTGGATGGACAGGCGGCGAAGATGGTCGCTTATGTTGCTGGTTATCAGATGAATCTTCTGAAACCAACAAACAGTCTTGGATTTCAAGTGCTCTAGTAATGAAGTCTCCAAAAATTCGCAAAAAAAGACATCATCCTTACTAGTCAAACTCATCTTAGTTTCAACAGGACCATGTTTATGAGAGTTTTCTTGGTATCGTTGTTGTATTCTTAATTAGTGATATTAAAGTTGAGGAAATACAAAGAAGTGATATATGTGAAGTGTGAACTACAATTTTGTTTCTTAAGGCTTGTAGAATTATTATGGACAGACTTTTCTGGCGTGTTTTTGACTTGGTTCTGAACTTATTGTATGATATCTTATGATTTCTTCTTTAAAATGAGCTAAGAATCACCCATTTTCGTTGTTGTGTAACGAAGTCTACACAGGCTCTGCAAGCAGAAATTTTTCTGAAATTTTTTGTTGCTGTCTTGCACTTACGTCTTTAGTTCTTTCAGCTATTGAATATATTCTTTTTGTTAGTAATTTTTACATGAATGCATGCGTTCTATGTTTCTAAAATGATAAGATTGGTGGAAATCTGGTTTGGTTTATAAAAAACGATGCCATCTTTTCTTATTGTTGTTTTGGTCTGTAATCGAGTGTGTTTGGCACCTTGTTAAATCATTGTATGGTTATATATAGTCCTTCGATCACTACTTTTGAGCATTCAGGCTAATGTAAATGAATCTTTCTTTTTGTCTTGTTTAATAAAACCATACTTTATACTCTTGGTTTCAAATTGTCTCGGGAATTTTGGAATTGCCAACTCCACGGCTAATCGGAAGCGAAAAAAATTCTTGGCTGTTGCAATTAGAAATTAAATCCCAAAGAGTCAACTTTCACATATATGCAAACAGGCTCTGTAAGCTGAAATTTTTGTTGTTGTCTTACACTTGCGTCTTTAGTTCTTCCGCTATTGAATGTTTTCTTTGTGATGGTAATTTTTACATGAATACATACCTTCCACACCTCCTATCATTTTTACATGAATTCCGACTTGTGTGAAAGCCCATGGAAATCTATAAATGTAAATGGTTTTCAACGGATTCTTTTCCGCACAAACTCTTTGATTTGGTGCCTTTGACTGTCCCCAGTTTATTATTTGATACTTTCATGTATTTTAGTTTTTGTTTTATACATGGTAAGCTAAGGTAAGTGGCTTTTGTAGTTTATGAACCAATATTTATAATGGTTTGTTTAACCTAGTATTTTTAGGGGCGACCCCAAAAGAATTAGGGGCGACATATAAGACAAAAAGGGTCACCCAAACGTAAAAAGTCGTAGTCGTCCCTTATCTCCCGGTCTTTTTTTAATGGCCAAACTACCCTTCACAATCGGTAGATAACCTTACAATCGGGAAATTAATCCACAATCGGGAGTCAATTTAGTTTATATAACTTCCGAATATAAAGTATCCCCAAAATAAAATCCTCTATCTTTTGAATTTTGATTATCCTATAATCGGTAGTAAATAAAGTTATCTTGACCCCCGATTAAAGTAGACCTTTGGCAAAAGTGCTACCATAATCGGTAGTGAATTTAGGTTATTTAACTCCCGAATATAGAGTAGCCCCAAAATGAGATTTTGCAAAAATTCTCTATTTTTTGAATATTGGTTGAGCCTATAATCGGTAGTAAATGAAGTTATCCAGACTTCCGATTATACAATAGACCTCTTTGTCGAAATCCTACCATAATCGATAGTCAAGATAGTTCATATAACTACCGAATATATAGTAGCCCCAAAATGAGATTTTGCCAAAATCCTCTATTTTTTGAATTTTGGTTGAGCCTATAATCGGTAGTAAATGAAGTTATCCTGACTTCAGATTATACAATGGCTCTCTTTGCAAATATCCAACCATATTCGGTAGTCAAGATAGTTCGTATAACTACCGAATATAGAGTAGCCCCAGAATGAGATTTTGCAAAAATCCCCTATTTTTTGAATTTGGTTGAGCCTATAATCGGTTGTAAATGAAGTTATCTTGACTTCCGATTATACAGTGGCTCTCTTTGCCAATATCCAACCATATTCGATAGTCAAAATAGTTCATATAACTACCGAATATAGAGTTGCCCCAAAATGAGATTTTGCAAAAATCCCTTTCTTTTTGAATTTTGGAGTATCCTATAAACAATAGTAAATGAATTTATCATTAACTTCCGATCAATAGTAGCCCCGAATACGCATTTAGCACAAATTCATATCAATCGGCAGTCCCTGTGTGTTTTTTAACTACCGATTATATTACCAATAATCGGATTTTAAAAACAATTATTTTACTTCCGATTATTAAAGGGCATTAAGGTCTACTAACATTTAGGACATCCCATAACCTTGTCTATGGGTTGGGAATAAAAAACTCGCCCCTAATTCTTTCGAGGTCGTCCCTAAAAATTCCAGGTTGTTTAATATTCGAATTTAACGATGTTTGCAAACTACATTATCGATTGTATTGAGCACCTTTTATATTTGGATTCTACTTTTAAATTTGTCAGGCCGTATAGGCATATTAATGCTGACTTGCGGAAGATCGTCTGGGACAATAATGTGGATTTCTGATAAACCTCGACAATTGATTGAACCCTCACGGTGGAATATTACGATCTCATTCGTCTTAGATGATTTCAAATGTCTTTTGTCATTGTAAAGCCTTCGGTACGTTGACCCATATGTGCTCAACAACTCAACGCTTTGTTTAAGCTAAATTAATTTAATATCGTATTGTTGTATTTACTTGGGCATTGCTTGTACTTTCTTTATCCCTTTACCGTGTTGTGACCCCGTTTTGTTTTGTTTTCTATAGAGTTTGGGAGCGGCTTGAGGCAGTAGGCTTGTTAGATAAAGCTTCGGGTTCAAAGTGAGTATGCTCATTTTTGGTCTGTAATTAGGTGTATTTGGCAACTTGTTAAATCATTGTATAGTTATATACACTCCTTTTGTCATTACTTTTGAGTACCCAGGCTAATGTAAATGAATCTTTCTTTTTAGTATTGTTTAATAATATATATATATATATATATTACCCTTGTTTGCAATGGGAATACAATATCGTTTACTCCTGGTTTTTACCCTTATTCACATTATCAATCAGTTAACCAAAAAACTGTGAAATACAATATCTTATACTCTTGGTTTCAATCCATTTTCATCTCGTATGGAAGCTCAGGAATTTTGGAACTTGCCAATTGACCGAACTCTAGGGACAATATCGAAAGCGAAAAAAAACCCAACCGGAGATTCCATGCAGTTACTCGTCGAAATGATTAAACCTAACTATAAGATTATTTCTAAAATTATACTCAATAGAATAAAACCGATTTTGAGCAAAGTCATAAGCCCATTTTAGGCGAAGTATGTTCCACATAGAAATATTCAGTATAACGTGATTATTGCTCAAGAATTGGTTGATTCTGTGAAAAAATGAATAAAAGGGTTAGATATGGTATCATGAGGTTGAAATTAGACATCTCAAATGCCTTTAATAAAGTCGAACGATGATTTCTTAATTATTGATGTGCTTAAACAATTCAGTTTTCCTGATCATTGGTGTATTTGATTTTCCAATGTATCAGTACCACCAACATTTCTATTCTCCTCAACGGATATCCCTGTCCTTATTTCAAACCCTCCAAAGGTATTAGGCAAGAAGATCCATTTTCCCATATCTGTTTATCTTATGGGTGGAAGTGTTCTCTAGATACTTATTACATGCTGAGCATAATCATCTCATAAATGGAATAAAAATAACTAAAGATGCTCCAAGTGTTTCTCATCTGCTCTTTGCAAATATGATTGACTGTTTTCACAAAGGCTACTCATAATGAGGCTAATAACCTTATGTATCTCATAAAGGATTTTAATCTGATTTCTGACCAAGTGATAAGCTTCCCAAAACCGGGTTGCCTTTTTAGCGAAAATGTAAAGTCTGAGCAGTGTGTCTCTCTTATTAGATCAATGAATGTGAAACAATTGAAACCGGAAGACATGTATCTAGGTATCTCATTATATCTCAAGAGATATAAAAAATGTTCCTTTGCTCACCTTGCCGACCATTTTGATAAACATGTTGCAAAATGGAAAGGTAAGCAATTGACTCGTCGTAACATCAGTCATAGTTAAACATGTGATGAAATCTTTCCGCTCCTATCATATTAATTTATTTTTTCTTCCTGGTGAGACTATAAATCAAATGGAAAATGCGCAAAGGGATTCCTGGTGGGGCAAGAAGTCCCGGGATGGTATTTTTCTAATGAAATGGGACAAAATCTGCTCTCATAAAATGAAAGGTGGTTTAGGCTTCCGAAATTTGAATAAGATGAACCTCGCTATGCTTACTAAAATTGCTTGGAGGCTCATCCACTCTTCAAGTGATTTGTGGGTGAAAATTTTGAAATGCAAATACTTCAAAATTCCACCATTTGCATCATAAAAAACTTAAGAATACTAGTTGGTTTCTATAGAGCATATGCAAAGATCTTAACATTATATCCCAACATGGCTATTTTGAAATCAGAAATGGTCATAACACCAATGCTTTTGTCTACATTTGGATCTAATCCAAAGTATCCTTTGTGTAATTTTTATCTTAATCCCAACATTCATGTAGCTAGGTTTATTAACCATGATAATTAAACCTGGAATATTGATATGGTGTAAGCTTTTTTCACTAGCAAAAATTGTTAACAAATTATGCAAACTAGAATTCATGCATCTGGTGAGGATAGGATAGTCTGGCCTTTCAGTAAGTCTGATATTTTTTAGTTAAATCTGCGTATAAACTCTTAGCATATGAGCTTCCTAATTCTAATAATTCTGGTAATCCCATTTATAAAATGATTTGGTCCTCCTCTCCTGTTATACCCAAAATCCAATTATTCATTTGGAATTGTTTTAAAAATATCTTTCCAACCAAAGTCAGACTCTCTAGGTATGTCCCTAGTCAAGATACTTTGTGTAGCATGTGTGCCTGGTTTTCATGAAAGTTTAGAACACTTGATTCTTCACTATAATTACTCCAGAGTAGTTTGGGCTGCTCTTCCGAATGCAAGCACAGGTTTACTTGATGCTGGTACAAGCATAACTATTAAAGGCTGGATTCAAAATTGGTTAATCGATGAGCATAGTATGGATTTTCTTTGCTCAATTTTCATCATTGCTTGGTGTTTATGGTGAGACGGATGCTTTCATCTTTTTCAAGGGCAAAAACTTAATCATCTGCGTACATTCTAGAATGACAATTAAACTTTATAATGATTATGTAAGTTTCTCAAATGCTATTTACAACCAAACTCCTACCATTGTTGTAACTAATTCGGCTCTTCCTACAAATTTGGATTTTCCACATAATTGTATGTTGGTCTATTGTAATGCTTTGTATGATAACAATTCTAACCAAGCTGGTGTTGGTATTGTTATTACTGATCTTGCAGGACACTACTGAGGATTCAAATTAGTCAATGGGAGGTCTAGAAATCCAGAAGAAACGAAAAGCATGGCTATGTTTGAAACTTTGAATTGGTTGAAAAACCAGAATTGTGCTTTGTGCTTGTATTTGTGTCATAAATGATGTTAAGAATGTGATGGAGTATCTTATCAACAATAATAACCAAACTAGTTGGTTTTGTTGTTCTATTCTGGATGATTGCCTCGTGCTGGAAAACTCTTTTGCTTTTGTTAAATTTGAACATTTCGAAAGTATCTTGTTTTAGGAGCATGAATGGACCTTCATCCACCATCCTTCCTTATAAACTTGTAAACTTCATATTATTTTAAAAAAAAAATCCTAGCAAAAAAAATGTATTAATCTTCAACTAGTATATAATCGCGTTACGTGCAGGCTTGTGAAAACTTTTCTCTCTCTCCTAAAAGTGCTCTGGCGATTTTAGGGTTTTTGGATTTTTTTAATTTTTTTTTTTCCGCGCTTTCATCTTGGATCATCTCTTGGTGATCAAGGATGGGGAGAAATCAAGGGTTATTCAAGTCATCCTAAGCTTACTTTTGCAGAACTTGTTATGGGAAAAAACAAAAAAAAACCATGTTACTACTGCTATTGACATCAGTTCTCTACCAAACCCTACTACCAAAGATGGAAAACCTGCTGTGGTTATTCCTCAAGATTATTATGAAGAAGGTTGTCAAATCTGGCGTTTTAGTCTCATGGGGAGGCTGGATCTCAAAGGCGTCAAACTATCTGATATTTCAAGCAATTTGGAACAGCAATGGCACCTAGGAGAAGCTAAATTTCAGTTTATCCCCATGAACCGTGGCTTCTTCATTGTTAAGTTATCTTCTCAAGAAGACAAAAACAAGGTTTACAGAGATGGAAACAACGAACCATGGATTGTGAATCAGCAGCCTCTATGTTTAATTGAATGGTACCCAGGGTTTGATGCTGATAAGCAATGCATATCTCATTCTACCGTATGGGTTAAGTTTCCTACTTACCGGTTGAGATGTGGGTAGAAAAAACGTTATTATCGTTAGGAAAATCTTTGGGTACTCCTATTGTGGTAGATAAACGAACCTAAATCATGAATATGGGCATTTTGCATCAGTTTTGATCGACATTGATTTTTTAAAACTCAATTCGATTCCGTCCATGTTGAAGCGGGAGGACGCAACTTCGGCAGCCTTTGAAATCTTAAAGAGACCTAAATATTGCTCGAAGTGTAAGATTGTTGGGCATCGAGATTCCGAATGCGGGAAGAAACATGCTCCTTTGAATACAACTGCTCAATAACCTGGTTCTTCAACGACGCTCAACAACAATCCGTTGCGTTAGTTATTCATCGGGAGATTCAGCTTGGAAGGTTGCATCGCATAAGAAGAATGGTAAGAGAAACCGTAAAGGGCTCCGCACAACCTTTACAACCTCTTTCTTTGTGAGCGTTCAAGGCACCGTGGAACTACAATTACAAGAAGATTTAGTGATTTCCGGTCGTCTTGCGAAGTGCCACAAACCGAGTTTGAAAGAGCCAAACAAGCTGCACAAGCGCATACAGTTTTAGTTAACAAAGCTAAGTCGGTGAGTACTCCACCTTGATTACTAAGCCAGTGGGAATGTTGAATTGGCTAGAACTAAACTTCCTAACCCTGGTAGGATTCCTAAATCTTCTTTGCCAACACCGGAGTGTGACGCTCTTGAACATCATTCTGAATTTGTTTCGCACAACAAGTTTAATATCCTGGGTATGAACTTTGTTGATGAATCTTCAAACGACCAGCTACATGATATTGGCAAGGTTGATGAAGTAGCGAAACGTGCTAAACATCAACAGTTGATAGCTCCCCAAGCTAGAATCGATGCCTTGAAAGATGATGACTATATGTCTGAATTGGAAGAAGAATCTGGACTTGGAATCCGAGCTCGGAATGGTTCTTCACCAAGACTTAAATCCTCCTCAAATGCTTCCAGTCAAGCAAAGCTATCTAAATCTCAAAATCCCAAGGTTTAATATGTGGGTACTTTTTTGGAACATAAATGGAGTTGCTCGTGAAGCAGCTCATTGTAAACTTAAGGAGTTAATAAGAGAATTCAAGCCGGATGTGTTTTGTCTTGCGCAACCTAAGGTGCACTGCTCGGTTGCCTTCGGCAATAGACTACAGCTTGAAGGATTTTCTTCTCATGTTATTCATAATGCTACTGCCAATAGTATAGCTAATCTTTGGGTTTGTTATTTAGATACAATAAGGCCATCTATTCTAAATAGGAGCAAAAGGCCATTTCTATTGAGGTTGATGGGGTAAATATTTCTTTTGTTCATGCTAGCTATGTTCAAGTTACAAGGATAAGACTTTGGCAGCAACTCAATCTCCAAGATGAATCTATTCCTTGGCTTGTTATGGGTGATTTCAATTGTATTCTTAGGCTTGATGAGAAAAAGGGAGGTCTTAAACCAAGAACTTCGGCTATAAATGAGTTTTCAGATTGGTTGGATGACAATAATCTTTTTGAGGTCGACTCTCTGGTACAAAATTCACTTGGACTAATAGTCACTGGTACTAATAGAATCATTAGTAAACTTGACCGTGCTGTTATTAATGCTGCTTGGCTTGCGAAATTTGAGAATTGGCGGTGTAGAGCTCTTCATAGGGAAGTTTCCGACCATTTTACTGTCTTGGGTTATCCTTTTGCTGTTCCAAGGCCTAAGAGAGCTCCGTTTCGTATTTAGAAGATGTGGTTTTTGCACGAGGATTTTCTTCGTATGGTTGGAATATGCCGGCTCATGGTTCTCTTGATTTCATATTTACTTATAAACTCAAGAGACTTAAGGGGGTGATAAAGGAGTGGAATCTTCTGGTTTTTGGTAATATTCATTCTCGGTTGAAGCAAGATCAGTTGAGGTTTGAATCTGCAGACTCTTTGTTCGGATGAGGATCCAAGTGACGTTACCAAGCTTAATCTTATGAAGGATACTATGGCTAAGCTTAGTGAGACTCGGCTTCAACACAACACTATGCTTAAGCAAAAGGCAAGAAATCAGTGGCTTGTGGAGGGTTCAAGCAATTCTACTTTCTTTCATAATAGCATTCGCATTCGTAGAAGCTCTAATACTATTTTTGAATTAGTAGATAGTGATGGAAATACTATCTCTGATTATGATCAGTTGCGTGACCATATTGTGCAATTCTATGAAGAGAAATTTAATGGCCATGAAACTGATATTGATGCTAGCTTATTTGATTATGAGCATGTTAGTATTTTTGATGATCAAAGTCTTGTCATGGACAGAATTCCAACTCCTAATGAAATCAAACAAGCAGTTTTTGACCTTGGAGATGACAGTGCACCGGGGCCAGATGGTTTTTCTGGTTGTTTCTATCGTCATTGCTGGGATATTATTTAAGATGAATTGATTAAGGCTATTATGTTTTGTTGGAGTACTGGTCATATTCCTAATGGGGTGAACTCTAGTCTTATCATTTTACTTCCAAAGGTAAGAGGTGCAAATACTCTTCGTAATTTTCGACCTATTGGCCTTAGTAATTTTTTCTTTAAAATTTTTACTAAGATCCTTGCTACTAGACTTGGTAGTGTTTTGGATAATCTTGTTTCGAGGAACAGTAGCCTTTATGAAGGGTCGTAATATTCATGAAAACATCAGTTTGGCTTCAGAAATGGTTAATGAACTTCACATCAAGCGTAAGGATGGCAACATTGGCCTTAAGCTTGATATTTCTCAGGCATTAGACGCGGTGAGTTGGTCTTTTGTACTGGAAGTTTTTCGCCGGTATGGTTTCTCTGAACATTGGTGCTCTTGGATTCTTAATATTTTGATTATGTTAGAATCTCTATTCTTTTGAATGGAAATCCGGAGGGTTATTTAAAAATTAATAGAGGTTTACGTCAAGGAGACCCCCTTTCTACTTTGATTTTTGTCTTGATTGAGGATGTTCTCAGCGGAAATATTAGGAAGCTTTTTCTCTCGAAAAAAGATGTCTCATATGGTTACAAGAGGTGGTATTTCCCCTACTCATCTCTTCTTTGTTTGATGACATTATGATTTTTTGCAAGGGAAACGTTAAGAGTCTTCATAATCCGGTGGATTTGTTGGGTAAGTATCAAGCAACTTCCGCCAAACCGTATGTAGGCAAAAAGCAAGATTTATTATGGTGGATGCTCTTTGAGTAGACGGACCTATCTTGTTGATTACTTGGGTATGAGTGTTGCCACTTTTCCTGATAGGTATTTGGGAGTTCAAATTATGCCTGGCACTGTTAGATATCATCATATTTCTGGAGTTGTTGAGAAGATTAAATCTCAACTTGCTGGTTGGAAAGGCTTTTTATTATCTTTTCATGATCGTATTGTGCTTGTTAAATCGGTTATTTCTAGTTATTCTATTCACAACATGGCTATCTACAAATGGCCGCGCAAATTTATTTTGCAATGTGAAAGAGCAATTAGGAATTTTATTTGGACTGGTGACTCTAATGTTAGTCGTGCCGTGGTTGTGGCATATGATAAAATCCCTTATGAGGAGGGGGGTCTGGGTTTAACTCGTATGGCTACTATGAACAATGCTCTTCTCATGAAGCTTTGGTGGAAAATTCGCACTTCAAAGAAGAAATGGGTTGGTTTTCTTCGTGCAAGGTTTTTGGTAGGAATGGTTGCATCAAGGCGAATGGTTTGAAATCTTCTATTTTGCGGGGGTATTAAAAAGTGTACAAGATTGTTGAATCTAACAATAAAGTGCTGCTAGGGGATGGTAGAGATACTTCTCTTTATTATGATGCTTGGTTTTCAAATAGATGTATTGCTGATATCCTTAACGATTATACTTTGGATATAACCACGTTGGTTAGTGCTCTTTTGATTGAAGGACGCTGGCAGATTCCTGTAGAACATTTGGATCGCATGGTAGCGGCTGGTCTTGATGTTAATCAGTTGCCTACTCCTTTGGAAGGTGGGGATTCACGGATTTGGATGCCAGAACTCAAGGGGAACTTTACTGTAAGTTCAGCTCGAGATTTTATCCACCAGAAGTATAATGTTTTTGCAAGCGCGTCTCTTTTATGGAGGAAGGAAGTGCATCCTACCTTAGCTGCCCAGAATTGGAAGTTTCTGCGTAGTGCTTGCGCTACTTATGACATAATCCAAAGCAGGTTTAAAATTTAGCTTGCAAGCCGTTGTAGCCTATGTGGTGTGGCGGAGGAGACTCTTGATCATGTCCTTTTCCATTGCACCTTTGCTGGCCGTGCTTGGAACTGGATTGCTGATATTTTTGATTTAATGCCTAATGCTAACCTTGTGCGATCTTGCAAAGCAGCTAAGGGAAGAAGTGATATGATCCGTGACTTGTGGCTACTTGCTAACCTTGTCATCAGGTCGAGCTTTGGGCTGTCTTGAAACAAGGCAGGTTTTCCAGCGTCAACAACCTAATCGGAACGTTTTCTTCAGGCGTGTTTTGAAGTTAATCCAAGAGTTTGTTTGTCGGACTTAAAGGGTTCATGCGAAACAATGCTTTTGATGTTGTTATTCTTGATTATTTCCATGTGAATCATAGAAGAGTAAAGCCTTTTCAACCTGTTGAATTCTTTTGGGAGCTTCCGGAAGAGAATAAACTCCAACTTTGCTGTGATGGGGCGGCGAGAGGGAATCCAGGTGTTGCTGGTGCTGGTGTGGTTGCACGAGATGTGAACTGTTCAGTTCTAGGAGCTATGTCTATTGGCCTTGGAGTTACTACTAATTACTTGGCGGAACTATATGGCATTATTGTGGGTATGGAGTGGGCTGTAAGATGGGGAATGAGGCGCATTTGCATTAGGTCCGATTCCTATGGTGTTGTTGAAGCTTTGAAGAGTGATAATATTCCTTGGTTTGCTCGACAAAGGTGGGTAGCAGTTTGTAGACACTATGATGCAATAAGGTTTATTCATACCTATAGGGAGGCGAATTTCTCTGCTGATTCTATGGCAAAGAGGGGCTGTCTTCTCAATGAGGAGGAAGGTTTACATTATGATGGAAGACCAATTTTTTTTTTTTTTAATTTCAGTTGAATACCCTAATGTTGCTTATTATAGATTCAAATAGTTTACAAGTTTTTGGGGTTGTTGTGACCTCTTTTCTTGTAAATTATTCTTTGTAAATTTGTTATCTATTAATACAAATTTTTGACTTATCAAAAAAATATAATCGCGTTACGTACCGAATACAATGAAAATTAGCATCTATTTAGTGTGGCACTTGGTCAAAAAGGAGTGGTGGTTAAAAACTTCAGTGTATAAGCACTAATTACCATTTAATAGATTTACAATCAGAATCAAATTCACCAATTACCATTTAACGTGTCGTAAATTAGTTTTTATTAATTATCATTTTTGGAACTCAGGTTTTGTTTCCTTAGTACTAAAATAAAGTAATAAAAAATTACATTCAAAAATAAAAACTTGTTTTCCATATAATATCAGGAAAAAAAATCATTATAAAATAAAATAACATTTATCAGAAAAATTCCCTATTCAGGTTTCATACAAGACTTTGGTTGGTAGCCTAGCAACAAGCTGAGCCCCAACACCTTTTCGAATAGGAACACCCAATCTATAAAAAAGAAATTTACCTACACCGCTACTAACATCATTGCTAACTAGACAATTATTCAATCTCTTAAAAAAAACATAAAGTATCACCACTAAGCTCCCCCAACGTGGAAAAGGCTAGGACACCAAAACCATATCCATGCGAAACACATTTGTCTAAATATTTAGCGCGTTTGCGCAAGACAACACTCGAAATATCCTGGCACGGAATAAAGGCACGAACACCTTCACCTATGAATGGTGAGACACCCGTGACATCCATACAAACATCCGGGACGTTCTCCTAATTATAAACAAGAATATCTGCCGAACGCAAATCTCTATTATCATCTGACAAAAACCCAAGGAAAACTTCTTTACGTGCAGGGACGCCAAATAAGATTAGACTGCAATATATTATCTTACATATTGCAATGAAGCATACGATTGATTTCGGGTTTTGAATCGAAGAGAGAAAGTCTGCGAAACGGGGGACTAAATCGGGCGATAAACTCGGAGATTTTTTTTTAATCAATTGTTAAGTTTTCTAAAAAGATGATCTAGTAATAGTCTATGCTTTGAAACATATAGATAAGTTAACTGATTGGCTTCTTAGTATTATTATCTGAGTTGATTTGTTATTTTGTTTAGTTTTTAGTTTTGACATTAACTGAAAAATTAGGGTTTTTATATGAAATTGTATCTAATCTAGTCGGGCTTTTGTTTATGGATTTGTTTTTATCTTAATTCTCGAGATCTTGGGAAGGATCTCATCTCTAAATAGTTTGGTTTCACTTACCGGAATTCATGGCTGATTCTTTAAGTGGTGTTGGTTGGATTTCCTTGACAATTGGTCATACGATGGAGATGTTGGATCTATCTATTGATTACACTTGCTAGAAGAAAATCTGCACGTGTATACTTCATTGATCAGAAGAGGAATTGTTTATCATATAAATTTATTATGTTTCTAATTATTAGACTCTGCAATTTTCAGAAGGATCTCAGTTTGGAGGAAAGTTTGGTTTTGTTTGATGTAAAAAGGAAAGGTAGCTGCATGAAAGGGTCAAAAGAATTTTTCCTCCAAGTGGCAAGGGACGAACAATATCAAGAGGAATTCAAATGTTTTCCTAAAATTATAAAAGAATAGGAGTAACATAAAGGGTTATAATCACAAGCTTTACTTATATGGTTTTCTTTTATAAAACTTCTGCTACTGTGTTCTTTTCATTAGGTATTAAGATGGATAATCCGATAATTTCTCAGGGGATGAGTATGGTAGAAATACTAATAGAGGAAAATGTTGATCTTTCTGATAGAATTCATTAAAAAGGCTGCTTCTTGTATTAAAAGGAATGAATCTATGGAACTGGTGTGAAAGTTATTCATAGAAAAGGTTTCTACAAATCCAAAATAAGACATGATCAAGTTAAGAGAGGCTTAAAGAACAAATCGAACCTGCAATGAAAGTTAGAGGTAAGAGAAACAAAACCCAAAAATATGTTTTTCTTCTCTTTTGAAGAGTCAAAAGAGTTTGCTAAGGTAGTAACGTCAAATGCATCTGTGGTAGGAAAACTTATGTCTTTTAGAGAAAATATTGAACATGTTAGACACTCTGATCTTAATTTTGATAAATACATCTTTTGGACTGCTTTCAAATTTATTAGTTTTATATCTGATAGAGTGACATGGCAAGAAAAGTAGCTAAAAAAATTGGTGAATTTTTGATGTGATCGGTCCGTATGATGGGGAAATAAAGTATTGGTGATGGTGGATATAACTAAGCCACTAGTTAATAGGGTTGATATGATTTTAGAAAACTTGAGTATAAGGAAGTAACATATACAAATATATTACATTGGTCTTCCAGCCTAGTCCATGCGAGATATATGCGAGATAGCTCACCCTCTAGGTTATGACTGCAGAAATGAAACTCCTACTACTGTAGGTAACACACCAGTGGTGGTAGGAACAAAACAGGAGGCTAAGGGTTATTTGGAATTGAAGAAACACAAAGCCAAAAATTGGAAAAAGACTGATCAAACATCAGTTCAATACAAGAGTTTGATTGATAAAGAAGCAATTAATAGGAGCAACGGAAAAAGGAAAAGAATGGATATATACTGGAAGCGTCCAAATCTAAATGTAAAAGCAAAAGCAATCACAATTAGTGACATTGAGGTCTCAAAAGAGTTTACAAACCAAGGAAAAGGAAAGAGTGGGGTGGGGGTGGGGGGGAGGACTAGTAATGATGAAGAGGAGATGAAGAGAAAGGAAAAAGAGAAGCACTTTCAAGATTTGATAGAAGGAAAACTTTATCTTCTGGGATATACTTGACTTCTAGCATAGTATAAGGATTTGGGCAAAGGTACCACTGGTATAGTTTTAGATGCTTTAGCCACTCTACATGAGGATACAAGTCCTACAAATTCAACACCATTAGATGCTGCAAAAGCAGTTCTTCAAGAAGAAGCCATGGTCTCTGGAAAAGTGAAAGTTCTGAAGATTGGCGAGGGGAATTCAAGTATCAGAAGCTCTGATTTGGTTAGTTTTCTTACCTCTTGTTATATATTTCCAGCTTTTAGCTATTTTAAATTTTGTCTGAGTTGTTTTGAGTGTTGCATTTTGAACCTAGTAAGTCTTAAACATATTTTTTGGTTTGTTTGTGTTTTATGTGTGTTGTTTGTGGTAGCTAAGCATAAAGTTGTTCATCTTGTTTTAATTTTTTTTTTTAAAATGATCATCTTATCTTGGAATTCTCAGGGATGTAATAGCCCTAAGACTTTTGATCATTTAAAATTTTTGTTAGAGAACTATAAACCTGATTTAGTTTTCCTTTCTGAAACGAAAATGTCGATGGAAAAAAATGAAAAGCACGGCTAAGAAACTTCATTTCAATGATTAAATTATCATTCCTTAAATTGGAAAATCAGGTGACCAAATTGTAGTTTGGTTTAGTAATACAAGTCTGAGCAATACTCTATATAAGTTAATCTCTAAAATTTTGGATTTAAGGCTGAAAGCAGTGTACACAAGATTGATTCACCTAATCAGTCGGCTTTTATACCTAAAAGGCATATAGTGGATAATATAATTATAGCTCATGAAATGCTTCATTCCACCAGTAAATCCAAGAAAGGATTTTTAACTTTAAAGCTAGATTTATCATAATATTTTGATAAAATTGAATGGAATTTCATTGTGCATATTCTCAAGAATTTTGGCTTTTCTGACAAATGGCGTGATATGATTTTGAGTGCATTTCAACGGTTAAATCTTCGGTGCTTCTTAATAGGATACTATGTGTTCCGTTTAATCCTTTCCGGAGATCCATTATCTCCATATTTGTTTATAACACCTTTGGAGGGGTTATCTAGACTGTTTTATCATGCTGAGCAGAATAAAACATTCTCGAGAATGCATATTAATAAAAGATGTCTGGTTATATCGCATCTTCTATTTGTGGATGATTTTTTTATATTCTGTAAGGAAGATATCTCAGAGGTTAGACAACTGATGAATATTTTAGATATTTTTAGGAAATCTTCTGGGCAGAACATAAATTATCACAAATCGGGCGTATTTTTAAGCAAGAAAGTGCATAATAAGCACATGAAAATTCTAGCAAGGATGTGAAGAGTCCAAAGAATTTCCAAAGATGAAAAGTATTTGGGTACTCCATTATTTTTCAATAGGCAAAGGTCTTTAAATTTTTAACCAGTTCTAGCGAAGGCTTATATGACCTTACATGGATGGAAGGGGAAGCTATTATCTCAAGTTGGTCGCATAATGCTGATTAATTCAACTATATCTGCATATCCTTGTTATCATATACAGTGTTTTTAATTCCCTACATCTATGGTAGACAAGTTTGATAGAATCCAGAGGGATTTATGGTGGAACAAAAATAATTCGAAAAAGGCTTATTATCTGAAGGCTTGGTGTAGGGTATGTACACCTAAATCCTATGGAGGATTGGGTATTCATAATCCTCATAAGATGAATATTTCTTTGCTTAATAAATTACTAAACAACCTAAATGATCTTTGGGTTAGATTACTTACGGGAGAGTATTTATCAAGGAATCATCCTTTCCATAAGAATACTTATTGCAATACTTCTTGGATATGGACAAGCATTAGGAAAGGATTAGAAATTATAAAAGATAATAGTATATGGGAAATAGGAAATGGCAGAAATATTCAAATATCCAAGGATAATTGGATACCTAAAATGGGTGTGTTAATTAATTGCTAGCATGAAGATTTGGTGTATGTTTCTCGGTCTCATTGATATGTATGGTCAATGGAATACCGGCTTAATTGACTTGACTCGGTATTTTCTGGATACGGTGGCTTCCAAAATTAAGGCCATATACATAAACACACAAAATCAGAATAGATTGAGATGGAAGGTGAGTTCTCCACAAAATCACCACATATGACTCTTTCACATGAACATCAAGACAGTGGAGATAAATTTTGGAATAAAATATGGCGTTTGAAAACAATCCCTAGAGTTATTTTATTTACTTGGAAAATGGCAGCAGATGTGTTACCATTGAGAGAAAAAATGAATGAAGTTCTTAAGCATACATAGCCTTTTTGTTTGTTATGCAATGATAATGGGGTAGAAACTTATGCTCGTTTATTTATCTCCTGTAACTTTACAAGGGCTATTTAGTTGGACTTGGCTTCCAATTACCAAGGTATGATGGAGATTTTTTAAATTGGGTGAAGTCCTGGTTTTCATCTGCCGTATGAGGTTGGAGGGAAATATTCAGTATTATATATTGGCAGATTTGGAACTACAAAAATGAGGTTACTTTCAAAAATGCAAAACCTAATCCTTCGATTGTATAAAAGGAATTCGGAAATTTTGGAGGAGTGGCAGTCTCATTTGGAAATTGTATGCACAAAAATAATCAAAGGAACAAATAATAATCTGCAACACATGAGGATTTTCAAATGTTAAAACATGATATGTTCTTTGTAGATGCTTCTTTTAATGAACATGATGGGTCATATGGAGTTGGGATAGTTTATTGGTTAAATAACACTATTGCTAACATTAATTTCTCCTCGGGATACATAACATGACCAACAGCAGTAGAAGCAACAACGCTACAAACAACAGTGAAAATGAGCGAAAGAGATGAATATAATCGACATCAGGATCACAAAAGATTGTAAAGACGTAGTAAATTTTGTGAATAATAGGACTATTTGGATGGTAAAATATTTTCACCTCCAAACACGAATATGATGATGATGTTGATATTGATTGAACTGCTACATTTCTCTCCACGTGAACATTGTTGGGGGGTACCTGCAAAAAACCCTCCGATGCTTAAGTTAGCTAGAGTTTTTCCCAGGAGTTTTAGAGAAGATTGCATACCTTTTAGGGTTGTGAACCCCTATATTTATATGTTGCATATTTGGGGTTTACTCTAATTTCAAGGTAAGCATAAATTATATTAACTGGCCCTGCATGCCTCCTGGCATAAATTATATTAACTCGCCCTGCATGCCTCCTGGCATAATTTGTATTAACTGGCCCTGCATGCCTCCTGTAATATTCCAGAATATTCCCTGCATGAATTGGTCAACAAACCTTCCAGACATTTCCAAACTTCCTCCCTAAGTTATGGAAATGGCTATGAAAAGAGCTATACACAAGTAAGGCCCCAAAACAAGTGTTATTGGCTTAACCCACGAAGTGGGGCAGAAACATCGCATAGACAATAGGATTGGGGCTAATTAATCCTCTGAATCGGCTCGGCTGGCGAGTTAGCTCGGCTGAACTGACTTGGCTTGGATCGGATGGGCGGAAACATCATGCAGTTCAATTGAGTGGGGTGGAAAAATCCAGGGACTATGAAAATAAACCAAACAGTGAAGTACAGGAACATCACACTGCTGCTGCCGGTAGAACTAGGCCACTGGACAAGGTCGTCGGGCAAGGTTGCCGGACATGGCCGTGATGTAGTTTTTACAGTGCTAAGAAAAGTGGTTCGTTAAAGACCTGTAGAGATTTGATTTTAGAATTTTATTTCAAAATAGAAAACTCAAGACGATGTTGTTATCAAGATTTTAAAAGCACTGAGACTCAGGATTCCACCAATATCCAATTTTTATGTGATTTAATCTAATCAATATTCATGCAACTCTTTACGTTTAAAGTGATTCTAATATTTTGCATAAGTAGATTTTCATAATAACAAGTGTATTTCGAAAGCATAGAATATCAAATACCTAGGTCTAAGCATATCCTATCAAGAGAAATCACAATTGCTTAACGAAAACCATTCAATCAATTTTCAATCAAGGCAAATAATCATAAAAGAGCTTACAAAAATTAATTAAATAGAAATTACCACACAAATCATGGAAAATTGGCTTCCTCCGTCGCCTCAGCAATGGGGTTTAGCTTCTCATGTTGTAGTTATGCTTAAAAGTCGATTTCATTGCTCAAAAGTTGATTAAAAAGAGTAGATATATAAAGCAGCGTGTTTGTAACAAATATAAGTGTTACAGAACCCACTGTTACAGAGACCTTGACAGAACTGTTGCGAACTTTGATTAATTGTTACAGAAGTTGTGACAAAAGGTATGGAATTTGAAAGTAAAGGCCACGGATTCTGCGACTTTCCTTAAGTGATGTTCTCTGTTCTTCTTCCTCCTCTCGCCTGTGTTCTCTCTGCAGTGTTCTAAAGCCTCCCCAAAGTATACCCAGGTCTCGATAGGACTCTCACAACTCTATATATATCCACAGACGAAGATATTTCAAGAAATATTTCAATTATCTTCCCGTATTCTTCTCTGCAAGTCACGGCCTCCTCTCCCTTTCCTTTTTTTTTTATCTTTATGCGGCTTTTTGTTTTGTTGAAACTTTCCCTGAACTGATAGAATCAAATATCCTAAGAAGATATTCTCCATATTTACTTGAGTAACTTCCGAAAATACACGAACTTCCCGTAACCTCTTAACTTCCCTGTTTAATCGTGAATCATATGATACGACTCTGTTTAATCCATTCGAACACCCATACTAACTCCGTTCAGCCCAATCCAAAACAGAGACCAAACCCGATTGAAATTCTTCACAACTTCAGGAAACGTGAAACTCTCCACACCCCTGTTTTGTCGAGAATCGATTAAATCTCCTTTTCTATCCAACTACCTTCCCGTTTAGATAAAACAAGCTTAAACCACCCAAATCCTCAAGAAATCCATCGAAACTCGTTCAAATCTTTCCTTAAGCTCAAACAAACCCGAGAAAACTCATTATCGAGAACCAACTATCCAAATTTCAATTTACGCCATTAAAACAATCATACCAACCCTGTTTATCTATAACAAGTCCATCCCAACAAGTTCCGGCGATTGAATATCTCTAAAACTCGAGTAGAAATCGATTCCAAAATCTGTTCGTCTGCTGCAAAATTTCCCGCCAAAACAGAGAATTTGAATTCTTGAAAATGACCTCCCCTTATCCTCTGATGGGGTGCAAATAGTAGTTGCCTGGAAATGGTGTGCCCCTTAGTAATTAGGTTACCCCTTATCCAAAATGGGAGTCCGAATAGTAGGTGTCCTCCGTGTGCAACTTTTCGAGCCGATTTTTCCAAAAATGTTTATTTCTCCAAAATACCTACAAATACACAAAACACCATAATAAGTACAAAAATGGGTACTAACAATATAGAAAATCGAGATGAAAATAGACACATAAATGCGTCTATCAAATACCCCCAAACTTATTATTTGCTAGTCCCGAGCAAATCAAATCTACAAAATAAAATCCTAACTCACTGTCGCAGGCATCGTCGATTGCATTTAGCGTATGCAATAAGCCTTTAAACCCCTAGGTGGCCCTAGTGGCCGAGTTATAGTCTCGGGAGGGCTTACAAGAGATATACCCACAAAACCTTTACACTCAAGACCTTAACTATCTCCGCAGAACTTTGGAAGGCACTAAAGAATCTCCTTGGTTGGCATACTTATTGACTATATGAGGAAGTACCCTGATGTGAAATTCCAATTCTTTGTACACGAGTTTGCACTCAAGCATACTAAAATTCATATATAAGTCACGAGCTCTACTCAGATAGTTTCTGGACATCATAACCGGAGTCAACCAATCACATGGATAGATTAAGAAGATGGATGAGAAAAACGTAGATGGTTTTGATGTTGACTAAGGTGAACGATGTTTCTCATATCTGTCTGAAGGCCACTGCCAAAATAAACCTATCCTAATGGACTTAGATACTGGTCCGGACTAATATCAACACACTGGCATATACAAGGGAACCAGTGGTCGATAATCCTAACTCTAGGTCAACACAACTGGCATATACAAAGGTACCAGTGGTCAACTTTATTAAATTTATTCCGTTTGGTCTGATGGTCTGGTCTCAATTTTTTTTTCAATATATATATATTTCACTTTTTTTTTTCTTTTTTTTATGTATCTCAATCACTCTATTTCACCCTAGCAGTGGTAACAACTTGAATCGTGAGCCCCACCTAATCACTTAGACAAACATATTTTAAAGAAAACAAAATAAAAATAGAAGTGAAAAGGATTCAACGAGATATGGCGAAACTACCATGTTTTTTCTTTAATTCTAACACCTGAGCTCTGTGCTTTTATGAATAGACTCTTTAGATGTTTCCATCTAATTAGATTGGCTCCTCAACTCCTACAACCAAAATGCTTCCATCCACTTAGATTGGTTAGTGCCATCCTTAATAAGCATAAATTTCTAGGCTCTGGAGTTTAATAATGCAACTAAAAGTTTCTTCCATACCCCCAAACTTAAATCTAACATTGTCCTCATTGTTCTAAAGATAAAATTAAAAGCATGAACAAGGAGAAACTGTTACCATTTAAAGCAAAAAGAGTTAAGGAAAGATATTACCGTGTCGCATGAATATTGGGTTACCTCCCAAGAAGTGCTAAGTTTAAAGTCTTCAGCCAGACGTTAAATACCACAATTGGCTAATTACCTTTTCAAATCATATATCAATAGTCGAAACAATTGTGGGTCAACCAAATCAAATAAAACTGCCACAAGTATGAGACAACTGCACCAAATCAGAAAAATGAACAGACAGAGCACATCATCATCCAAGGTTTCCTGCAAGATAACTGGGTTTTTCTGTGGTGCCCACTTGGGCTTCATATAAGTGTCTTGACAAACAGATTCTTCTGAACTATGGGTTTCTAATTCCTGGATTTCCTTCTAGACAATATCAGGAGGATCAGGTTGTGGATTCGGAAGAGACTCAACTAATACCTCAGGCACACTAGGCTCAAGTTTCAAGTTAGGGACTTCAAATAGGGATACTTGACGATTACTACCCCCAAACTTAGAATTTTGGGTGTCTCTAGATAGACTAGTCACAATATTCCTAATTTCTAGACCATTAGGTTCCTGAAAAAGGTCAATTGCTTTCTCTAAGTTAGGTTCATCCTCGAAATGCATTTGAGGCACACAAACTGTAGGACTTATATGTTTCATATCCTCTATGGGCAACCCTAAAGTTTCCTTATTGTCTTGAAGTACGGTCACTAGCCTACTCTCATGATCACTATCCAAATCGGAAGCTATAGGCAAAATCTCAGATGGGCCTAAAAATGCATAATTAGGGTCCAACTTAGGAGTATCTCTAGGCTCTTCAAACAAGGGCTTAAGGTAGATTCGGTAGCTAGTAATGGTTCAAACCTAGCTTTCCATTTATCAGTATCTAACATAGGAATAGAATCCAACAGAGCATTTACTTGTTCAATGTTGCTATCATCGTCGAAATCCATGCTAAAATGGGCTAGACAACTCTCTAATGGATCTTCCGATAAGGTGTTTGGTAATGACTCTGAACTAAGGTTCCTATCATGTTCACCTCTTCAATGCATGTGTCATCTAGCTCAAATCGTAGCTTATTGACATTAAAAATATTCAACTCAATAGTCATATTACCAAAAGATAGATTCATAATACCATTTCGAAAGTTTATGATCGCATTAGACGTAGCTAAAAATGGGCGACCTAAAATCACGGGTATCTCGGTTCTCTGGGTCGTGGACAAAAGGTATCTAAGACCATAAAATCCACAGGATAAATAAACTTGTCGACCTTAATAAGAACATCTTCTATCACACCACGAGGAATTTTAACGAGACCTATCACCCAACCTGAGTGTTATCTTAGTAGGTTTCAATTCACCAAGTCCTAGCCGTAAGTACACATGGTACGGCAGTAAGTTCACACTATCTCCTAAGTCAAGTAAAGCTTTATCTACCCGATGTTTTCCTATCGTGCAAGCAATGGTAGGGGCACCTGGATCTTTATATTTAGGAGTTATGTTGTTCTGAATGATCGAACTTACATGACTAGCTAAAAAGGCTTTTTTAGGGACACTAAGCTTGCGCTTTCGCGTACACATATCCTTAGGAATTTGGCATAAGCAGGAAGTTGCCTAATTGCTTCTAGTAACGGAAGGTTTATGGTAACTTTCTTAAAAACCTCCATTATGTGATTGAAGTTGGATTCATTCTTTGTTGGTACTAATAGGCGGGGAAATGGGTCTCTAGGCATAAAATAGGGCCTCTCGAACCGAATCGGCATCATCGAGATTTTATCAGTCCCCTCGGCTATGGATGGTCCCGAGGGTGAACTACAAGATGCTCACTATCGGGCATGGTTACTCGATTGTCTACTACTCTCGCCACTCCTAAGGGTTCTAACCGAATTCAACTGATGTGATGGTTTTTCGCCTACTTCATGAACTCCTCTAGGGTTTGTTTGTGTTTGACTAGGAACCTACCTTTTTCTCTCAAGGACTCATTTATCAGACTAACCTGCGTTTTTAACTCGGCAATAGCTTGACTATTTTCTTGCCCTATCCTGTTACTAGCTTCTACGCTTTGTGAAAGTGATTGGTGCATCTTTTCGATGTTTCGAATAAATGAGGCAAGAGTTTCTTCTAGACTTAAAATTTTCTTATCGGACTGATTTTGAAACTGAGCTACTTCTGAAGGATTCTTAGTATAGCCAAAACCTGGGGGAGCATTCGAATTACTAAACTGATCTTGGTTCTGGTCCTTAGACCATGAGAGGTTCGGATGGTTTCTCCAACCAGGATTATAGGTTTCTGAATATGGGTCAAATTTTTGACGGTTATCAAATCTAGTGTTATTATTATAAAGAGCATTGGCTTGCTCTTCAATAGTCTGGCCTTCCCAAAAAGGCTCCACTCTACCACTAGTGTGACCCAATTCTAAAGCTTCTAACCTTTTAGCTATTGCTGCAATTTTGGCATCTGATTCAAAGCCTCCTTCTAGCCTATTAATGTTTCCTCTTCCTAGAAGAATTGTTTTCTTGGGTTCCCTACTATTTTCCCATTGCTGGGTCTTTTCGGCGATTTCATGCAAATATGTCATCGCCTCATCAACTGTTTGGTTTTCAAACCCACTCGTACACATAGATTCTACTGTGGTCGTAGTGGAATAATCTAAACCCTCATAAAGGATCTGAACTACCCTAACCTTTTCTATACCATGATGAGGACATTGGGCTAATAAATCATTGAACCTTTCCAAATACCTATACAAAGATTCTCCCTCCTGTTGAGAAAACGTGCGGTTTGCGTCCTAATAGACGATATTTTGTTCCTAGGGAAAAACTTGTTCAAAAAGGCGTATGTAAGTTGTTCATATGTTTCGATTGAACCCGAAGCCAAACTATATAGCCACGATTTGGCTTTATCTTTCAAGGAAAAAGGGAATAACCCGAGTTTCAAAGCATCATCATCAAGGTTTCTAATCTTTAGGGTACTAAAATTTCCTCAAAGTCCCTAACATGGAAATAGGGGTTTTCATTTTCTTTCCCCTAAGAAGATTGGGAGCAGCTGTAAGGTCCCGTGTTTAAGTTCATAATTTGCTTCTCGTTTCGCCTAAGCTGATACACGAGGGACGAGTAGTCCTAGTCGGGTTCAACAAAGCTTTCAAAGTTGCCATTTCTGGCACTTTCGGAATATCAGGGGTCTCCACAGTAAAAGATGGATGTTCAAAACTAGACTTTCCAAAATCAGAAGTCTCTAGATTAAGGTAATCAAGATTCTTGTTTCCTAAAATATCACTTCTAGGTTTTTCACGCATAAACCGTCCTAGAGCGTCTCTTTTTCGTTCAGGCATACACAAGAATTCAACAAAAATTTGTGCACATGCAAATGCTGGGCTCACTAATTTAGGTAAGCTTGGGTTACCACAAAGAAAATATACCCAAAGGTACGAGGCCGAGGTTTGTGGACTTTCACCGGTAACTCCCAAAAGGCCCAAGGCACGGGTTCAGCTTACTAATCCACGAGTTTTCCTAAACTCGGTGATCTGATGAGGGATGCAATTGGTGTGTGCAACTGTGTTTTTTTTTTCTTCCTAAACTCGGTGATCCTTGTCACCCACGATGCTAATGTTCGAGTGGGTGATTTCTTATTTCATAGGTTAAGTGTGGTAGTACAAAAGGGGGTTGGAGCCCAGCTTGTTGCTCGGCTTCCGACAAGTTTCTTGTCTGACAAGGATCCTCTTGACTTCTCATATTTCTGAAGTTATTTTTTTATAATAAATAAAAATAAATAAGCAACCAAATAAAAGAAAATTACAAGTCCAAAAGAAAATAAAGAAACTAATAAATAAAAGTCCAAAAATAATATCTCTGGTTTCTCCTTTTTTGGCAAGTCCAACTTTCCACTTATAGCTTCGAGTCAATCCTGCACAACAAAAACAAAAATACCAAAGACGTAAAATAGAATAAAAAATCTAAAAAAAAAAATTAAAAAAAAAAAATAATAATAAAATTACAAAACCTAAAACCTAAACCTAAATACAAGTCCGCGTCGGCGGCGCCAAAAATTGATGTAGTTTTTACAGTGGTAAGAAAAGTGGTTCGTTAAAGACTTGTAGAGATTTGATTTTAGAATTTTATTTCAAAATAGAAAACTCAAGACGATGTTGTTATCAAGATTTTAAAAGCACTGAGACTCAGGATTCCACCAATATCCAATTTTTATGTGATTTAATCTAATCAATATTCATGCAACTCTTTACGTTTAAAGTGATTCTAATATTTTGCATAAGTAGATTTTCAGAATAACAAGTGTATTTCGAAAGCATAGAATATCAAAAACCTAGGTCTAAGCATATCCTATCAAGAGAAATCACAATTGCTTAACGAAAACCATTCAATCAATTCTCAATCAAGGCAAATAATCATAAAAGTGCTTACAAAAATTAATTAAATAGAAATTACCACACAAATCATGGAAAATTGGCTTCCTCCGTCGCCTCAACAATGGGGTTTAGCTTCTCATGTTGTAGTTATGCTCTAAAGTCGATTTCATTGCTCAAAAGTTGATTAAAAAGAGTAGAAGATATAAAGCGAGCGTGTTTGTAACAAATATAAGTGTTACGTAACCCATCACATTCTGAGAGACCTTGACAGAATCAAGTGCGAACTTTGATTAATTGTTACGTGAAGTTGTGACAAAAAGTATGGAATTTGAAAGTGAAGGCCACGGATTCTGCGACTTTCCTTAAGTGATGTTCTCTGTTCTTCTTCCTCCTCTCGCCTGTGTTCTCTCTGCAGTGTTCTAAAGCCTCCCCAAAGTATACCCAGGTCTCGATAGGACTCTCACAACTCTATATATATATCCACAGACGAACATATTTCGAGAAATATTTCAATTATCTTCCCGTATTCTTCTCTGCAAGTCACGAGCTCCTCTCCCTTTCCTTTTTTTTATCTTTATGCGGCTTTTTGTTTTGTTGAAACTTTCCCTGAACTGATAGAATCAAATATCCTAAGAAGATATTCTCCATATTTACTTGAGTAACTTCCGAAAATACACGAACTTCCCGTAACCTCTTAACTTCCCTGTTTAATCGTGAATCATATGATACGGCTCTGTTTAATCCATTCGAACACCCATACTAACTCCGTTCAGCCCAATCCAAAACACAGACCAAACCCGATTGAAATTCTTCACAACTTCAGAAACGTGAAACTCTCCACACCCCCTCGTTTTGTCGAGAATCGATTAAATCTACTTTTCTATCCAACTACCTTTCCCGTTTAGATAAAATGTGCTTAAACCACTCCCAAATCCCTGAAGAAATCCATCAGAAACTCGTTCAAATCTTTCCCAGAAGCTCAAACAAACCCGAGAAAACTCATTATCGAGAACCAACTATCCAGCCCAATTTATGCCATTAAAACAATCATACCAGCCCTGTTTATCTATAACAAGTCCATCCCAACAAGTTCCGGCGATTGAATCTCTCTAAAACTCGAGTAGAAATCGATTCCAAAATCTGTTCGTCTGCTGCAAAATTTCCCGCCAAAACAGATAATTTGAATTCTTGAAGATGACCTCCCTTATCCTCTCGATGGGGTGCAAATAGTAGTTGCCTGGAAATGGGGTGCCCCTTAGTAATTAGGTTACCCCTTATCCAAAATGGGAGTCTGAATAGTAGGTGTCCTCCGGGTGCAACTTTTCGAGCCGATTTTTCCAAAAATGTTTATTTCTCCAAAATACCTACAAATACTCAAAACACCATAATAAGTACAAAAATGGGTACTAACAATATAGAAAATCGAGATAAAAATAGACACATAAATGCGTCTATCGTGCCACCGGTGACTTCGCTGCCAGAGTCGTCGCCGAGAAGACGATCAAACGAGAAGATGATGGAGCCGAGGTGATGATCAAGCTTCGAAAAGATGACATCATAGTGACGCGTCATGCTGACATCGCCGCACATTAGGTTGCTGACTGTGATTTTCCTGCTGATGTGGCACCTCCTGATCGGCCCATTTCTACTGACGTGGCATCCAACCTTGCTGATGTGGCATCTTCTGATTTGTCTGTTCTGCTGACGTGGCTGTGATGACGTGGCATCTCCTTAACTTGATTTGGACTTCTACTCATGGGCTCCTATGTATAGTGCTTGTGAGGCTTAGTTAGCCATGCTTGGCTAATATGAGGAGCATATTAGGCCCAAGTAAGCCCATTTTTGGTGTAAATATTGTGATACAAACATCGCCCCCTCTTAATCCATAATTTGTTATGGGTTAATAAGTTCGGGTTCCCTAAATCTGTTTGCGATCAACTTTGCATTTCTGAGTGCTACATAACTCGCCCCAAGCATGTTGTTAGAGTGTTATGCAACTCGCCCCCATTAATAGTATGTTTGTGATGATGTGTTGCATATCTCGCCCCAAGTGACCGAGGTGATATGTAACTCGCCCCCGCATGTAATTTGTGTCATGTTTGCTCAATGCTCGCGTAAGGGTGCACTTCCTTACTGCATTTCGCTCGCGCATGGAATGAGTATTTGTGTTTTTCTGCTGTCTTGAATTCGCGCAGGGGGCCAATCCTACTATTAAAGATGCGCGCAGAGGTGAGATGTATACATTTTCTCATGTCTGGACAGGAGAAAATGTTCGCCACATTTGTTGACGTCCCATACGATGGGGATATGCTTGGAATAGAGTAAAAATGCTCGAACTGTGCATTCACCCTATCTACGAGGTGTTGGAGATGTTGCTGACATCAGACTCGAACTGTACTGCTTTGCTATTTAGGACCGATTGCGGATTCTAACCATCCGCAGCAACTTATAATTAAATACGAACAATTTTGACAGAATGTGGAAAACCAAAATAATATTGAATTAAATATCTGAATATGAATAATAAGATATAAGTACCTACTGCCCAACAACAGCTGCCTCATTAAAACCTTTGCGTGAAAAACCCAGTGGAATAAAACCATCATAAAGGAAAAAGAGTGCAACACAACAAGATTTGAATGAAACTACTCATATGCGAATTTAGCTAATGATAAAATTCCATGGCTTCCATGGTTTTGAATCTTGAGTACCATCAAGGTTCCTTAGGTAGTAGGATCCACGAGATGCGGGTCGTTCTACTATGTATGGACCTTCCCAATTTTCTCTGAGCTTTCCGCAGTTTGGCTCCATTGTGGCTTCTCGAGTTTTCTTCAACACATATTCCTCTGGCTTAAATACTCGTTCTTTTACCTTTCGGTCGTAACTCAGCTTGATTGCCTGCTGATATCGAACCAATTGCTGCAAGGATGTTTCTCTTTGCTCTTCCAACAACTCTTTATCTAAAGCCGTATGCTTTCATTGTTTCCATTCGACAAAGACAGTCTTGGTAGTCTTCAAAACCTCGGTGGGTATGACTGCCTTTGTTCCATAAGCCAGTGTCAATGGGGAGAATCCAGTGGATCTTTTTGGGGTCGTCCGGTAAGACCATAAGACTCCAGGGAACTCCTCTGTCCACTTTCCCTTTGCCTTCTCCATCCTTTTCTTGAGATTGTCCATAATAACACGATTTTTTGATTCTGCCTGTCCATTGCTTTGAGCATAATATAGAGCAGAAAAGTTGTGGCGAATGCTCAGGTTCTCGCAGAATTCTTTGATCACCCCGGAATCGAACTGCTTTCCATTGTCTGACACCAACTCGTGTGGGATTCCAAATCTACAGACGATGTTTTCCCATATGAACGTTTTTACGTCGTATCTAGTAACATGTACCAATGCCACTGCCTCAACCCATTTTGTAAAATAATCAGTAGCGGCCAGTACATATTTCACTCCTTCAGGAGCTCGGGGGAGTGGTCCGACGACATCTAGTCCCCACTTAGCGAACGGCCAGGGACTTAAAATCGGATGCACTTCGTTGGCGGGCCTTTTTAGGAATTGGAGCGTGCTCTGGGCATGGCACACATTTCTGCGCGTATTCTTTACCATCTTTCTGCATGTATGGCCAGAAGTACCCCTGGGTAAGTATCCTGTGCGCGAGACTGCGCCCTGCAGAATGGTTGCCACATATTCCTTCATGAGCCTCCTCCAATATCTGTTGTCCATCTTCGGTTGATATGCATCGCAAAAATGGCTCCAAAGCTACAGGTTTGCAGTATAACTGTCCCTCAATCAATGCATATCTCTATGCATTCTTTTTAACTTTTGAAGCAAGTTGCTCATCTTCTGGGAGTTCACTGATTTTCAAATACCGAATATAAGATTGACGTCAGTCTGAAGCATTTTCTGCAGGATTGCCTGAATCGTCTATCACTGGACTGTCAACATCCATATTGTTGTCAATGTTTTCGATATCTTCCTGTGCTGATGTAGTTACCCTCTCGCCCCCACTAGCGTGTTCGAGAGCCAGAACAAAGTGGTTGTCGGAGATGCTAGGTAACTTTTGGAAATCCACTACAACGAAACGGGTGGTATCAGTATCAACTGCGGAAGACAGATACGCTAAAGCGTCTGCGTTCCTGTTTTCTAACCGTGGTTGTTGCCCAATAGAGAATTGTTCGAATTCATTTACCAACTCTCTCATACGATCAAAATATAAGACCATCCTCTCTTCCTTGGCTCTGTAGGTCCCCAGAAACTGGTTAACTACTAGCATAGAATCAGTTATCAGCTTCACGTTCTTCGCATCTAACTGTTTGACAGCTTTTAAACCGATAATTGTTGCTTCATATTCAACTTCATTGTTTGACGCTCTAAAGCCTAATCTAGTCGCTTTCTCGAACCTTGAACCTTCGGGAGTAAGGATGACACATCCAACTCCAACTCCAACTCCACCAACATTTGACGACCCATTAGTAAACACAGTCCATAGTGTCTCAGGTGTATCAACCTCCATTGCGGACTCGCCCCCAGTATGATTAGTGGTTGACTATATGGGTTTGTTCAACAACTCCTGTTCTTCTTCGGTAACCGTGTCTATGTCGTCTACAGGAAAATCTGCTAACAGTGCAGCCAGAGCGTGTCTGCAGTTCTGGTTTCATACTTGATTTCATACGCCCCCAAAAAATTCGACCATATGGCTAGTCGCCCGGAATTGTCATCACGTTCCAGATTCTCTTCGGGATATTCAAAGTAGACTACGATCTCGTCTCCCTTGAAATATGGTTTGAGGTGACGAGATGCATACAACAAAGCAAAGTGCTATCTTTTCAATTTTTTTGTACCGTGTTTCCGCCCCCGTCAAAGATTTACCGACGAAGTAAAACAGCTTTTCTTGTGGATCAAGAACAAATAGCATTGCGCTTACATGATTCTTCATTGCAGCCAGATAAACTCCGACAGGTTGCCCAGTTTTTGGACTCACCAACACTGAGGGAGTTGACAAATATTGTTTGATTTCATCGAAAGCTCTTTCGCACTCATCCGTCCAACCAAAATTCATTACTTTCTTCAAAACGTCAAAGAATGGCTTGAATCGATCCGACGAGCGTGAAATGAAACGATTTAAAGCTGCTAATCGTCCCGCTAGTTTTTGGACCTCCTTCTTCGTTCTTGGGGATGACATCTCTCTGATGGCTCTGATTTGCACCGGATTCGCCTCGATTCCTCTGTGAGTCATCAAGTATCCAAGGAACTTTCCCGAGGATAGACCGAATGAACATTTTGCTGGATTGAGCTTCATACGGTATCGCCTCAAGATATCGAACGTCTTCTGTAGATCGAGAAAATGCGACTCCTTTTGCTCAGATTTCACTACAATATCGTCGATATATACTTCTATCTTCTTCCCAATCAAATATTTGAACATATGATCTACCAAATGTTGGCAGGTCGCCCCTGCGTTTTTAGCCCGAACGGCATTATAGTATAGCAAGAAACTCCTATGTCACTACAAAGGCAAGATGTTCTTTATCTCCTCGAACAAAGGTGTTTGGTTATACCCCGAAAACCGTCCATGAATGACAGTCTCCCATACCCTGAGGTTGCATCCACCAAATCTCTAATCCGCGGAAGTGGGTACGGATCACTCGGACATGCTTTATTTAAATCAGTAAAATTGATACATACACGAATTTTACCATTCTTTTTTGGAACGGGAACGACATTGGACAACCAACGAGGATACTGTACCAGTCGAATAAAGCCTGTTTCCAACAGCTTCTCAACATCTGCAGCAACTCCATCTTTTTTGCTTTGCGCCATATTCCTAATTTTCTGACGAACTGGATGGAACTTCTCATCGATATTTAGCCTCGTGGCGCAGTCAAAGTCGGATTTATCCCGTGCATTTCAAGAAAAACTCCATGCGAAAACGTCAACATTTGCCCTTAACAATGTAATCAAACCAACGCATTCGTGCGCGGGTAGATCTGCCCCTATGAATGTGGTTTTGTGCTTCTCATCCCCAACCTGGACCTCGATCATTTTCTCGACTGTTGGGGGTTCAGCCGCGTCCTCTCCCATATATGATTCTGGAGGGAGAGAGTTCTGTAATTGCTATTTTTGTTCGACTCGCAGGATATGGTTCCCGCTAACTCCTGATTTCCTGTATTCATCCATAGCATGCTCGTGACACTTGTGGACATCCATCTGGTTGCTTCTAACCTTCACGACCCCTTCAAGGGTAATAAACTTCAGGCATTGATGGTATATGTGACTACTAATTTTCCCGTAGTCTACGTAATGTATACAGCTCGGAGAATCGGATACTAAGTAGTATTGATGCCTCTGTTGAACTGATAATGCTTAGTTATAAAAGATACTTTAGATCACAATAATAACGAAGAACATAAATATAAAGTAAATGCTTCTAAGTTATCATGAGACACAAGAGATTATGTGGTTCGACTTTTGTCTACATCCACGTGGTAATGAGTGATTGTTTTTATTAAGTTGTGGTGGTTACAAAGATCTTAAATGCTTCCCAAAGTAATAGAGAGAACTCAAGTTGAAGTTAATACTTAAGTTCTAAACATTAAAGAGGTATAAGCTTAAGACTAGATCTTATCTCCTAGATATTGAATGCCTTGGTTTGTTGGTGAAGCTTGGTATTTATAGCCCCTTATGCTCCAGGTATATCTTTGCTGTCTTTGGATCCATCGTTCCATGATATACCTTCCGTACAAATGGTACCTTCGTTCACCGCGTGGTTTCTCCAGTCGGGTTCTGCCACCTCAACTGACCCACGCTCCTTCGGGAACTTCCCAGCCTCAGTACAGATTGTACCTTCGTTCACCACTAAGGCATTAACTCTTACTCAGTCGACTCGCCACATCATCTCTCTCCACTGTACATTCGTTCCACGTGCTTTGATTAAGCGTGTAGATAAGAGATTTGTGCATTTAATGCTGATTAGATATGTCATCTACCTCTGTCCCTTCGCCAGCTGCCTCCCTCTAGACTAGGCTTTTACTTTTTCATCTTGGCCGTCGAGGTATCCCTTCTTGGGATAAGATAAAGTAGATCTGCGAAGGTATCTTCTGCTACTCAGGTTCCACTGTATAGCGAGGGCTACACAGTTATCTTGCATACGACCACTGAGACCGCGACACGTGCTCCGCAAAATATTGATATTCACAGTTTGCCCATTTTCTTTCATATTCTACCGTTTGGTAGGATTGGAAGAAAAAACTTCCGTAACGCCGCCATTTTTGCACGTACCGGTTGGGTGGTCCCCATGTGTCCTTTCATGCAATAACTTCCCCTTGAATTTCGGGACATCCAAATTTTTGGATTCTCCAGCCGCCTAGAAGAAGAGAATAAAGATGGAATTTCATTAATTTCTCCCTCTTCTCACGAATTGTCGCTCTCTACCTTTCTTAGAGATTTCATTTGCCACTACACCAAATTCCCGGAATCGTAACAGCAATTCGTAACGGCTTATGGGCCGTTACGAATTTCCCATTACAAATGGCCGTTACAAAAAAATCGTAACAAGCAGGAGCCGTTACGATTTTTTTTTTAGGCGTGCCAGTCACACGCTTGGTCACACCATGGTGGTAACACCCTTAGAATGTGCGTGTGCCATTCACATGCATGGCATTATGTTTCCACCCACCATGAGTTATACCAGAGGATATTTCCTCCCATGCGTGTGCGATTCACATGCGGGCTTTTGAGGATATCTCAGTTGTTCGACAGATCGGGATTCATTTCAGTTTTTTCTTCTCTCTTCTGCTCCTACTCTTTCTTTCCTCTCCTCTCAGGCGATGAAACCTTAGATTCATCACAGAAATCGTTGATTGTTGATTAATGAATCAGATAGATGATGAGGGTGATGGTGTAATCTGTTGATGTACGAAGGAGAACCAAGAGGAGTTTTAGGTTCTCTCGTGTGAGGTGATGAATCAGGGAGAGAGTTAGGGTTAGGGTTTGTTCTTAAGGTGAAGAAATCATGAAAGGATGATGGATCTGTTGAGAACCCCGATGATTCATGGTGGTGTTGTTAAATCAAGTGTTGATTCAACTCAAAAAAATGGTAAGTTGATTTAGGGTTTCTCAAATTAACTCGAGTTGTGTGTAATTGATGTATAAATTGAATAATCTGTGAGGGGTTTGTTCTTGATTGAAGTATGAATGGATGTTTAGGGTTCATTTTTGGATTTCACAAGCCCTAGATACAACAAAACTCAAGGTATTTAAAGAATCTCCTGTGTTAGTGGAAGAATTTAAAGTTGGCATCTCAATCTAAAGCCAACAAGTACTCAAAAATTGATATGTGAAAATCTGAATACCATCCATCAATACGAATCTACTGTTCCGTCCAGCTTTAAGAGATCAGCCATTAACTTATTTTCCCTAAAGCCATTCAACTACTCAGAATTGGTACCTCAATATCTACTCAAAATTGAAATCAGGTAATTCCAAACTGGGGGCACCAAAGTTTGTTCTGGTTTTTTTTTTTTTTTTTTTTTTTTTTGATTATCATTTAATTTTGTGTTTGAATATGATTAGAGGGTTTGTAAATCTGATTCTGATAGGTGTAGTATTACCAGCATTTAAGTTTTAAGATTGCTTTCAACATTTTGTTAGATAGTTTTTCATTTCAGGGTAAAACTTATGAAATTGTTCCTCACACTGCCATATATGTGTTAAGGAGGGTATTAGGTATGGATATGTCCTTATTTGCGCCATATCCAAGGTTTCCTCATTTGCATGCAGTCCCCGTAAAAAAGAGAACCTAGACATATGTCCTCATTTAGCTATCTAGCTGCTGCTGCTGTTTGCCCATATAAATCACTTTACAAGGTTTACTTTTAGAGATTTACCGTGCAGCCTGAAACTCTCCATATTCAAGACTGTCATGGTACTATATTATTCCTGGTGGATTAGATGAATTGATGATTTTCTTAAAATTAGCAGTTGATGCTATTTCTGGCCTATGTTAATCACTCTTTTAGATGAGTGAATAAGTTGCATTACAAGTTCCAAATGTGTTGCACACTTCTGTTTGGATTTTGATTGATATATATGCATATTTCAGATGTTTTTTTTATCTTATGTTTACAGCTGGAGCTGCATCAGATATGAAGCCGAAACCACGCTCTACATTTGTCAATCGCCAAAGAGCAAAAGAAATTTCAGCCGATGCTGTGAATGAAAGACTCAACGCCGTTGCTCCCAAGAAAAATAGGTCGTCAACAATTAAACCAAGTCCTGCATTCATCAATGGCGCAATGGGAAAAGAAATTATGACTGATGCAAAGGATGATAGACTAGACGCCGTAACTCATAAGAGGCGAGAGGACGTCAACAACAGTACCATGCTCGCATCGTTCATCGATCATGGACGCAGTTGATGAAAGACTCGAACCTGTTACTCTCAAGAGGCATATGTCAAAAACAGCACCATGCTTATTAGTGAGTGGCCAAAGGGGAAAAGAAATTGTGACTGATGCAATGGATGAAAGAATCAGCGCAGTTGCACTCGAGAAACAGAGGTCGTCAACAACAAATCAAGACTCTACATTTGTCAATGGAAGAAGGGAAAATGAGATTGTGACTGATGTGGAGGATGAAAAAATCAATGTTGCGGATGAAAGTGGTGACATGCAACTGGAGGATGACCATGCAACTGACACTCATAACGAGTCTAACAGCGAAGATTACACCGGTACTAACCCAGGAATTATTTGTAGACCACTAGGTGATATGCAAGATGCGGATGAAAATGGTGACATACAACTGGAGGATGACCACGCAACTGACACTCATAACGAGTCTTACAACAAAGACTACACCGGTATTAACCTAGGAGTTACTTATAGACTACTAGGTAGACTACTTATGTCTGCAACTAATAATTAATTGTTTATTTTGCATGCTGTTATGTAAATATAACTGTAATATGTGAACACTACATTTACAGGTAGCCGCCACCAGATTATATTCGACAAATATGGGCGTTATTGTGATGTCGGGTCAGAACAATTTGCAAATGCTATCGGGAAGATAGTACGAGCACGATGTCCTCCTGCAATTGATGATTGGAGAATGGTTCCAGAGATAATGAAAGAAGATATATGGAAAAATCTTGTTGTGAGTGAATTTAATTTATTTATCTTAAAATCTTTATGATCAGTACATGATATGGATATTGTGTTTGCAGGCTGATTATGTCATACCTCAAGTTTCTAAACCTAATATTTTATCAAGGGCTAGAATTTCTTGGAAAAATTGGAAGAGTCATCTTCGGGTAGCCTAAGGAATATTTAAGTATCTTTCCGTATGAAATTCTTTTGAAGACTCCGCAGGAAGTAGGCTCAAGAAATTAGGTGGTGCACATAGTGCAGAATTGCTTCAGAGGTACCCATCTCAGTTTCAGCGAGTTATGGCTTTTGCAATGTGTTTTTGTGGGTTTATATTGGTTTCAATGAAATTTTCTTTTTGTTGCGGCTTCACATGTCAATTTAAATACGAATATAAGTTACCGCAAGGATCAGTAGTTGATCTTTCAATAGAACCAGGCTATGTACTCGGTACAATAAGTAATAAGATTTCCTTCTCAGTTCTATGAATTATATTAAGCATTTTCACTTAATTTTGTGCAGTATTATTTCTGTTTTTGCTTGTATGATTTGTTATCTACTTAGCATGGTGTGTCGCATTCATGATATATTCTAATCTTTTGTTTTCAGTAGTTAATGGGAAAGACGTTGGGAGCATCCAAAGATAGACCTAGTTGGTGAAGACCAATTTGATACACCAGTAGTGTCGGCTTCGAGGGGACAACACTTTTACCTTCACTTCAGGGAAGCGAAATCTCAGGGTCCGCCGTGCTTGCTGATTTAGTTTGTTTACTCGAAATAATCAGGGCCCTCATGATTGCGCCCTAGGCGACTGAATTATAAAATCTGGACCAACATAACGGCAGGTTGAACTTTGAACCCAATCCATGAAATATCCAGCTGGTGAATCGTGTAAAATGATGCGTTATGTGGAAGGGCAGCTTGAATTCAAGGCGATTTTGTTTGTGCCAAAAGAGGGATCTTTTTGATCTTTTAGATACAAGGAAGAAGATGAACAATAGTAAGTTGTATGTCAGGTGGGTGTTCATTATGGATAATTGTGAAAAGAGTTGATCCCTGAGTACCTTGGGTTTGTGAAGGGTGACGTTGATTCGGATGATTTGCCGCTTAACATCTCTCGTGAAATGCTTCATCATAACAAGATTTTGAGAGCATCTCCAATAGATGGTAGATGGGGACAAGAGTTTCCACTCATTCAAGAAGGTTGCTAGATCAATGGGTTATGGCGAGAACGACATCTCATTAGTATCTTTCCAGTCAGTTTCTAAAGGTATGTGGTCTCTCATGTTATAAATCGGAAAAGAAAATGAAATAATTTAAGTTCCAGAACTGAAAACTCTTGTTTTCATGCCAGGTTATCAAGGCGAGTGCGGAAAGAGAGGTGGTTATATGGAGGTTACTGGTTTCAGTCCTGAAGTGAGAGAACTGATTTACAAGGTAGTGAATATTTACTGAGACTTTAGTATGGAGCGCGTTCTTTGTATGGAGATATTCAACAAGCCACCTATGAGGTAAGTTCTTTCTAGTTCTGGTGTAGTTGGCATATTTTTTGTTCACACTTGGCAGAAAGTGAACTGCCGGGCCTTCCCAACAATCTCTGTCAATAGCTACTGCGAAGCATCACAGACGATACATCCTGCCAAGTAAATGCATTTATCCCTGGTCCAGAAGCAAGGAAGTCATTAGGTTGGAGAGCAGAAGCAAGTTTTGTAAGTGTTTCTATGTGTTTCTAAGTTAGATGAGTTTGTGAACATAAGAATTTCTATGAACTGATACTTAGTATCCCACTAGTATTTCATACTTAACAAAAATTTTGATACTTAGAAGAATTTAAGTTCTTTTTTGTATTAAGCTATTTGAATGTGATAAGAATTGATTGAATGTGAGATGAATTTGATTGAAGAAAATATTGTTGATTGTGGATGATGAAATGAAAGGTGTATGCAGGTAGTTTTTTGGAATTCCGGCTTATTTCCGGCAGAAAATGAATTGCCGGTCAGCCTTGACCAGGTCAAGGTTGACCGGCAATAATTTTTTTGCTGTTACAAAAAGTTCGTAACGGCTCCGAGCTGTTACAACATCCCTGTTGCAAAAAAAATTCGTAACGGCCCTGAGCTGTTACCACGTGGCAAATTCGTAACGGCTCTAGCCTGTTACGAGGGCCGTTAAAAAAAATTCGTAACGGCCACAAAGCCGTTACAAAAAAAATGTAACACCCACTTTTGTAACAGGCGAGGGCCGTTACAACCCGTTTTTGTAACGGCCTGGTTCTGTTTCTAATCCCAGAATTTGGTGTAGTGTGCCTTCTTTTCCTTCGACTGTCGTTTTCCTCCTCGATTTTCAGAAATCTGCGCCTTCTCTTCATCAATCAGGTTAGTAGACACCCGACTCTGATTTTGATGTAGTTTTTTGCATCCTCCTTATTTTTCTCTCCTTTGATTGTTCGAAGTTGCTGTTGTACTTGCATGTGAGAATTTCGATTCTCTTTTGTTTCTTGATGTTGTATGAGAACTTGGGTTTGTCTTTATTTCGCATTTTGGTCATGGTTGTGCCATGATTGTTCTCCGTCTGCAACTGATCGCTGTCGTATGCGTCAAAAATAATTTCACTTTCTCACTCTACTAAATATAAATGAAGTACGTGGTAAGAAAGAGTTCGTTCCCACTGAGAGGCTTTTGTTGTTATAAAATTTCAGTTTCTTGGCAACCAAGAGGGGGATTTTTTGTTTTAATAAAGCAATAAAAGTAATTGAAAGCAATAAAATAATTTGAATAATCAATAAGGAGAAGATATTGGTCACGGGATAGTATCATTCACAAACATGTATTTTCATCAATGACTAGAATTGGTATTTTAATCTCTCATTTACTAAAAGTCCTAGGATACCTTGATCGCAAGTATATCCCGCTAATTCCCTGATTTCATCACAACCACATTAAAAGATCTATATGTGAATTTTTCCTAGAAAGCAACCTAAAGTGTAAAAGCACAATTAAGTTTAACTCCCTAAAAGCACTAAGTTCTATGGAATAAGACTAATCAAGGCAATCAAACGTGTAAAAGCACTAATTCGATTTAACCAAGGTTATGATTCATTTGCGACTAGTAGGATATATCACTACAAGCACTAACCACAATTATGCTACTTATAATCAGGGATAAACAACTTTTTCGTATTGAAAACCCTGATATAGCTCTAGAAATGAATGCAAATCGGATTGATTCCGGACTCAACCTAACAAGTATTCAAATCATATGATAATATAAACCATGAATCATAAACAATAAAGTTGAGACAAAACTAATGCATTAAACCAAAAATCATTTGTGACATCCACTTTATCCCATAACCAATAATATGTGTTTAGCTACTCATAGCTTTTGAGTTCATCATATTCAATAATAAAATGAAGAAGATGAAAAACAAAAATGAAATCAAACCCTAGTCGCCACTCTCCAAAACTCCAAGTAGAAAAATACGTGATATCCCAAGAAAGTAGAAACTTTCTCTATTTGTAGCTTTTCTTTCCAAAACTATGTCATAATCTCCAAAGCCCATAACATAGAAGTCCTCCAAGCCCATAATGATGTCATAAGTCAGAAACGAGTCAGAGTCTAACTAGCCTGAATGAGCTGAATTGCTTAAGCCTAGGCCATTTGCAGTTTGCACAGGCCATGCCTCAGTCATGCTTCATGGTTGCGCACCATTCCTTCTAAGCCTTCGCCGGATGCATTTCTTCACAGCTGCAACTCCCAGTTCCATTCTCTGGCCACAAAGAATAACTCCATCAGCACCAGCATTTTCACTACACACAACTGCATTCCTTGTAATCAACAACATCATAACCATTTAATCTTCAATCCCCTGTAACTCCAGTTTCCCTGACTTGTTTCTTAAAAGCATCAACACATTCTTAGCACCACCATACTGCCAAGTTTTAACTTCATCATCATTTTCTCGTCATTACCGGCACACCAGTTCTCAGGCTCGAACCATTATCCATCTGCAGCTGTACTGAAACCTTCTCATTCTGCGACAACAACATCACAACTATCAATTCCAGAGACCCATTTGTAGCTTCTTGCCCGCATTCATTCCTACACATTCTTCTATGGAAACCATTCAGCTCATGCCTTACCCTCTGCCGTTCAAACATTCACTAGAATCATCCAACTCAATTCCTTATTTCTTGCGAAAACGTACCCAAAAGCGTAACCCGTAGCTCATATATCCGGCTGCCGATTCTTGCATCCGACTCATACCTCCTTCACAATTCACTGAAACATTATGATTCAAACTTTAACTTCTGAAATTCGACAACCGGAAGTAGCACCACCAGCTCACCATTCTCGCTCACTTTTTGCACAGTTTCTGAGTTTTTGGTTGCGGCATCTCACAGCTCATCTCTTCCCTGTAAACCTAATGCATTCATCTAATCCCTGCATTGCAGAAACAACACCCTTCCTGCATCAGAACTTCTATAGCAAACTCAAATCTCAGTACCACCAACAACTTCACTGAACTGTAGCTTCTTTGTCTCCTGCAGCTCATTTGTTTCCTGGCTCAAGTCCTGCTGCAATACCAATTGATCACTGCATCACCTTCATTCAGCACCACTGCCATAACTTTAAACCACCAGTGCCATAAACCACTGCTGCTTCTCTTGGTATCTGTTATCCTGCATTAGTCTCTGCAGTTCCATTGCTCTGCCATCGCCACAACTCAATTCAAGATTTACCTCAAGCTTCAACCATTCCCTGTAATCACACCAATTGCAACTGCACCTGTAATTCCATTCAAAACCCTTAATCCTACTCCCAGTAAAACACCAAGTCTTCGCCGCTATCCGCCAACAATACGGCGGAACTAACTCCTCCATTTTCCAAATGGCGGCAAAGAAACTCACCGTCTTCTCCCTTCTCGGCTCACACAAAGACCGGCTCCAACCCTCATCTTCATTTCTGCTCTCGCACCACAAATTTGTGACAAAGAGCTCCATCTAATTCATTCTTCTTCACGGACCCTTGTTAACATCTATTGCAGCTATCAAGTTTGTACCTGACCTAGACATTCATCTACAAACCATTACCAGTTCCTGTAACATAACCACTACCTGGTAATTGCATCTCAGACTCTGGCCATTGCAAACTGTGACTGAATTCATCCACAAAACCCATTCAATCTCGTAACTCAAACCCCGGCAACACATTCCTTGCAAAAGATCTCGGACGCTCAATCGTAGTTGCAATACATCACCATTTTATCTTGTCTGCATTTCCCATTTAAGTTCTCACTGCAACACGGCATTAGTACTTCAATCCAGACCAACACAAAGATCACCAGACTTTCTCAAGCTATAGCAGCATTAGTTTCACATTCATTCTCTTGAACCCATCTCTGCAACTGCAATAACATCTCCATTTTAGCTCCAGAACCAAGTTTCTCGATCGAACCAACAACCAATTGCAACCATCGATTGCCACAATAGAAACCCATTTTCGAACCCTAATTCCTTTACAACTCTTCAGTTCTTATCTAAATCTCCCCATCAGAATTCAAGCCTTCAGAAACCATACATTTCACTCACCTCCATTCTTCACTGTGTCTGAATTCAATTTACCGAAAACCCATCTTTGTTCATCGATTTATAACATCACAGAAACAACAATTCCTTCCTTTCTAGTCTTCACTGCAAACTGAACCCAAAACTCCACATTATTACAACCCGTAACTGCATCTATCTTCCTCCCTGCAAATTCGAGCTCATACTGCAAAACCCATCTTCGAATTTCCGACAAACCCATCTGCTCAAATCGATCTTAGACAGCTAAGAATATCACCACCAGACTCTATCAACATGTACCCTTCATTAACTGAGAACATCAATAATCCCTTCTCTGGGTTCTTCTCATTTCAGTTCCATAACTGAATCTGTACCTTCATCTCCATCATCTTCTCAAATTCCTTGAATCAACAGCAAAAAAATATCTCGATCTCTCTCATATGAATCGTCTAGCCATCAAACACCACAGACCCATCTACATCGATCCATAGCAGCATCATCTTCTCAATCTTCTTTTCTTTTTTCTCTTTTCTCTGATCTCAAAATATCTCTTCCCATTCTGAATTTCCCTTGCCGCCATGCCTTCTTAGTTTCTTTCTCTATTTCTGGTGTAATGAAGAAGACTATTTCCGATTGTAGGGTTGTAATGATTGAAATTTATATTGCCACCCTGCTCTACTGGATAAGGGCCACCTCAAATAACTTGGCATGTCAGTTCCAGATAACTGACACTCCATTCGCTTTCTTGCTCCACTGTCAGTTGCGGGAAACTGACAGTTCATTCTTTGCTTCCTCCTTGCAACTTTAGCAGGCTCCAAATATCAGTCGCCTGCGAAGTGACGACTTTGCTCCTTTTAGCTCCAATTGAATGATTTTTCCTTCTTTTGCTCCCAATGAGTCCATTGCACCTAATAAACTAAAACTCACACATTAGATACATAATTCACAAGAAAAATAGCAAAGAAAGCATAAACTATAGATATAAATGAAGGTGTTTATGACACCTATCAAACTCCCCCACACTTATACTTTGCTAGTCATCGAACAAATCGAACAAAACTTATTCTAAAGGATACATACAACTCCATCTCATGAGGATTTACTAGACATATACCCACAAAACCTACTTTTCCAACTTACTAGTTCTCCGTAATGATATCATCCAATGCGCTAAGAAGACATAGAGATTCTGCACACTAGTAATAAGAAGTTAGACACATATATGAACACAATCTCATCCTTAAAAGTTGAGAGAGAAATAACTATCCCTTATCGAAAGAAATTCGGGTTCAGAGTGATCGAATGTCTCGACTCTGCCTCACAAGAAAGGATTTTATGAAGTTTCTCTCAATAATAAACATCTTTTTATGGGTCACACATGTGTCCAGGTAGGAGTGAAGAGAGAATCCTGCGACACCTTGAATGGTAGGAAGGCAAAAACCCTCCGAATTGTTTTGAAAACCCACATCTTTTATTCATTTTGAAAACCCTTTTTTCTGACGATCACTAAGAAAGGAAATCAACCACTTAACGAAGGTGGGAATATGCTTACTTACCTCGTAATCCGTTCGGCGTGCAGTTAGCACCACTCTCACAGCATCCATAGAAATGTCTTCGGTCTTCAATTGTTGTCTTCATCTTCGTCTTCGGTCTTCAACTGTCGATGATGAAATCTTGAACTTCGTAGAATCTTGACAATATGATTCTTTCCTCTAATTCCTTGTTGCTTGAAACTTCATTATGGGTATTTCTTCTTCCATTGGCTATATTTAATGAATACAAAACCAAAAACGAATCAAATATAATACAATGAATTTCTCTTGTCTTTTTTTTTTTTAAATGCGCCGCAAAGGCTATTATTAACAAAATAATCAAATACAAGGTACAACATCAATGGAGGGTAACCTAGCAACAAGTTGTGCCCCGCACCTTTCTGAATGAAAAGACCTAATCTATAAAACAAAGAGCTGCCTATTTTATGATTAGGATCATAATTGGAGATACAATTTCTCAATCTTTTCAATAAAACCACGGTGTCATGCCTTGACAATTTTTTTTTTTTTTTTTACAAGATAAATAAAGTAAATACAAAATCAAACAAACAAAACAAAATAATAAAACTAATAATGTACCTAACAAAATTTCTCTTGTCTTTTCTTTTTTTTTTTTTTTTTTTTTTAGACAAGAGAAAATAAAATACAAATTAACAAATAAAAATGCAAGTACAAAAGCCATGGTGTAAGTACTTTACCGCTCAATTCTTCACAACTTGTATGTCTCGATATCATAAACTTCTCAAATTCTCATCTTAATAATCTTCACTCTTGTACAATAGTCTTCAACTTGTAAAAATTTAGCTCCTTGTCTTGTTTCTATACTTGAATCTGAAATCTGCTCATTTCGGTACGGTTGATTGTAAACCTTGAACGTCTTCAACTTTCCTTCGAATTTGTGATGCTCCTCTTGTTGATGATGATGGTGTTTCTATGGACCTGTTGGTGTAGAGAGAGATAAAGTGGATGGTGCTAAGTGCGAACAAGATTACAAGTGGTATGTAAGTTAGCAATTCGATGTCACTGACCGGTTGTCAATCCGTCAAAAATAATTTCACTTTCTTACTCACTAAATTTAAATGAAGTACAAAGTAAGGAAGAGTTCGTATCCACAAAGAGGCAATTGTTGTTATGCAATTTTCAGTTTCTAAGGTAACCAAGGGGGGATGTTTGTTGTTTAAGCGAAATACTAAAGTAAAAATTAAATAGAGCAAAGCAAATAGTTGGAATAATCAATAAGGAGAAGATATTGGTCACGGGATAGTATCATTCACAAACATGTATTTTCATCAATGATTATAATTGGTATTTTAATCTCTCATCTACTAATAGTCCTAGGATACCTTCATCGCAAGAATACCCCGCTAATTCCCTGTTTTCATCACAACCACATTAAAAGATGCATATGTGAATTCTTCTTAGAAAGCAACCTAAAGTGTAAAAGCACAATTAGATTTAACTCCCTAAAAGCAATAAGTTCTATGGAATAAGACTAATCAATGCAAACGAATGTGTAAAAGCACTAAACGTTTTAACAAAAGTTATGATTCACTTGTGACTAGTAGGATATATCACTACAAGCACTACCCACAATTATGCTACTTAGAATCGGGGATAAACAACTTTTCGTATTGAAAACCCTAATATAGCTCTAGAGATGAATGTAAATCGGATTGATTTCGGACTCAACCAAACAAACTATCAAATCATGTAACACTATTAATTGTGAATCACAAACAATAAAATATTGAGACAAAACTAATTCATTGAATCATATAACATATTGAGAAATCAACTTTTATCCCATAACCAATAATATGTTTAGCTACTCATAGCTATGGAGTTCATCATAATAATATTAATTGAAAAGAAGAAGATGAACAAAAGCAAACCCTAGAAGCGTAAACAAAACCGGCTCTCCAAAAGTTCCAAGAATAAGATATCCATAAGTTGTAGAAGACTTTCCCTTTTATAGCTTTTCTCCAACTTCTAAAATTAGGTCTAGTCTTCAAAGTCCATTAGATGAAAATCCACCAAGCCCATAAGAGAGAGAAACCCATGTAGAAAATATGTCCCAAAAGTGGTCGCCGGAAATCTGGTATTGTGGCCGGAAATTGGCCGGAAAAGTCGTCGGAAAACAGCTCAGGTGACCGGCAAAGTCCGCTCGGTCAACCAGGTCAAAACGGTCAACGATCCAACTCGGCGGGTCAACTCGGTCAAGCACCGAGTCAGCTGTCAGATGACTCAACTCAGAGTCAGACCTGAGTCAGGGTGGAGTCAGATGGAATCAAGTCTAACTGGTCTGACTGAGCTTGGCATGAGCCCATAATCTATGTGATGCACCATCCTTGTGCTTCACAACAACCTATCCAGCCATAATGGCTATCCCTCCTTCACAACTGCAGCTGCAAAATCACTTCTTTCTAAATCAACCTCAGCTGCAATTTCTGACTCGTCTATGCACCAGCTCTTCAGCTCCATCTGTTGCAGTTCACTGCCACATTCTACTCAACCTGCAATTCATCGCCACAACTGTAACAAGCATGCAACTGACTTTGCAGCTTCAACTTCAGTCCCCTACACAGTGCCATACTTTGCGCACTGCACTGCACTTCTGCAACACAGCCAAACTGCAGCTTCAACTTATGCTGCCACACCAGCACCATCTAGCCCATTGCACACCATCACAGCTGCTCCACTGTCTTTCTAATTCAACCAACAACTACCACCTCCCAGCAGCCACAACAGATTCATTATCATTTCTTGCACCAACACCACCTGCATGCTCAGTACCAACAACTACTCCAATCAGAGTCACTGCCTCAGTGCCTAGCTCTGATGCTCTACTATCTCAACTTTCCTGCAATCCCTGGCAAGCAGCATCAACCTCAGGCCAGCACCAGCTCCTAATTCACTTCCATATCCTGCTCCTTCATAAACCCATTGAGCCAACCATCTCATCCACCAACAAGCTTATCTCTCTGTCTCAACCCACGACCTCGCCAATGTCTCTCTTTTACCACTGAGCCATTTCCTCGCACAATGCCATACTCAGTGGCAAAGAATAACAAATTATGCTTCAATTCCCAAATTGCTCCATTGCAGCCAACAAACTCATTCACAACCTCTTTACTCAATTCCTTTGTTTCAAATTGCCACCACCACTTGCATTACTAGCACTGAGCCACTCTTCACCAAAGATAAACCTCCGTGTCTATTACCATCCCGCAATTCCATATCAATCCCAAAGCAAGCCTCGTACTCACATCAGTTCTTCTCAACTCAACCCTTGAATCATCATCCTCTTCCTTACAATCCACGACCACAAAGCCAACTCCCGATTCAATCGAGAATAACCCAAGCTTCCATGGACTGTTCTTCACCATTTCGACCATACAGTGCCCATTTCAGTTCTAGTGTCAACAACACCATGAGCTCAATCTGTAAAACACAGCTCCTTCAATTTCATTGAATCTGACCTAGAACTGAAATTTCAGATCCTCTCCCTGGGTTCAACCTGCAGCCAGAGATTCACAGTCTTCATCAGCAAGATTCAAACCCACAAACTCACTTCCATCTCTGAGGCATTTCAGATCAAATCGAAACCCCTTCATTCCTAACTTCAATCACCTCAAATCTTCACTCAGAGCTTCAAATTCAAACATCACAGAAACCCTAGTTTCTGTTTCTTTTCAATCAACAACACCAGCAGCTAATTCAACCTCGACCCAAGCTTAATTTCATGGGTTTCATCATCTTCTCGATTCAAACCCGCCTCTCGAACATTTCTCTTCTTCTAAATCTCTGCCAACAACAGTCCATCTTCTCATTCTTCAACAGGATCCCTGATTGTTCTTGTTCTCATCTTAAATCAATCTCTAGCATCAACCCTAACCTGTTATCTATTCTCAGCTCCGAATCCCATCTCCAATTACTCCAGCAGCAACAATTTCAACATGAACACGATAAAGCAGCAGAGAACCAGAAATGGGGTAGAAATGAGGAAGACTAGGTCTGTTCGACCTAATGTAGGACTATTGTCGTACGGACAGGATTTACACACCCCGACTGATGGATATAGGCCACCAAGTACTCTCTTTGTACTGTCAGTCCTTGGGAACTTACAAGCTTAATTGTTGACTTTGCTCGTAACCTTCTCATACGGAACCGGAATGGCCTCGTTCTTTCGCCGATAGCTTCGCCTTTTCGTTCTTTTTCGCTTTAAATGGGTGATTTCTTCTCCTTTTGTTCTCGGTGACTCCATTGCACCTATAAAACTCAAAAGCAAACATAAGATACATAATTCACACGAAAAATAGCAAAGAAAGCATAAACTCTAGATAGTAAATACGGTGTATTCTACACCTATCAGTCACCATCATGATTGATAAAATAACACTCAAGAGATCAAAATAGTGCTTATATTGGTGGGAGGTTGGGTAGCTCATCATTCTACCCGTAGTTTACGTACGGTGACACACACTTTAAAAGCAAAAATTTAGACAGGTACAAAGAAGTGAAGGTCGGTGCCCTCTCATGATGTAACATGGGTAGTCTCCACTATCGGGAACCACTACTCTAATACCGAATTCAGTCTGCACCTTATTTGCCACTGGCATGGTTAAATCCAACTTTAACTCTCATACAATTAAGAAACCCGATCATGTTCTCTGTCATCTCTAAGTTCAGTCACTCTTATGACAATCTCGATGTAATCTTAGCGACATGTATACTATGTGACTCTAAACTAACCACAAGTTGAAGTTTTTTATTCACTATTTTACAAAAAAAATGAAAATTTTGAAATTTTTACAATGCAAATGCTTAACCACTCCCCCACACTTAAACTTTACATTATCCTCAATGTAAATTGAGTCATCCAAAGTAAGTCAAGGTGGGAAATCCTACATGATAAAATGACAAGAAATCAGAAAAAGTAAATGCAAGACAAGAAAAAACTAAAAACAAGACATGAAAATAAAAATAAGACAAGAAATACTCATCTGATGGGTTGCTTCCCATTTAGCGCTTGGTTTAAAGTCGTCAGCCCGACTATCTCCTTGCTTTCTACGACTCCTTCAGAGGGAGTACATCCACAAAGTTAGCTCCTTCCACCACTTCGGAAGTGAAATTCTCATAATATGGTTTCAACCGGTGCCCATTAACTTTAAGTTCTTTGCCTGTAGCTATGCTACGAATTTCTACTGCACCATGAGAAAACACATTAGTAACAATAAAGGTCCAATCCAACGTGACCTTAATTTACCCGGAAATAATTGCAAGCGAGAATTAAACAAAAGCACTTTTTGCCCAATGCAAAATTGTTTTCTAGAAATCTTAGTATCATGAAAGGCCTTCGTTTTCTCCTTGTAAATGAGTGAGCTTTCAAATGCATCATTGCGAAGCTCCTCTAGCTCTTGGAGTTGTAACTTCCTTTGCTTTCCATCCCTATCCATTTCCATATTGCATTGCTTAATAGCCCAAAACGCCTTATGCTCAATTTCAACGGGTAAATGACAAGGTTTACCATACACAAGCCTAAAGGGAGACATCCCAATAGGTGTCTTGTATGCGGTTCTATAAGCCCACAAAGCATCATTAAGTCGCATGCTCCAATCTTTCCTTGTTGGATTCACCGTCTTCTCTAGAATGGATTTCACCTCCCGGTTAGAAACCTCGGCTTGTCCATTTGTTTGGGGAGGATAAGGTGTTGCAATCTTGTGCGACACATTGTACTTCTTCAACAAGCTTTGTAAGATCCTATTTTTGAAGTGAGAACCCCCATCGCTAATTATGGCTCTTGGAATTCCAAACCTTGCAAAAATATTAGCTTGCACAAAATTTGAAACCACTTTAGAATCATTAGTTGCGGTGGCGTTAGCTTCCACCCATTTTGAGACATAATCAACCGCAAGTAAGATATAAAAATTCCCATGGGAGTTGACAAAAGGACCCATAATATCAATACCCCATACATCAAAAACTTCAATAAATTGAATAAAAGTTTGTGGCATTTGATTTCGGGCACCTAGATTTCCTGTTCTTTGGCACCTATCACAAGTTGTACAAAATATATATGCATCCTTAAACAAGGTTGGCCAATAGAAACCGCTTTCAAGTACCTGGTGAGCGGTTCTCTTACTCCCAAAATGTCCTCTGCAAGCATAAGAGTGACAAAAAGACAAGATAGAATTAAATTCAGATTCAGGAACACACCTTCTTATTACTTGGTCACTACAATGTTTCCACAAGTATGGATTATCCCATATGTATTGGTTTCCTAACTTCTTAAGTTTTTCCCTCTCAGCACGAGACAAGTTTTTGGGATTTGTTTAGACACCAAGTAATTCACAATATCAGCATACCATGGTTCTCCAAAGGTAATTGAGAATAGTTGCTCATCCGGGAAACTTTCACGCAATGGGATAGCTTCCTTGTCCACAGCAAGACGGCTCAAGTAATCCGCAACGGTGTTCTCAATTCCTTTCTTGTCCTTGATTTCAATATCAAACTCTTGCAAGATTAAAATCCATCGTATGAGCCTCAGTTTCGCTTCTTTCATTAGCAAGTACCTAAGTGCTGCATGATCAGAAAACACAACAACTTTTGTACCAATTAGATAAGAGCGAAATTTTTCCAAAGCAAAAACAATGGCTAACAACTCTTTTACAGTGGTTGTGTAGTTTTGTTGGGCCTCATTTAACGTTCTAGAAGCATAATAAATAGCATGAGGTATCTTCCCCACACGTTGCCCAAGCACCGCACCAACCGCATAGTCGCTTGCATCATACATGAGCTCAAAAGGCTTGCTCCAATCCGATGGTTTAATGATAGGGGCTGAAATCAAAAGTTCTTTCAAACGATTGAATGCCGCCATACACTTTTCATCAAAGTTTAAAACCATATCTTTTTGCAATAAGTTACAAAGTGGTGATGCTATCTTGAAAAAATCCTTGATGAATCTACGATAAAACCTGCATGACCAAGAAAAGAACGTATCTCCCTCACCGTAGTGGGAGGGATTAAAGCACGAATAAGGTCTATTTTAGATTTATCGACTACCAATCCTTTAGAAGATATTATATGGCCTAAAACTATGACATGAGTTACCATAAAATGGCACTTCTCCCAATTCAGCACAAGGTTTGTTTCAACACATCGTTCAAGGATTAGAGACAAGTTGTTCAAGCAAAGGTCAAATGAATTACCAAAGACACTAAAATTGTCCATGAACACTTCGATTATGTTTTCAACATATTCTGAAAAGATACTTACCATACACCTTTGAAAGGTAGCTGGAGTATTGCACAAGCCAAAAGGCATCCTTCTATAAGCAAAAGTACCGAAAGGACAAGTGAAACTGGTTTTCTCTTGATCCTCCTATTATCTATCACAATCTGATTGTAACTCGAATAGCCATCAAGGAAGCAATAGTAAGAGTGTCCAGCTAAACGTTCAAGCATTTGATCAATAAAAGGCAATGGAAAATGATCCTTACTAGTGGTGGCATTCAATTTCCTGTAATCAGTACAAACCCTCCAACCGGTTTGCACACGAGTTGGGACAAGTTCGTTCTTATCATTCTCCACCACTGTCACACCTGATTTCTTTGGCACTACTTGTACCGGGCTCACACACTTTCTATAGGATATGGGGTAGATAACACCCACTTCCAAAATCTTTACTATCTCCTTTTTCACAACTTCCATCATGGGAGGGTTCAAACGACGTTGCGCTTCCTCTGTAGGCTTTGCATCATCCTCCAAACGGATTTTGTGCATACAAACGGCAGGGCTTATACCCTTGATATCAGCAATTGTCCATCCTATGGCCGTCTTGTACTTCCTTAGCACCCTTAGAAGTTTTTGCTCCTGTAAATCACTAAGCTCGTTAGAAACAATCACAGGTAAATCTTCCTTGTCACCTAAGTACAAATACTTTAGGTGATCGGGAAGAGGTTGTTGATGGTGGATTTTCACTTAAGGCTAAAATTGTAAAAGGCCAAAATTATGCGCTAACATCTTGCAAAAGATAAAGCCATTAATAAGTGATGAATATTTCTTCACTTTACTAATTCACCTAGAATAGAGTATGTGGCAACAATCCCAGTATTCTGTGAATTAAATACACAAAATTCATCCAGGATGGAGCATGTAGCAACAATCCCATATACCCTGTGAATTTACAGCATTATTAATTAATGCATGACCAGCCTTGTATTTTCTGTACTCATTACCGATGTGGCATGATGACTGAGTGTTGTTCTCAGCAGAGCAACATGAATCTCCAAGCATTAATAATAAAACATGTACGAAATACCCATACAGGCTACAACTCTCGGTGTGTTATACTAGCCCGATGAGAGCATATTTGAACCCGAACCGACCATATCGGCCTCGAAACGATCATGACCATCCAACTCCACCGAAGATGATTGGATGGCTTAGATTGAATCCATGACCCTAAGCGGTATTGGAATATTCACTACCGACCCAACGCGGGCCCGCATGGTCGGCCTCCCCAAAAGGGTGGCATAGCTTTCCAAACCGTCCAAACCAGAGCAGTATGGACGAAAAACCCTAAATTAGGGTTTGCGGCACATTACATGTATCGCAAAACAGTCTCAACCATCCATCTTCGCAGGCATAGATGGAGGGTGTAGATGTAGATTCAAAGGGCCCAGAGCATGTCAACACAAACACCGTGGGCCCGCCTACATACCTGACTGGTCGGTCGGGACCAACTATGGTTGGTCGTCTTGATTCGTGCGCCCCAAACTGGGTATGACACACGGCCGGCAAAACTTAATTAGGGCTTGTGTCGCGATCACGAGCGTCCATCTTCTCCTGCACGAATGAAGGGTCCAGGATTAGACTAAGCAGGTCCGGTGCGCATCAACATGACCACCATGGGCCCATCTATCTCCACACCCGATCGGCCAAGTCATATCATGCCTGGTTGCCTCGATTCGCACGCCCGAACTAGGCATGGTCGCACCTCCCGATTACAAACTAATCTCGACCACTCAACTTTGCCGGACAAATTGAGTGGCTTAGATCACGTTTCCATGGGATATTGAGATATGGACGTGTATACCAGCTCGCCGTCTTTATACCAGACTAATCGAACAAGACCGACCAAGCTTGGTCGTCTTGAAACGCGCGCCCGAAGTGGGCATGATGCGCGGCTTTTACGGCACTGGGTTTTCGTTTGCAAATTGATCTCGACCACTCAACTTCGCGGGACAAATTGAGTGGCCCAGATCACACTTTCACGAGACAATGAGATATGGGCGCCTACACCGTCATGTCGTCTACACACATGCACGATCGGCCCTGTCAAAATTGTATCCCAAGCTTGGATTCGACCAAGCTGAAGAGTGATGCTTGCGCACCTCTTCAAAAAACCTAATTTCATCAACGGTCGCAGATGAGTGTCTCAAAGATCATCTCGTCCGTCCAACTTCACAGGCTTGGTTATACAACCCTGGTCAGGAGTTAATTGGTCAGTGAGGCGTCATGTTGATCACCACCCGTCACTCTACCACATCATGATGCAGTACCTGCATAGAATACACACGATACTTCACAAGTATCGACTTCCTAAATAACTTAGTTATTTAATCTAGCATTACATGCTACTTTCTATGGGTCCCACAATCCATATACTCGAGACATCAATCATGTCACAAACTGGGGGATACATACTGGAGTATTGGTCTGGCGGTTTACAACGTGCATCGTGCAATGCGCCATCATAAGAACGTGTCAGGAAGTCATGGACGGTTAGAGATGACAGGAGAAGTGGGCAAGACTGGTCGTGTAACACCAACATACAACTCCACTACTCCATCACTCCACTTCCCCCACTTCCCACGAGAGACGTGAATAAGGCTCAAATGACTTGTATAAATAGGTTCTCCTCCCTATTTCCAAAACAACAAGGAACAAGTCCAGACAACAGAGGCAAGTGTTGATACCATCGTATTCAAACACCGGAACTGATAGCTTACATCCTGCAAGCCAGTTCAGGTTTCTGATACAAGTCATACATAGCCAATACCTTCACAATCTCAACACCTTCTTCTCTTCCCTCCCCAAGATCAACCCCATCTCCTTCACTTTGTGACCGAAATAAGTCTGGAACGGCCATTTCTTGGTTTAGGCCGGATTTGCACAGATTGATTTCTCGAATCTACAAGCACTCCCGTGTAGTGCATTTGTTTAAGGTTTAGACTCATTTCTCATCCACACACCCAAAATTACCAAAACCGGCAGAGATAGTTTTCACCCATAAACAGAGGTTTCAATTCTAACTTTGGAGATTTAACAATTGAAGGTACAAGCTTTTCATCACTGCATGGTAAAGAAATAAAAGAAATCTTATGAGTTTCCGGGCATCCTTGTAGTGAATTAAGATCACCAAGGGCTTCCTTGACTTCATTACCACACTCTACGCCATTATCCATGGATGTTGTTAAAATGGTTTCCAAAGCATCTTCACCATTCAATTCAAACACTTGTTGTGCCAATGTATCCATAACATCAATGGAGAAACAAGAGTGGACATCACTAGGATATCTCATCGTCTTGAAAATGTTGAAACGTATTGTTTCTCCATCAAACTCCATAGTTAGCGTTCCCTTGTCCACATCAATAATGGTTTTCGCCGTTTTCATGAAGGGACGCCTAAGTAGCAATGGAAGAGATGAGTCCGGTGACCCTTCATTCATCTCTAACACAAAAAAGTCATCTAGAAATACTAATTGATTAACATGCATAAGAATATCCTCAACAATACCCATTGGGTAGACATTAGAGCGGTCATCTAATTGCAATACAATTCCAGCCTTTTTAAGGGGACCTAAATCAAGTAAATTGTACATAGATGCAGGCATAACATTTACGGATGCACCTAAATCCAACATAGCTTTATTAAATGTTGTGTTACCAATTGTGACGGGAATGTCAAAACTACCGGGATCCTTGCACTTAAGTGGGAGTTTGTGTTGTAAGATTGCCGAAGCATTCTCCCCCACACTTAGCACTTCATTACCTTTTAGCCTTTGCTTATTGGTACACAAGTCCTTCAATACCTTTGCATACTTTGGAACTTGCTTAATAGCATCAATGAGTGGTATGTTCACATGGATTTTTTTAAGAACGTCTAAAATCTCCTTTTCTAGTTCCGCCTTCTTGGAACTTGCAAATCTGCGAGGGAAAGATAAAGGAGGAACATAAGTAGAAACCGGAGTTAATAGGTACCTCAGAATTTTGGGGAGAATCCTCATTCTTCTCCTCCAAAACAGGTTCCTTTGGTGTTTCCACCTTGCCCGAATCAGTAACCTCGGGTTGCACAAGTTGTGTACCACTTCTCAATGTAATAGCATTGACACCCTCTTTTGGGTTAATAGGTTGAGAAGGGAGTTTCCCACTATTTTTTGCCTTCAATTTGTTTATATCAATCGCCATGGAACCCATTTTTGTCTGCAACTCCTTGATAGCACTCTTAGTTTCCTTCTGACTTTCTTTAAACATGGTGGAAATGCCTTGCATCATTGTTTGAAGCTTTGAATCGATATCGGAACCTTGATTTTGCATTGATTGTTGTGCTTGTGGTTGCTGAATTGTTGTTGTTGCGCTTGAAATCCACCCGAACGGTTAAAAGTAGGTTGTTGGACTGCACCTTGCTTGTTGGCATAACTAAAATTGGGATGATCTCTCCATCCTGGATTGTAAGTGTTGGAGTAGGGATCATACCGTCTTTGCTGATTTGGAAAGACCGCACTAGCTTGCTCCAACTTTTCACCATATGAAGGCAAAATAACTGCAGCCATCTTTTCCATCATTTGCTCCATATTATCCATCCTTTGATCACGGTGTGATGATGAATCTGTAACTTCATTCACTCGCCTCACAATTGGTTCACCTCTTGTGTAGAATTGTTGCGAGTTTGCAGCCATGCTTTCAATCAACTCGGTAGCTTGGGCCACCATCTTGTTCACTAGTGCACCAACACCCGCGGCATCAAGAAGATATCTATCACTTGATTGGAGACCTTCGTAAAAGTATTGGATTATCATAGCGTCACTGAATTGGTGGTGTGGATAGCTTGCCACCAATCTCTTGTATCGCTCCCAACATTCATACAAAGATTCTCCCACATTTTGCTTTATCCCACATATCTCTTTGCGAATTTGAGTAGCCTTTGACGCAGGAAAATACCTCTCTAGAAAGAGTTTCTTCAACCTGTTCCATGTAGTGACACTTCCGGAAGTCAAGTAATACAACCATTCCTTAGCATTTTCCTCCAAGGAGAACGGAAAGGCTTTCAACATCGCTCCATCCGCATTAATATTCTCTGGGAGCATAGCCATGATAACGTTGTGGAAATCCATGATATGCTTGTTTGGATATTCATTCGCCATACCATGAAACTTCGGTAACTCTCTAATCAACCCCGGCTTGATCTCGAAGGTTGAGTTTTTTTGGATACACCATCGTTGTGTATCAAGCCTATGAGAAGCCAAGTCCTTGAGTGTACGATCACCCATTGCTTCTTCTTCTTCTTCTTCTTCAAAAGGTGGTTCTTCTACAATTGGAACCTCTTGTTCTAGAACTTCTTCTAGTTGCAATTCTTCTTCCACTTTTAACTCTTGTTATTCCGTTGTGTCTTGACTTGGTTGGAGTATTGTGCCTCTTCGAGTAGCTATCCCGCACCTTGGATAGTTCCAATCTTTAGAAGCCAAGGATTAGGTACCTGAAAACAATTATCGCAAACAAGTGAGAAACAAGACAAGAAAACAAAAGGCAAAGATAAAAGTAGAAATTATAAAAAGAAACTAAAAACTTAATAACAAGCCGTATGCCTCTCCGGCAGCGGCGCCAAAATTTCATCGATGTCGTATGCGTCAAAAATAATTTCACTTTCTCACTCTACTAAATATAAATGAAGTACGTGGTAAGAAAGAGTTTGTTCCCCGGAGAGGCTTTTGTTGGTACAAAATTTCAGTTTCTTGGTAACCAAGGGGGGATTTTTGTTTTAATAAAGCAATAAAAGTAATTGAAAGCAATAAAATAATTTGAATAATCAATAAGGAGAAGATATTGGTCACGGGATAGTATCATTCACAAACATGTATTTTCATCAATGACTAGAATTGGTATTTTAATCTCTCATTTACTAAAACTCCTAGGATACCTTGATCGCAAGTATATCCCGCTAATTCCCTGATTTCATCACAACCACATTAAAAGATGTATATGTGAATTCTTCCTAGAAAGCAACCTAAAGTGTAAAAGCACAATTAAGTTTAACTCCCTAAAAGCACTAAGTTCTATGGAATAAGACTAATCAAGGTAATCAAATGTGTAAAAGCACTAATTCTATTTAACCAAGGTTATGATTCATTTGCGACTAGTAGGATATATCACTACAAGCACTAACCACAATTATGCTACTTATAATCAGGGATAAATAACTTTTTCGTATTGAAAACCCTAATATAGCTCTAGAAATGAATGCAAATCGGATTGATTCCGGACTCAACCTAACAAGTATTCAAATCATATGAAAATATAAACCATGAATCATAAATAATAAAGTTGAGACAAAACTAATGCACTGAATCAAATCATTTGTGAAATCCACTTTATCCCATAACAAATAATATGTGTTTAGTTACTCATAGCTTTTGAGTTCATCATATTCAATAATAAAATGAAGAAGATGAAAAACAAAAATGAAAGCAAACCCTAGTCGCCGCTCTCCAAAACTCCAAGTAGAAAAATACGTGATATCCTAAGAAAGTAAAAACTTTCTCTATTTGTAGCTTTTCTTTCCAAAACTAGGTCATTATATCCAAAGCCCATAACATAGAAGTCCTCCAAGCCCATAATGATGTCATAAGTCGAAACGAGTCGAGTCTAACTAGCCTAACCGAAATTTGAATTGCTTAAGCCTAGGCCATTTGCAGTTTGCACGGTCCATGCCTCAGTCATGATCCATGGTTGCGCACCATTCCTTCTAAGCCTTCAGTTTCAGATGCATTTATTCACAGCTGCAACTCCCAGTTCCATTCTCTGGCCACAAAGAATAACTCCATCAGCACCAGCATTTGCACTACACACAACTGCATTCCTTGTAATCAAAAACATCATAACCATTTAATCTTCAATCCCCTGTAACTCCAGTTTCCCTAACTTTTTCCTTAAAAGCATCAGCACATTCTTAGCTCCACCCTACTGCCAATCTTTAACTTCATCATCATTTTCTCGTCATTACCGGCACCAGTTCTCAGGCTCGAACTATTATCCATCTGCAGCTGTACTGAAACCTTATCATTCTGCGACAACATCATCACAACTGCCAATTCCAGAGACCCATTTGTAGCTTATTTCCTGCATTAATTCATACACATTCATCTATGGAAACCATTCAGCTCATGCCTTACCCTCTGCAGTTCAAACATTCACTAGAATCATCCAACTCAATTCCTTATTTCTTGCGAAAACGTACCCAAAAGCGTAACCCGTAGCTCATATATACGTCTACCGATTATTGCATCCGACTCATACCTCCTTAACGATTCACTGAAAATTATGATTCAAACTTTAACTTCTGAAATCCGACAACCGGAAGTAGCACCACCGGCTCGCCATTCTCGCTCACTTTTCGCACAGTTTCTAAGTTTTTGTTTGCGGCATCTCACAGCTCATCTCTTCCATGTAAACCTAATGCATTCATCTAATCCCTGCATTGCAGAAACAACACCCTTCCTGCATCAGAACTTCTATAGCAAACTCAAATCTCAGTACCACCAACAGCTTTACTGAACTGTAGCTTCTTTGTCTCCTGCAGCTCATTTGTTTCCTGGCTCAAGTCCTGCTGCAATACCAATTGATCACTGCATCACCTTCATTCAGCACCACTGCCATAACTTCAAACCACCAGTGCCATAAACCACTACTGCTTCTCTTGGTATCTGTTATCCTGCATTAGTCTCTGCAGTTCCATTGCTCTGCCATCGCCACAACTCAATTCCAGATTTACCTCAAGCTTCAACCATTCCATGTAATCACACCAATTGCAACTACACCTGTAATTCCATTCAAAACCCTTAATCCTACTCTTGTAAAACACCAAGTCTTCGCCAGTTATCCGCCAACAATACGGCAGCAGCTAACTCCTCCATTTTCCAAATGGCAGCAAAGAACTCACCGGTCTTCTCCTTCTCAGCTCACACAAAGACCAGATCCAACCCTCATCTTCATTTCAGCTCGGCACCACAGCTTGTGACAGCAGCTCCATCTAATTCATTCTTCTTCACGGACCCTTGTTAATATCTATTGCGTCTATCAAGTTTGTACCTGACCTAGACATTCATCTACAAACCATTACCAGTTCCTGTAACATAACCACTACCTGGTAATTGCATCTCAGACTCTGGCCATTGCAAACTGTGACTGAATTCACAAAACCCATTCAATCTCAGAACTCGGAACCACGGCAACACATTCCTTGCAACATCTCGGGCGCTTAACTGCAGCTTGCAATACATCGCCATTTTATCTTGTCTGCATTTCCCATTTAAGTTCTCACTGCAACACGGCATTAGGACTTCAATCCAAGACCAACACAGCATCACCAGCTCTCTCAGCTATAGCAGCATTAGTTTCACATTCATTCTCTTGAACCCATCTCTGAAACTGCAATAACATCTCCATTTTAGCTCCAGAACCAGGTTTCTCGATCGAACCAACAACCAATTGCAACCATCGATTGCCACAACAGAAACCCATTTTCGAACCCTAATTCCTTTACAGCTCTTCAGTTCTTATCTGAATCTCCCCATCAGAATTCAAGCCTTCAGAAACCATACATTTCACTCACCTCCGTTCTTCACTGCGTTTGAATTCAATCTACCGAAAAACCCATCTTTGTTCATCGATTTATAACATCACAGAAACAACAATTCTTTCCTTTCCTGTCTTCATTGCAAACTGAACCCAAAACTCCATATTATTACAACCCTTAACTGCATCTATCTTCCTCCCTGCAAATTCGAGCTCATACTGCAAAACCCATCTTCGAATTTTCGACAAACCCATCTGCTCAAATCGATCTTAGACAGCTAAGAATATCACCACCATACTCTATCAACATGTACCCTTCATTAAATGAGAACATCAATAATCCCTTCTCTGGGTTCTTCTTATTTCAGTTCCATAACTGAATCTGTACCTTCATCTCCATCATCTTCTCAAATTCCTTGAATCAACAGCAAAACAACATCTCGATCTTTCTCATCTGAATCGTCTAGCCATCAAACACCACAGACCCATCTACATCGATCCATAGCAGCATCATCTTCTCAATCTTCTTTTCTCTTTTCTCTTTTCTCTGATCTCTGATCTCAAAATCTCTCTTCCCATTCTGAATTTCCCTTGCCGCCATGCCTTCTTAGTTTCTTTCTCTATTTCAGGTATAATGAAGAAGACTATTCCCGATTATAGGGGTAATGATTGAAATTTATATTGCCACCCTGCTCTACTGGATAAGGGCCACCTCAAATAACTTGGCATGTCAGTTCCTGGTAACTGACACTCCATTCGCTTTCTTTCTCCACTGTCAGTTGCGGGGAACTGACACTTCATTCTTCGCTTCCTCCTTGCAACTTTAGCAGGCTCCAAATATCAGTCGCCTGCGAAGTGACGACTTTGCTCCTTTTAGCTCCAATTGAATGATTTTTCCTTCTTTTGCTCCCAATGAGTCCATTGCACCTAATAAACTCAAACTCACACATAAGATACATAATTCACAAGAAAAATAGCAAAGAAAGGATAAACTATAGATATAAATGAAGGTGTTTATGACACCTATCAGCAACTCCACTCATGGTGTTGAGTAATCTTATGTTTCGTATTTTGGTAGGATTAGAACATTTCCCTTGGTTGGTTTATATAACCCATGCCCAAAGTATATTCGTTTTTTTGCCCCAAATATGTTTTAAAGTAAACTGCAAATTTTGTCTGCCATTGATGAAGGACTGTGTTTTCTGCTAGTGTTAGGGATCATGAGACTTCCGAAAAAACCTGTGCGCAGGGATCCGAAGCCTAGACCGTCTACTGAGCCACCTCCGCGGATGGATCATCCTGATGCTACGCCTTCTCCACACCCCCCGAGGATACTGAGATACCTGAGGGACCTGAGATGGATGCGGAACCTGAAGTGGTTGCGGGCGCCGAGGTAGAAGAAGTTGATGTTGAAGATCTTCCTCCCCCCTCCTCACTATGAGCTCCAGAGGCTGCAGCTACGTGACAAAGATAGCTACGCGCATTTATTCTTGGCTGAGATCTCTAAGTCTTTTTGTCTGCATAAGTTTGAGATCTTCTTTGTTGATGGACCTGATGTTCTCACTGAGTCTATGGTTCGGAGTTTTCCTTATGATGAGAACAATCTGTTGATCAGTGTCGGCCAGTTGGCCGCCGGTATGCTCTTGCCTTTATTTAGTAGAAAGGATCCCTTCTACTATGACGTTTTGTCTACCAGGGATGACCCGAAGTGAACAAGACTCGTGTCCGAGAGTCATGCAATATACTGGCAATTACTTGCGTGCCCTTCGTGAGTGCTGGTACCATAGTAAGGGAAAGACTACTTTGAAGTCTTATGACCCTTTTGCTGCTGGAAGGTCTAAGCAAAAAGATTACACCCCTGCCAACTTCAATGCTACATATGTTGATGTTATTCAGAAAAGTAATCTTCTTCCTTGGAGCGTTGGCCCTCGTCGTATCCATGTTACTGCTAAGCATATTAGAGAGGGTAACAGCCTTCGTCTATTGGAGGAGATTGATAATACTGGTCTGACTGTCATCCCTTATTCTACTAAGTTCCCTTTGCCGAAGCCTGACCGTATCTGTCTTGATCATGATGATCTCTGGGGTCGTACTCCTCTTCGCGTGGTGGGTCCCTGGGCCTACGGTTTTACTACCGCAGATCCCAACGTCCCTCGTACACTCTTTTTACTTTGCACGCTAAGTATGATGGATATCGACCTTGGGTTTTCAACCCTGTTGATTCTCATGAGGTATCCTTCGCTTTCTTCGGAGATTTTTCATTTTATTCTTTACTTTGCAGCCTTTGTTTGGTATTCTGATGGCTTTTTTTGCAGTCTGCCCCTGCTTCTTCTGCTGGAACTTCTCCGGGTTCTGCTGCTAGGACTGCTCCGGGATCTGCTGGTAACTCCGTAGCTACTAGGACCAGGAAGAGAAAGGCTTCAGCTGAAGCAGCTACACCAACACCGCGGAGGTAAGGATTATAACCATACCTTTGTGCTTGTAGGTTTCCTGGTATTTTGCCCATAATCCTTGGCTTGTGCATGTGTTCTGCTACAGTCTTCTAAGAGAAAAGGCAAGTTAAAGGCTGTGATCGATCTTGAGGAATCCGATGAGGATCCTAAGGCTGCTGCGGAGGAGCAAGATGACGAAAATATGGAGGACGTCGAACCCTTATCCCTCATTTGGACGATATTGAGGAAGATTTTGGCAAGAATATACCTAGCCCCATCCGTGATGGTTCTGTGGAAGGTGATGTCGGCTCTCCATTGGTGAACCCGGTTAGTATCCAAGTTGCAACTCCTGTTTCGTTATCGAATGTACCTGTGTTTTCTGCTCCTAGTGCTTTGCATCCCGTTGCTTTGGCTACTACTAGTGTCGTGGCGATATCCTTTAAGAGTCTTCTATCTTATCCTGTTACTTCGCTTCATTTGAGTGGTTCGTTTGCGAAGGGTGCTACTCATGTGGTGAGGGTTAGTAGCTCAGACTCTCAGCCGAAGAAGAAGGTTGTGATTTCACTTGCTAGCTTCTCCTTCAATGCCACGCCTACTTCTTTGGGAAGCGCTCAGTCTGTTTCTACTTCTCCTGCTAGTAAAGTTGTTGGACCTCCACCTTCGTCACCATATTGGACAGTACTGGGTAATCTTCCTTCTGCTGGTGACATGGACTTAGGTGGTACTTCTAGCCAAGCATTTTCTTCCGTTCCCAGCTCATCCACCATGCCGTCTCTTCGTCGTGGTGAGGATTATGTACTTGTGCCCCATGCTCATTCTCAAGCGATTGGTGGGGTTCTTACGGATCTTAGGAAGGGTAAGTTACCTGAGAGCTTGAGCCTTGGGAGTTCTGACGATGCCATCTTTGAAGCCATACTACGGGATTCGAAGGGCCCCTTTTCTGTTGAGGTCGATCGTCATCAATTGGCTGGTTCTTTGGAGGTTGCTTCTCAGTTAGATGTTTTGTCTGCTCAGTACCGTGTGGCTAAGGATCTATTCTTTGACCCGGACTGCCTTCGCTCTAGCCAGAGCTTTTACTACACCAAATTTTCAGTTCGTAACGAGAATAGAGCCGTTACTAAACGGGTTGTAACGGCTCTTGCTGTTGCAAAAGTGGGTGTTACATTTTTTTGTAACGGCAATGGGGCCGTTCATGCAATTTTGGTTGTAGCGGCTCTAGTACGCTCGGAGGCCGTTCTGGTTTGACCGTGGTAACGACTCGGTAGCGTTACAAAATTTTTGTAACAACATGGTCATAATATCCACGGCCGAATTTTCGTGGCACATTAGTAACATGCGGAGCCGTTACTGCTGGCGATTCGAAACTTGACTTGCGAGCGTTACGAATTTTTTCGTAACAGCAAAAAAGTCTTGCCGGTCAACCTTGACCCCGGTCAGGGATGGCGTTCATTTTCTACAAAGTAAGACGGAATTCTAAATATCCTGCATACACCTTTCAATCCGTTCATCATATCAATTCACATCAACACTCATTCATATCATTACTCATTCGATTCATACCAAAAAGGAAAACAAATTCTTTAATTACCAAAAAAAATCCATGGGAATACGTAGAAACTTCATAAGTTCAGTTCATGTTCATTTATATCACTATAAGTTCATTCCTATGTCCTAAGTGAATACAAAATACGTGTAGTACAAAAGACCATGAACATATTTTTGTACCTAAGAAAACTATATACCTATAATCGCGGCTACAACACTTATGAGAGCGAACACTTCCCACACCTAATTACTTCACCATAAACAACCATAGCTTACATTAGAAAGTATTCAAAGAAGTGTAAATGTGCATGATGGAATGAAAAAACCCATGGAATACAAGGCAATGACGAGAATTAAAGGCATGATAACAACTTCAAGGCTCGTGTGGCAATTAAACTCCTAAATGTTTGTCGATAAGTCTAATTCAATCCAAAACTAACTATACTTGTTGACAACATAATATAAGGATCTTTCGCGCCAACGGTATGAATCTCGATTACGCAATTTTAACAAAAAGCGGGATTGAGGCAAATGCACATGAGAGAGCCATCTCACTGCCTCTGAGTGCAGCCAACGCATGTCGCCTCCGTTTTGTTCTTACGGGAGCGGGTTGTGTCGGTTTCCTTCTTGCAGTACATATCTTTGGGTGCAAGTTTGTGTTGCGGGTTGTAGAAGTTGTTCCTCTAACTTTCTTGCTCCTTCCAACTACTCAAGTTCAACTTCTCATCCTACTGACCAACAAAGATAATTAATTATCACTCTCTTATGGTAAAAAGTTAATTTAAGTACGAACAAATACAAATAAAATGTAAAAATACCTCATCAAAATCGGCGGCTCCAATGGGGTTTGACTTCATTGGAGCAACTTTATTCTTAACACATCAACATTCTCTGTTGTAGGCCATCCGAAAATGGGATCTTTGGGCCCAGCGGGAGTTAAAAAGTAGCAATGATCGGGAGCAACATATGCGAGGTTCTTGTGGCACGAGTGTATTCATATGGTGAAGTCTTAGGTTTTAAACCTTTGCATCACAAATGTATAAACAACACAAATTAATAGATGAAAACTTTGAGAAGATTAGAAACACTTAAGAAAAATCATAGTATTAAGAAAGCGGTACCAAATACGGGATACTTACAAATACGAGAGATCAGGTCAATTACACGTATTAGGAGATAAAGTACCCGTTGGAGAATTCCCTCTCGACTCCTGCCAGAACAAATCGGATCCACGTGGTAAGAACATAACAAGTTGTAACCCACTTGCAAATTTGGTGTAGGTGTGATATTAACGAGAATCGTTAGATTTTCATCAACACCATCTTCACGGTAAATTTAGAGTGAGAATCAGAATAAAGCATTACAAGCTGCAGGTGTAAGGGCATTTTCAATGAGAAGATATGCTTCGGATGTCGAAGGGTATTCAGGAATTCATGATCGTTCGATGATCCATTTGGTTTCACCTACTAATAATAATGATGATAATAAGAGTATGCGGGGGTGGTGGTGGTGGTGCAAGATCTAAGAATAAGAATAAGAAAGGTAGAAAGATTTTAAGAGCATGTAAAAGTTTTTTTGGATTCTAATTTACTACTTTTGTATTCATAATATTTGTTTTATTTTGCTAGTTTTTTTTTTTAAGATGTTTCCATATTCCATAAAAAATAATTACAATTAAAAATCTCATAAAAGTATAACTCCATGTAAATCAAATGTTGTGTGTTATGACCTTGTCTATTGCATGATGCCAACAAGAAAAGCGTGTGAATAGAGATTCTAACTAATTGCAAATCACGACCTTACCCGACTCAATCGTTCTTAGATTTTGTAAATTTATACTCATACGCGAGGTAAGGATCCTAAATGCTTGCATGTCATTAAGATATCAAGAAAAAGCAAATACTTTCACCTTGAATGCTCCGCAATATATACGATCAAGTACTCAAGCAAATCACACATAAAAACATAAGTTGCAAGGTCAACAACAAAACCAAATAGGGAGGTCAACTCCATTTGGTGCATTACGGGTAGGTGGTTTCACTACGCCATGTTATCCAAGCTAGCCTTTGAGGCTGTTGATAAAACTCAATGGAGCAAGATATTTTACAACAAAGACACCTTAGAGAATTTTTCAGGCCATCGGGTACATGGATGCGGAGGAGTATTACTGAGGTCTACAAATTGATAAGCAATATAACATATGGAGCGTCTTGAATGGTAAATCCATTAATCTTTATATCACCGGCATGACTTCTCTATTTAGTTACCTCCTAACTCGAAGTTCCTCCAATAATTGCCTCCCATCGCATTTTATTCATGAAAATAGCCAAGCTACAAAAATGTTTGGATCTTCTCAAATTCTACAAATCACTCAAATCGCATTTCAACATACGATGATAGTACTCTTCATTGGGCTCTCAACCGAATCGGGATATACATGTTAGTTCCACTTACAAAGCTCTCATTTTACAACATCAAACACCTACATATTGCACATCAAACTTCAGGGAATATTTTATGGAAAGTCAGCTTACATATTGACTATCAAAATCCAGTCTTGACCTTCTTATATCGGCTAAATAACCACATCTGAACTAAACCTTCACTGTAGAAAACCCAAGAAAGCCATAAGCTACCACACATAAATACAACGGGGCGAGTTTCACCATTAATGATATCAAAAGATGAGCATCATAAATGGCTCGAATCCCATGGTAGAATTGGAACAAGCAAGTGTTTGTAATTTGGCAATCAATACACATACATGAAGATACGCCTGCGGGCAAAAAGACTTGAACCTCGACCGGGTAAAATGAATTTTATCAACATTAAAATTTTGATATAAAGTTGTTCGGTGGACATTCATCCACTTCCAAGGAGGAATTCAAACTTAAAGTATAACAACTACATCTACTTCCCACTTAGTAATTCACAAATTTTCAATGGACTAATTTTTAGAAGTAAACATGTGTGTTGTACCTGACATGACCTATAGATGGTACACGAGTAATATTTTGTTGAGTGTTGAGTCACATACTTAAGTTATCTACCAGTATATATGATAAAGTGGCGTCTATATTTGAAACTACAATAATTACCAATGATAGAGAATGACATAACAAGAGTACCCGAAATTTGAGTCCAGTGGTTAAATCGGGGTATTTGTCGAACACCCTAGGTTCATTATTATTGTCTACCCCTTTTAAAATCAAAGAAAATGATATAAGAAAATCGGATTAAGGTTCATTAAATTATACAAGTACAAATTAGAGAAGACTAAAATACATGTAGCTAAAGCTCATAAACTTGTGATGAGAAGATAAAAATTCATGTACCATATTCTTACCAAGTCTTTAGAGGAGCCAATATCAGTTAGCATGCAAATCTATCCCAAATGCGCTAAAGTTGAATACGATAGAGTTAGGTTAGAGCATTTTATTAGGAACAATGAATGGAAACAAACATAAGGCTCAAAAAATTGAAATCAATAATTTTGATAAGAAATACTAGGTATCTTAGTGTTTTGATTAAAGATGGATTTAACCCATTTGAAAAGTTTCAATTGGACTTGGAGCATAAACAAGCGCCAAAGCAGGGAATAATATAAGATGTGGCCTTTGGCATTGAGTGTGACGAAGGGAAAGATTACTTGAGTTTGAGAATTTTGTAAGATAAAAATATGTATATCTCGGTTGCATATACACATTTGCTGATTGTTCCCCCATAGATGGTTCATCAACTTTGCTAATATGATCCTCAGGGATTACCCAAGAACTATCTTGAAAAATCGGCTCAACGGGACAATCTCCCTTTAACACTACAAAATGCAACATGATAATCTTGGCAAAATACCTTGTAACAACAATAAAAGATCAACATCAAGCTCCAAAACCATAGATAAATCGAAATCAAGTGCTACAAACACATCAAATCAAAAAACGACATCAACAAATCTTACCTAGGCGATCTGCAATGGTGCTCTACCGGTTTGAGAAGATTTCTTCAAAGCATTAGGCACAATCTCAGATGGTAGATTCAAATAAGTCCTCAAAACTCAATTACCATCATTGGTCAAAAACCAATAGTGCTTCCTCACCAAATCAAAAACAAATCCACCATTAACTAAAATGAAAAATCCTGTCACAAAATCAAACCCTAACTTAAGTAGTGATTTGAGAAAAATTAAATTGCGATTACTGTTAATAGAAAAATCAAACCTAATTAAATGACTTCGTCGCAGAGAATCAAACCCAACCCAAAAAATTTCAACACCAAATCAAAGTAAAATCGATGAAAATTTCTACAAACTCAATCTAGTGAAACCCTAACAAAACCCCCAATCAAATCCTAATTTCATCTTAGAGTGCGATTCGAAAGCTAGGGTTTTTCGGTAGAGAAAGAAAGCGAGATAGAGGAAAAGTTAGAGATTGAAATCAAAATGACTAACCACAAACCCTAAAATCGATTGAAATCTTTTGAAACCAACACGAAAATAGATAAAACTCGGAAAAAAAATCAAAAAAGAAAACGATTATTACCTCCGGTCGGAAGATTTTGATCTTCGGGTAGAGGGAGATGTAAAAAGAGAGGAAATCCGGAGACTTGGTAGAAACACAAAGATCTACAAGAAGAAATCGAGAGATTGTTTAGTGTTCATCTATGTCAATCTGAGTTTGGGTAGAGAGATTGAGAGAGAGCAACTGAGAGGAAGAGATGAGTTGATGGGAAGTGAGATTTTGGGTAGGGAATAAAAACTAGGGTTTTATTGTTGTGTTGCATCTCGAGATAAATATGAAGGTATAGATGGATGGGTAGAAAGTGTGGGCGGGGAAAAACTCGTCGTGTTACGACCCCGGGTGTGACCAAGCGTGTGATTGGCACGCGTATAAAATATTTAAGTAACGGCTGGCCTGCATTACAATTTTTAAAAAATTTAATACGACTTGTTGTTACTAATTTTTGTAATGGCTTGACACATTACTAATTTTTATATGACCATTTGTATGGGAAATTTGTAATAACTTGGTGTAGTGTTTGGTGAAATCCATGAGAGGTAACATCTAAGAGATGGAGGCTTTTATGGACACCTACGCTGATTTCCTCCCTCGTCTTTCGTTGTTCTCAGTAAGTGATTCTTTCTTTACTGCTTCATGCGTTATTTTGAGTTCCCATCTGTTCTTATGCTCCGTTGTTTGAAGCTTTGCAAACAAATCGATGTTGGTTGTACTTTGTTCAAGTTTTATAGGGCTAAGTGTACTCATTTGAGGGCCTTGTTGGAGCGTACCCGCCAAGATCATGCCCTTGCTAGCGCAACAATCTTCTCCTAGTTGTGCTGATTCTGCTGCCAAGATATCTCTGCTAAAGGATGACCTGAGGAAAACCCAGAGATCCTTGGAGGCTTGCTTGTTGGCCCTTGAGAGAGCAAATATTGCTGCCAAGGCTGCTGAGGATGGTCGCAAAGCCGCTGATTCCGCTCTGGCCGCCGAATCTTCCAAAGCCATAGGTTCGTTTCTTCTTTCACTTAGCCTTGTCTTCAATTTTGATTAGTAGTATAGTCCTGAGACATCCTACGCCTGTCAGCTGGTGGTTCTAGTGAGCTTAGACAACTCCGGGAGCGGGTAGCCAAGTTGACCTCCGATGTTTGGTATTATCGGAAGAAGTCGACCCGAGGTTGATGAACGTGACCGTTCATAACGAGGCCCAAATTTCTCTTGAATCTGCTCATAACGCAGATCTTGTGAAGCAGATGGCTTCGTTTCGTAAAGAGTGTGACGAAGCCCTTAAGTGGAAAGAGGGCCTCATTTTAAAAGCAAAAGGAGGACATTGCCTTAGTTGAGAAACACCTCTTAGCCCAAGAAATCATACGTAAGAAGTATCATGCGGATTTCGAAGATGCCTGCGCTAACTTAGCTAAGGTTACCGCAGAACGTAATGTATTATCTTCTGAGGTATGTTCTCTTAAGAACAAACTTGTTGAGGCTAGTTCTCAGGCCTTCCTCCATGTCCCATGCATCTTTGGTTAAGAGGTTGGAAGAGTTAGAAAATGTTTACCAAGTTCTATCCTCTCGAGAATGCTTCGCTCGGATTGATGTTGAGGATCTCCGGACCGAACGAGATACCCTGGTGGAGGATCTTGATGTTGCTGAGGTGGATCTTGCCGATTCCCAGTATAGTTTAGAAGAATCCCTTAGCCATGCTGGAGGTAGCTTAGGGTTCCTTCTATTCCGCAGTGTTCTTTATGCCCCTTGTTGATGCGTGTCGTAAGTGCAACAAATTAATTAAGATATTTCCCACTAATTAACTAGTAATATAGCGGTAGTAAGAGATCGTTCCCACAGAGAGCTGTGTAATTGATATGTTATTTGGTTAAGCAAAATAATAAAAGACAAAGGGGATTGTTTGATGAAAGCAAAATAAAAAGATAATAAGAAAGCAAAGATGATTAGAGAATCATTCGCCGCCACTGAACAGAAACTTCGTAAAAGTAGTTGTTTATTTCTTGTAAAATTTATATTGTCACCAACCGTAGAATAGCAATAAGCTCTGCTATCCCCGGAATTCTTGTTGCCACTGGATACGGAAGCGCTCGACTACCAGATTCTATCCATCTGAGCCACCATGAATAAGATCTCAAGGTGCAACCCAGTCGAATGCATTACGTTTTGTGAATTAGGTTGATCCTAGCATCAGACGCATAAGCTCGCCTCGCTTACTAGTGTCATCTCTATACACAATTGCTTAACAGAATCCCTCTGTCAGCTTTTGCGATGTACTACTTGTGTGAGGAATTGAGTGATAATTACACGTATCACCAACCCCAATACTAGTAGAAGAAATATTATTAGGTATATTCAAGTGGCCGATTGAATAACCCAATAATAATCTTAGACACTACAAATAATAGAGACAATCGACAAGAAAATTAAACTAAAAATAAACTTGTGAATAGAATTAAAGTTCTATTACTCAGGACTTTGAAATCATCCTTAATCAGTAAAATTTAGCTACACATGGATTTACTAAAACCCATGACAAATATATAAAATAAGAAGAAGAAAATAACTTGGTTTCCCCCAAAAGGGGTAAACCCTAAGATATAAAACAAAACCTTTCTCTCCTTCTCTATGTATTTTTTTCTCTCCCAAAAGTTATATATCTCTTTTGGTTTTGGCTGGCTATTTATAGCCTCCAAATACCCCACTGATCCAAAATTACCACAAAAGATAGAGATACAAAGTCGGTGATAGTTATCACAAAATAGGTTCTGATTATTGGGTGCGGTGCAATGTATTCTAGTGTCGTGCGTATGTCTTCTGATCCATTCGATCCTCTGATGAATCCTTGTATCTTCATCTGCACCGTCGATTTATCCAGCTTCAGTGAACCGCAGTACACACAATCATTACTAATCTCCAAAACGTGTCAAAACTCGCAGCAGTACTGCAAACACGTGCCCGTCTTATCCCTTCTTTTTCTTCTGATTTGTACGACTATTGGACTTTTATCATATCATAAGTGGGTCCCATGGTGACATCATCTAACAACTCTTTCCTTGACTTCTTCTCTTCTTGGTTCAATCAGTAGTAGCAGCCATTCTCGATCTCAGCCAACGTTAATGGCAGAAACTGTTGTTCCTTCTTCCATGTTGTTCTTTGAGCTCTTTTCTGCATCATCTCGTCACTGCCATCGTCCACATCTCCGAGATTCCATCTTAAGTATAGCTTCTAATTTCGATTTCTTCTTTTCTATCAGCAAACTCCAACCATGAAACAACATCCTCTCTCCATCTTCAATCATCATCGTTATCTCATCATGCCGTCGTGATCACCATATCTTCTCGAGCTCCAGCTGCAGTAACTAATCACCATCATAACCCCATCGTCTCTACAAACAACTCCCTAAAGTTTGAGCCCTCGATCCGAAATCGACTTTAACCCAAGCTTTATATCATCCTCATGAACCTAATGATATGTTTAAATTCAAATATCATTGTTAATCAAGATCTCTGTCATCATCGTGATCATCATGATCATGAAGTTCTGTCTGCCTTTGCTTGCGTTCTATTTAAGAAAAGGGAAGATGAAGTGTCCTGAGTAATAAGCCGGGTGCCTTTATTAGATCTTGAATTCCTGTCTCCCCCTTTGTAAAAGACCGAACTTCCTTTAGCAGTTCCTTTGAAACTTGAATGCCCCTTAGCAAGGTGACTTCCCTTAACGTGCATTGGGGTCCCAATAGCACTTGTCCCTGTAAAATGACCATTTTGTCCTTTTATTCTTCCAAGTTATTCTTTTGCCCATAACTTCTTCATACGAGCTCTGAATGACACTGTTTCTTTCGCCATTGCCTTCGTCTTATCGTCCTCTACAAAATGATGACTAGAAATCCTCCATTTGAAGGGAGTTCCACTGGGTCTTTGGCCCTTCTTCACTTGTGACTTTAATTTTGTAGCTATTTCACTTCTTTTGGATGATTCATCTAATAAAACACAAATAAAAGAAAACAAGCGCAATATACAATACTTTGCAAGAAAACAAACAAATACTAGCATGGAATTAACACCAAATATATGTGAAATATGCACTTATTACTTGTTTCCGATTTTCTTTACTCACGTCATTTCTGCTCATAAGATCCGGGAGCAGCTTGTAGGAGCGAATGCCAAAATTAACCGTCTCGAGGGCCAAGTATCTTCGTTAGAGATAGCATGTCAGTTCGATACTGCTGGCAAGTATAAAACCGAGGCACTTCAGCAGGCCAATGATCAGCTTAGTGCCCAGATGATGGAGCTTCGTCAGAAATCGGTCTCTGATTTGGAGACTGCGTCTTCCCAGATGCAGGCGAAATTTGAGAAGTCGGCCATTGATTATATCAACAATGCCTTTGCTGAAGCGGAACGCCAAGCTGACGGAGTTGTATTCCCTCGTCTTCCTTACCCTTGAATTTGTTGTCTCAAGCTCTGTTTAAGTAAACTCTTTGTTATTTTATGTCCTCAACTGAGGTATCTGCTCTAGCTTTGATGTCTCTCTCTTCTTCGAAACAATGCTTTGTGAGGTTTGGAACCTTCTCCGTCTTCAACTTTTTAATACATGTTAGTCGTATTTTGGTAACATTATTATTTCACTTATGTTATTGCATGAATATTTTGTTTGTAGACGTATTGTGTCTAATTTATCGCACAATCAAGTTATCACAAGGTGCTAAGGTATGCTTAACCTTTGGTGGAACATTCATCGTCCTACCTAAGTATCCTTTGGACAAAAGGTACCGTGGTGGCGAGGGTTCCTACGTGGGCAATAGTTTTTCTGTAACCCTACGCGTTCAGCGCGAAGACTGCTTTACTTCGACAAGGTATCGCTATAGGGGATATCTTACTTATTCTTTATGCCTCATGAAAGGAGTTTTCGCCCCGAGGATCCGAGTATTGACATATGCGTAGTTATGTCTTGCCTTGTCTCATCGTCAATCCTGACGGAGGGTGTCTATTCTAACCCAATTGTGAAAAGACGAGGGTACCCAAATACACCACAATCTTTTATTTTGATCACAACCTATACAAGACCCACTTGTATAAAACCTCTTGGAGAAACAATCACTCAAGGAATATTTCAACACAAAGTGTCCACTTGAAATAGGGTTAGTCCAAACTGGCCTAACACGTGAATAATTATATCAGACCAGTGGAGAAATCCAATATACTTTGTGTGATCGTCTATGGATATGAAATCGAGACAATACAACAACAAAGTGTTCACTTGATAAAATTACGGTATAACCGAAACCTTATAAGATAAATATCAAGTGCCTAGTTAACATACAAGTGAAATTACTTTAATTATAATATAAAAAAAATTATAATGCGGAAATAAAGTAAAGCACACACAAGAATTTTGTTAATGAGGAAAACTACAATCTTGTAGAAAAACCCCGGGACCTAGTCCAGGTTTGAATACTCAATGAATTAAGACGCTACAAAAAGTAAACCTGCAACTTCGTGTAGACAATACTAAGTAAACTAAAATCCTAGTTACTCAGCTTCACCAGTATTCTTGTCTTGGCAATATCTAGCAGAACCGAAGTTCTCAATAGATATTTGATACCAGATATCCTAGCAGAACAGGAGTTCTCTTTAGGACTAAATCTAGTATATATATCTTCTTAATGAATCACAACAACTTATTCTTCAAATCTTCAAAGTCTTCAATCTTCGATTTAATCTGCAAAAACAAACTTGATTCCTTATTGATTTGTCGCACAGAGCGGAGTCTGTTAACAATGGCAAATCAATGAATCTATCTTACGGATCTAGAAAAACTTAGATCCGTAGAAACGTTAAATCTTTGATCTATTTTGAGTGGGCCTTATATCAAAAGAGAAGGTTCTCAAGAATAAACAAACTAGGTGCAATCGAAGTTCAACCACCGTTAGTCAATCAAATCAATCGAAAACACAAGATAAACCGCAATTATCTAGTTTCCCACCAACGGTACTAATAGAGCTTCTCAATCCCAAAGAAGACTTTAAACTGAGCGATCGTAAGAGATTTCGCCTAATTAGGTTACTCTCCTCTCCGAATAGGCGGCTTCACCAGTAACAACACAACCGAGGAAGTTTGTTGTCACGAAGGATTAGTTTGCTAGAAATGCAAACTTCAAGTATTTATAGACAAGGAAGTTTGGACACTAAGGAATTTCCAAAACCGAAAATATTCTCAAGATATGCAATATGTTCCAAATTCGGTTTCCATATTCCTGGAAATGCTCTGTCCAAAATATTGACCGAAAATCTCTTTGGAAAATCTACAACTAGTAAATGCACATAACTAATTCTCATTTTCCTAAAATAAAACTAAAAACCTTAAAAAAAAAAGATTCTTAACTTATTTATGTTTCCATCCTGGGATTTTCTTCCTTTAGCTATTAAGGAATAACTTTGAACAATTAAAGATAAGCATTATTGCACATGTTCAAAGTATGTCGACATCCTTACTCTGTAAGTCCTCTTTCATACTTACAATCTTGAAACCGATTTGCCACACTTCCAAACAAGTTTAGAATTGGTTCATCTGACTTTCAAGAACTATGTGATTGATCAAGAACACTCAATCACCAATCATGGGTTTAATGGTTCTACCAAAACAATTTTCGATTCTACCTCCATGTGAGTACCGTGCATAGTCACATTATCTTTCCAAAATTCGGTTGACTAGGTACTAGGATCGGTTCCCCACATATATATGGTATCTAACTTGAATGTGTTGCACATGTCCATAGGATCGGTTCCCCTTTGCCTAAAAACATGTTGCACATGTCCATAGGATCGGTTCCCCTTTGCCTAAAAACATGTTGCACCTCATACAAGGATCGATTCCTTTTTGTGATGTGTTGCACCTCTTACTAGGATCGGTTCCCCTTTACCCTGAGTCGGTCTTACACAAAATCACAAACTCGATCATACCATCTCAGGTGATTACTTAAGATCGGTTTCACTAATAAAAGTCATACCAATACAAAAGTCATGCCTTTTTGAATAGTTTTACCAAGAACACAAACAAGTCATGAGCGGTTATACTAATCACACATATAGGTTGTTCACAAGATATGCAATGAATAACAATATCAATAACGCCTGGCGATTTCCTTTTTGATTCACAAAACAAGTTCATGAATTTACTTCCTTAAAACACATGTAAAACATTGTTTCCTAGGATGAAATCCTCACCTCATACCCATACATAATCACAATAGCATTCAAACGATTATGTCGATGTCTTATCTACAAAGTTTAATAGTTAAGCAATAAACTTCATATTGTATTCCTTAATACTATGTCTATCTAGAGTGTTCATGCTTCGCAGTTTCGTTTTCAATATGCACGACTTGAAAGATACATTAGGGAATGAAACAGTTCAAGTCATATATCACTAACCTCAAGTGGAAGGATGATGTTGTCGTTGTAGCTTCTTACTTCTTCACTTCTTCAAGTCTTCGCAATACTTGTATTGTCTCATATCCTAATACTTTCAATCTAACCTATACGAAGTTGACTCTAGTACATAATCAAGAGACTCTTTAAATGAGTTTTGATTCACTAAAATATGACAACTAAACTTGACATACCAACGCTTGGTGGGTTCAACCGAGCCATGCTCTAAAAAATTGTATTAATCGAAACTAACTCTTTAGCAAAAAGTTTCTTTCATTAATTAGTAAGGTTTATAATACCTTTGATCAGGGATAGAACATGGTGGGTTATGGCCCTTTCCTTTCTTCTCCCGAGTAATCACCATTCTCTTACGGGTAGTACTTTTTTAGGTACATTGCAGTCCAAGGATGTTGTAATACTTCACCTTTTGGGGTCCTTAGGTAGTAAGACCCTTTTCCGGGGATGTCATGTATGATGTAGGGCCCGTCCCATGTCGGAGCTAGATTGCCCCACTCCTTCTTCCTTTGATATGGTGGTATCTGACGTAACACGTATTCCTCGACCACAAAGTTTCTAGGGATGAACCGCTTGTTGTATTCCCGAGCTAGCCTTCGTTGGTAGTTTACCATCTTTTGCAAAGCTACCTCTCTTCTTTCTTCAAGATCATCCAGCTTTTCCAACATCAAGTCTGTTGTTAAATTCTTCTCTCATGCCTCCGTTTTTGTTGTTGGAAGTATTATCTCTATTGGGATGACTGTTTCGGCTCAGTAGGTCAGCAAGAATGGAGTTTCTCCCGTAACTGCCCTTCTTGTAGTTCGGTAGGCCCATAGGACGTTGTGCAGTTGTTCGCACCACCTCTTTTTGTATGCTCCTAGCTTCTTTTTTAATTTCATTGCTATGGTTTTGTTGGTTGCCTCCGCTTTTCCATTGCTCTTAGGGTATATAGGAGTGGACTTGTTCTTCTGAATGTTGAAATTATCAAACAACATGTCGATGTTTTTTCCTTGCAACTGCTTTCCGTTGTCTGAGACTATGGCGGTTGGTATTCCGGACCTGCATATGATTTGCTCAAACAAGAATTTAAAGACGTCCGTGTCCCTAATTCTTGCTAAAGGTTTTGCTTCCACCCACTTGGTGAAATAATTGGTATCTACAATAAGGTATTTTCTCTTTGAGGTTCTCTCTATCAAGGGTCCGACGATATCAACCCCCCATTTGAAAAATGGCCAAGGGCTGATGACCGAGTTAAGCTCCGTTGTTGGTGCTTTGATCTTCCTGGAAAAGCGTTGGCATCTTTCACACCGCTTAGCCACGTTCTTTGAGTCTTCATCCATGCTTAGCCAGTAATATCCTTGCATTTTAGCTTTGACCTCCAAGGACCTTCTTCCGCTATGGTTGCCGGCATCTCCGCTGTGTATATCGTGGAGTATTTTCCTCCCTTCGGTTCGTGAGAGGCACCGCATTAGAGGTCCGAGAAATGACCTCCTATACAATATTCCATCACGAAGGTTGTACATTGCTGCTTTTGATTCGAGTTTCCGAGCTTCCTTAACATCGGCTGGTAAGGTACCTTTATCGAGATACTAGTGAATTGGAATCCTCCAATCATCCTCCGCTTCGTCTTCGTTGCCTTCGTATTGACATGGATTGGTCTTTGTCAGACTCTTCGGCTTCGTTATCTGATTCTCTTATTTCTTCATCTTCTTTTTCTTTGTCTGCTTCTCTCATGGCTCGAGTCTAAATGGCCAAAGCCTCCTCAGCACCTGAGATAGGTCCTTCTATCGAAGGTTCATATATTCTTCCAATTTGCACGACGGTGGTGTTTCTTTCTTTTAGCATAGAGGATATAAATGTTAAGGAATCTGCGTGTCTGTTATCTTTTCGATATACATGCCTGAATGTTACGTTGTTGATATTGGACGTATGCTCCTGAGCTAGCTTTAAGTACGAAGATAGCACTAGATCCAAAGTTTGGTATTTGAGTTCCATTTGTCTAATGACCAGCTGTGAATCACTAGTCAACCTTACATCTGATAAGCCTAGCTCCCGTGCCAAGCGTAAACCATGTATGACCGCCTCATATTATGTGATGTTATTGGTGTATTGCTCGAATTATAACTTTGAATGTGTAGATGAGTCGGTCTCCGTTGGGGGTTGTTATTACAATCCCTATGCTTGCGCTCTCTCCGTTGGAGGAGCCATCTTCGAATATCTCCCATCTTCGTGAATTCTGAGGTTCCAGCAGATCTTCTAGTTCTTGCTTGTCTTCCTCCATTCCTGGGATGTCATCTATCCCCGCTTCGTCGCTGAGAGGTAAATCTTCCAGAAAGTCAGCCAAGATTTGTGATTTCTCAGCCTTTCTAGTTTCAAAGATTATATGAAACTGTTTGATCATGGCATTCCATTTTGCCACCCTTCTAATTTTCTCAGTGCTATTGAGGATTTGCCCTATCCGAGCCTCCATGAAGACTCGGATGGTATGTGCATCAAAATATATTCTTAGTTTTTGTGTTGCGACTATTAAGGCATATATAAGTTGTTACACCTTAGTGTAGTTACGCTCCGCTAGACTGAGTGTTTTGCTGATGTAGTAAACTGGTTTTTCTCCTTGTCCTTGGTCTCGTACCAATACCGCGCTTACAGCGTAGCTTGTTGCTGCTAAGTATAAAGTGAGTATCTCACCTGGCTCCGGCTTCTGTAAGATGGGTATTGATGTCAGATACTCCTTGATTTTTTGGAAAGCTTGTTCGCATTCCGTGGTCCACACGAACTTGTTTCCTTTCCTTAGTGTGTCGAAGAATGCCTTGCATTTTTCCGATGACCTTGCTATGAATCTTCCCATGGAGGCTAAGATTCCATTTAGCTTTTGTACTTCCTTTAGTATTTTTGGAGATGGCATCTCCATTATTGCTCTGACACTTTCGGGGTCCACTTCTATTCCTCGCTTACTTACCAAGTACCCTAGGAATTTTCCTGAGGTTACTCCAACTGTGCATTTGTCCGGGTTCACTTTCATGTGAAAGTTTCTCATGTCTTCAAATATCTCCCTTAGGTCTGACAGGTGGTTTTTCGCCTCTTTGCTCTTGAATAGCATGTCGTCCACGTAGACCTCTAGTATCTTGCCTATCCATGGCTTAAATATTTTGTCTACCAATCGCTGGTATGTTTCCCCCGCGTTCTTTATTCCAAAAGGCATCCTTGTATAACAATACAACCCTCGTGGGGTAAAGAACGCAGTATACTCCTGGTCTTCTTCTGCAAGGGCGATTTGGTTGTTACCAGAGTAGCTATCCATGAAGGATAATCTCTGGTGACCTTATATTGCATTGACCAGCTGGTCAATATTTGGCAGCGGGTAGCTGTCCTTGGGGCACGCCTTGTTGAGATTGCTAAACTCGATGCGTACGCCTCCTATCTTCTTAGGTACGATGACCATGTTAGATATCCACGTGGGATACTTGACTTCTCGTATGAATCCTGCTGCTAGGATATTTTTCAACTCCTTATCTACTGCCTCTTGGTAGATATCTGCCACCTTGCGGATACGTTGTTTGAACGGTGGCATTTCTGGTTTGAGCCGAAGGTGGTGGGAGACCAAATTCGGGTCAATTCTTGGCATGTCTTCCATTGACCAAGCAAAGATATCTGCGTAATCCCGTAGTATCCTTTGTAGTTGCATCTCCTCGTCCTCTTCTAGTAAAGTTCTGACGTTGATCATCTTTGGTTCCGCCTCCGTTCTGATGTTGATTTTCTTTGTTGGTTCCACCGGTGAGAAGGTTTGTTTCTGAGGTCATGGAGGAGTGCTTTTATGTAATTGTCATTTGGTGGAGACATCCGCTTCGGTGTTGCGGATGTGCTTGCTTCTTGAACCGACGGGGGCTTGGGTACTTTGAAGCCTCTATCCTTTACTTTGTTGGCATTTGCCTTTCGTATTTTTCTTTCGTGTTGCATCTTGTTGATCACCTTTGATTTCCATTTCACCCATGGGTGTAGGGAATCGAAGGTACTGGTGATAGGTCGAGGCTGTTCCTCTTAACCGATGGACCCATAGTCGTCCCATGATGACGTTGTATGGCGAAGGTGCTTCCACAACACAGAACCTTGTATTGGTTACTAAGGGTCCTGCACGTACCTGCAAGACGATTTCTCCTTTTGGTCTAGATACTGCTCCGTTGAAACCGTATATTGTGCAAGTGGACGAATCCATTTGCTCAGCTGTCAAACTCATACATTATTAGGGTTCGTAGAACAATACATTTAACGAGTTTCCCCCATCAATGAGGACCTTCGTAACATTCTACCCATGTATTGGTAGAGTGATCACAAGTGGATCGTTGTGCATCTCGACTTCTTGGTTGACGTCTCTTGTTTAGAATGTTAATGGTGTGTCCATCCATTCTTCCCAAGTGCTAGTGGGTGGTCCACTTAGCTTGAATACTTCGTGGGCTTCTAGTTTTCTTATGTTCCGAGCTAACTCGAGGATGCCTTCGAGTAGCTACTCCTGGCCTCCGCTGGAGAAGGTGATCATGTTGATGTATTTTCCGTCCTGAGGCAGTTCTACCCTTTTCTTGGGGGCTACCTCAGTATCAGCTGGTTGTAGCTGCACGTACTCCATGAATTTACCTTCGTCTATGAATCTCTAAATCGTGTTCCTTAGGTGATAGCATGTATCAGTTGTATGCCCATAGTACTGGTGGTACTCACGCTTTCCTTAGTCTCCTTTGTTTTATCCGGTTGCTTTCCCCTAGTGTTAGGGTAAGGAAAGCCCGGATTCGCTCCTTGCTTGCTTAGAATGTGGCAGAATGTGGTGTTTAGCTTTGTGTAGATTTTATATAAAAATTCTTTTCTTCCTTTTCCTCTGCCTTTTCTATCTACGTATTTTGATCTTTTGTCTCGAGAGCTGGTTCTGCATGCGGCTTCATTTTGCCTCTTAGGTATCTCCGGAATTGGTTCCAGAGAGTTGGTTCGTTGCGGAGTTGTTGTTGTCTTTGCTTGCGCCCTGGGGTTGTCCTTCTGGATTTCTTCAAGTCTGATGTAGCGATCTTGGACAACCCTAAGCTCTCCTTCGGAATCAAGGGCTCGGTTGTGAAGCTCCACGAAGATAGCTGAGGTTCTGTCAAGTCCGTACTTATAGCAATTAATGATAATTTCTGGATTGACTTTCCCGATTGCTTGTCATGTCTTCTGCCACCTGTCTGTGTATTGCATCAATATTTCCTGGGGTCCGATAGCTAAAGCAAATAGCCTATCTAACCCTGCCTTTGCTGACTTGTTGTACATGTATGTCTCCAAGAATACCATAGACAATTGCTCAAAAGAGTCAATTGAGTTTGCTAGTAAATTGTCATACCATGCCAATGCTGATCCCGTCAAGCTTGCAGGAAAGTACCTACAAAGTACTACCTCATCTCTTTCTCAATGGGCAAGGACATGAGTGTAGTATCGTAGGTGGGCTGCGGGATCAGAGGTACCGTTGTATGCCTGAAACGTAGGTACTGGGCATATCGCAGGGATGGGTTCCCTCAAAATACGAAAAGACAACGGAGATGTTGTCGCTTCTTGGAGTACTTCTTCCAGCCTTGCGCCTGCGTGGTCGGTTTTTAGTCCTTGTATTTCTTTCCGCATCTTCTCCATTTGCTCCATAACCATGTTCACATTGTGAGCATCTCTGGAAAATGCCTTATCATAGTAGGACTAAGAGGGCTTGTATGTTGGATCCGTTTTATCTGGATCGTGGCGTGTCTTTCTGGCTCCCCCTGGTGGATTAGCCTTTGGTGGGTTAAGATCCACCCTTCGTCTTCCTGAGATAGCTCCGTTCTCACGCCTCTTTAACAGAGGGTGAGTTTGGGAACCTTCGATCTATACATCCAACATATCTTTTAGGTTGTGGTTCTCCTGGGCCATCACGTGTGTTGCATCCTCATGCTCCTTGTTACGGAGTAGCAAAGATGCTACTTGTGTATCCATTTGATCTTCATTGTGAATTCCACCACCCTGAGGAGTGTTGTTGGCCGGATCCTCAGAGTCATCCACTCCTTCTTCTATGACCGGAGCGTCGGGATCTATCTGGATCGGGGTTAGGTTTCCCAACCCTCGTCCCATATGAACTAAGGTTCTGGGTAACCTTGTGTTGGCCGCAGGTGGCTGTGTAACATTGGGATGCTCCGGTAATGGCATGCCATAAAGTGGTTGTGCTCCCGATGTTTGCCCCATCCCTTCAGCAGGAATAGGTGGCTTGTTAGCAACTGTTCATATTGCTATTTCGCTTTGCCCGTCCTCTGCTTCGGTTCTTTTATTCGCTTGAGATGGATTTTGAGATCTTCCTCTCGTAACTGCTGGTCGTGAGCTTGTTGGTACATCACTTGCTTTCTGCATGCCTTCGATCTCTGGTTATCCTGGTGACACATAAAAAAGTGGAAAAATATGCTACTTGGATGCCTTTGTTAAAAACAACAATTAATGATCTGACACGGAAGACGGCTAAGCAGCTTTTCAGAAAAAGGACTGAAGTGACGCCTTGAAAGACAGGTATTAAATTTCTTATGACACCCTTGGAAAGAACAACCTTAATTGTTGAAAACCAATTAAAAAGGTTGTCAGATCTCCCAAGAAAAGAGGTTATTAAATGCTTTAGAAGATGTTTTTTCCTTAAATTCTCACTGAGATTCCTCTGTAGTCAGAGGTACTCTGATCTAAAGGATGCCTTGTTAGAAAAGGTTGTTTTTAGTATAAAACAAAAAATTTAACGTTTTGTGAGCGTATTTTTTCGAAAAACTTTGTAGATCTGTGATGTTGTAGGTCTTTAGAGGCTATGAACTCAAAGAACATACGTAAATAACGGATGAACAAATCACTAGAAAGTGAGATTCATCGTTGTAGAACTCAGATCTCTTCGTTACAGAAGATGTGTAAGTTAAAAATAAAGGAATATGAAAACTCAAGCTGGTGAGCAAAACTTTCTAGCGCCAAACTGTGACTACTAATTTTCCCATAGTCTATGTAATGTATACAGCTCGGAGAATCAGATACTGAGTAGTATTGATGCCTCTGTTGAACTGATAATGCTTAGTTATAAAATATACTCTAGATCACAATAATAACGAAGAACATAAATATAAAGTAAATGATGTTAAGTTATCATGAGACACAAGAGATTACGTGGTTCGACTTTTGTCTACATCCACGGGGTAATGAGTGATTGTTTTTATTAAGTTGTGGTGGTTACAAATATCTTAAATGCTTCCCAAAGTAATAAAGAGAACTCAAGTTGAAGTAAATACTTAAGTTCTAAACATTAAAGAGGTATAAGCTTAAGACTAGATCTTCTCTCCTAAATATTGAATGCCTTGGTTTGTTGGTGAAGCTTGGTATTTATAGCCCCTTCTGCTCCAGGTATATCTTTGTTGTCTTTGGATCCATTTTTCCCTAATATACTTTCCGTACAAATGGTACCTTCGTTCACCGCGTGGTTTCTCCAGTCGGGTTCTGCCACCTCAGCTGACCCACGCTCCTTCGGGAACTTACCAGCCTCAGTACAAATTGTACCTTCGTTCACCGCTAACTCTTACCAGTCAGACTCTGCCACATCATCTCTCTCCATGTGCTTTGATTAAGCGTGTAGATAAGAGATTTGTGCATTTAATGCTGATTAGATATGTCATCTACCTCTGTCCCTTCGCCAGCTGCCTCCCTCTAGACTAGGCTTTTACTTTTCCATCTTGGCCGTCGAGGTATCCCTTCTTGGGATAAGATAAAGTAGATCTGCGAAGGTATCTTCTGCTACTCAGGTTCCACTGTATAGCGAGGGCTACACAGTTATCTTGCATACAACCACTAAGACCGCGACACGTGCTCCGCAGAATATTGATATTCACAATATGAGGATGTGACTGTACCGATCGCATGCAGCCAGTCTCGTCCTACGATCGCATTATAGGGAGCTCGACAATCCAGCAACAAGAAATTGCCTAGAACGGACTTGTCATCCACTGTTATAGGCATCTTTACTTTACCAATCTCCTTTGTAACTTCGCCACTGAAGCCGATAATTGGATTTTCATCCTCCTCGATCAAGTCATGTGAGAGATTCATACAGGAATAGGCTCCTGAAAACATCACGCTCACTGAGCTTCCCGTATCTACTAGAATACGGTGTACACGGAACATGCCGATCCAAGTTGTTATAACGATAGCATCATTGTGGGGAGCATATACTATCATGTCTTCTTCAGAGAACTCGATCTTTGTGCATCCAAGCTCCAGAATTTCTGCTCCATTTCCACTGAAAAAATCGATGTGCTTTGTCACGTACCATTCCTTTAATTTCCTGAGCTTTCTCCTGGTCTCATCTTCTGATGCCCGTATGGTCATTGAATGGATCCTGGCGTGACTGACATTAATCACATGTTCATTAATCACATGTGCTATTCCAAATTGTCCCGAACCTTTCCCAAAATCCTTTTTCACGTACTCTTGTAGCTTTCCAGCGTCTATCATTCGTAGGACTTTGATCGACAATTCTCAGTCTTGTGACCAATGTCTTTATGATAATTGCGGTTTTGCTTTTATCACATGTCTCCGCTGGCAAAGGCCGTGGGGGGCTCAAATCCTTGCTTATTTTCTCATACAACTCTGTAAGCCGTATGTTCAATGGTGTCAGCTTCATATCATGATGTTCCTGATATCCAGCTTTCATTCGTTCCCGATGGTTTTTCTCTCGAACTTTACCTCGATCATTATCCTGACCACTCGAACGGTTCTTCGACTTGTCTTTCTTCCCATCATTTGGATGATTGGATGATCTGTTAACTTCTCTTGTTTCTCGAGCTTTTGAATCATCCTCAACTCGAGCGTATTCTTCTGCTCGATCATACAATTCTTTTAGAGTCTTTGGTGGTCTTTTGACCAAGGAACCGTACACACCTCTTTGATCATACTGGTATGCCTGTTTGTAAGATGTGATGATGACTTGATCGTTGGCACCATCCACATCGGCCAACTCTTGCTTGAAACATCGAGTAAACTGTCTGATGCTTTCCTCCTTCCGAATTCCAAGAAGGAACAATGCATGGCATCCCTTCCGATCACGTCTGTTGTATTTTTAGTGAGAGCAGAATTCACCAACCAGCTCGTGGTAAGTCCCGATCGACTGTGCCCGGAGCTGATTGAACCACGTTATTGCTCCACCAGTCAGTGACTGTGGAAACATCTTGCACATCAACTCATCATTGTACTTCCACATAGTCATGGCAATTTCATAGTGTAAAACATGGTGATCTAGATCATCTGTTTTCTCATCGAATTCTGGCATCTTGGGAACTTGAAAATTCATTGGCGGACGGAATTCTCTGATATTCAGTTTGAAAGGAGCTCCTGCGACTCGATGCAATCTGTCTATCCTTTCCTCTCTGGAGCGCTTTTTCGACATTACTTTCTCGATCATCTTGCAGAGGTGAGCATCCGTTATTGCGTTTACATCGCCATCAGAGGAACTGTCTTCCAGCTCATAGTCCTGATCCTCTGGAATATCAACTTTGGATCTTATTATTTTTCTTTGGGGACCAGTGGACTCTCTTCCAACTCTACCTTGCTCCGAACGAGCATAGTAATCATGCGAAAATTCTCTCTCATCGTGCCGATCTCGACACTCATCCTCGTCGTTCCTGAGGCATTTTGAGCGGGCGGTGGTTCTGGTCGTGATGAGTTGTAGTTAGCCATGCTCGGGTTCCTGCTCGCCGGACTTGTACACGCCTTCGTCTAGGTAAATCTCCAGTGACCAACAATTTTTTATCTGGTCTATCAAGATCGATCGCTTCTCTATTTTGGTCTACATCTCGCGGGCTAACTCGGACTTCCAAGACGCTCCCATACAGATCTACCATTGTGGTTGTTCAGATTAACAGTCCTTGGTCGAGACTGGTTCTCACGTTCGAATCTCAGGAGAGCGTTCTCTTTCTCCACCTCTTTCAACTGACGGCGCAACAGTTCTTCCTCCGTATTAGGAGTCACGGTTCGTCCATCACGCATATCATGTCGATCGTTATTCCTCCTTGACGGGCTGCCGAACACAAGCCCTCTGTCTGCTCGAACTCGTGGGTTTTCTCCATCAGATATGGAATCAACATCCATTTATTCGTCTTCGATCATCGGTTGTTTTTCACTTCTCCGAATATTCAGATCTGGGGTTCTGTCACGAACACGATCTCGATCCCGACCACGATCTGGGGTTTTGTCACGAACACGATCTCGATCTCGACCACGATATGGGGTTCTGTCACGAACATGATCTCGACCATGTCTGTTTCCGGTAGGCACTGCAGGTTCTAATTGGACTGATTGTCGAGGATTGCTAGCAGAAACGATCTTTCGTGCAGTCTGTCTTACTTTTCCATAATCTCGATTTAGGAAAAACACGATCTCTTTTCTCGAATCCCCTTGGATCGGCGCCAATGTTTGGATGGTAAAATATTTTCATCTCCAAACACGGATCTGATGATGATGTTGATATTGATTGAACTGCTACCTTTCTCTCCACGTGAACAGTATTGGGGGGTACCTGCGAAAAACCCTCTGATGCTTAAGTTAGCTAGAGTTTTTCCCAGGAGTTTTAGTAGAGAAGATTGCATAACTTTTAGGGTTGTGAACCCTTGTACTTATATGTTGCAAATTTGGGTTTTACTCTAATTTCGAGGTAAGCATAAATTGTATTAATTGGTCCTGCATGCCTCCTGGCATAAATTGTATTAACTCGCCCTGCATGCCTCCTGGCATAATTTATATTAACTGGCCATGCATGCCTCCTGGAATATTCCGAATATTCCCGCATGAATTGGTCAACAAACCTTCCAGGACATTTCCGAAACTTCCTCTGGGTTATGGAAATATCTATGAAAAGAGCTATACACAAGTAAGGCCCAAAAACAAGTGTTATTGGCTTAACCCACGAAGTGGGGCAGAAACATCGCATAACCAATAGGATTAGGGCTGATTAATCCTCTGAATCAATGGCTCGGCTCGACTGGCGAGTTAGCTCGGCTGAGCTGACTCGGCTTGGCTCGGATGGGCGGAAACATTTTTCAGTTCAATGGAGTGGGGTGGAAAAATCCAGGGACTATGGAAATAAACCAAACCGTGAAGTACAGGAACATCACCGCTGCTGCCGGCCGAACTAGGCCGCCGGACATGGCAATCAGGAAAGGTTGCCGGACATGGCCGCCGGTGACTTCTGCTGTTGTAGTCTTCGTCGGAGAAGACGACTGAACCGGAGAACATGACGGAGCCGGAGGTGATGATTGTTCTGAGAAGATGACGTCATAGTGACGCGTCATGCTAACATCGCCGCCCACTAGGCTTCTGACTGTGATTTTCCTGCTGATGTGGCACTTTATGATTGGCCTGCTCTGCTGACGTGGCAGTGACGACGTGGCATCTCCTTAACTTGACTTGGACTTCTACTCATAGGATCCTATGTATAGTGCTTGTGAGGCCTAGTTAGCCATGCTTGGCTAATATGAGGAGCATATTAGGCCCAAGTAAGCCCATTTTTGGTGTAAAATATTATGGTACAAACAAGGAATTATAAAGGATGTCCTATCTTTTTGTGTAACTATGATAATGTAGATATTGTCTATGTAAATATAAACTATAACAGGGAGATGGACCACTTAGCGAAATGGAGACGGAAAAAAAGGAAGTTTAGTGTTAAAAGAACAAAATCTTTTCATAGATTAGGGGTAGCTATTCAAAAATATGTTGGAGCTCAGTGTTACCAACAAACTTACCGTATAATTTCGAGAACAAAAACAATTATAAAGGATGTCACAAATTATCACCAACCGTATCTTTTTGTGTAACTATGATAATGTAGATATTATCTATGTAAAAACGATATAAACTATAACAGAGAATTTTCAGATGGACCACTTAACTCACTGGCGGGTCTTGCGAAATGGAGACGATGCTTCAAAAAGGAAGTTTAGTGTTAAAAGAACAAAATCCTGAATGCTATTGTAAATCCGCATTATATTTTGGTGTCAATATTAATGTGAGTAGTTTTCTTTTTCATAATCAACAACAATGATTTTTCAGGGGTAGCTATTCAAAAATATCTTGGAGCTTCATCTCCTCCTTCCAATCGATCTCTCTCAACATCAACACCCATTAATAATAAGATGCCTCATAAGTTCTTGACTCTCTCAATCACTAGGCTACCAACAAACTTTAGCTTTCGATTTCGGCATAATTGAATGGAAATGATTAATAATAACTAAAAAATGTCTCTTCATTTAAAAATGGAATGGATGGGCAGATGATTATATTCGAGTTCACTTTTTTTATAAAGTGGCTCCCCTTAGGGTCCCAATTTTTTTTTTTTCCCTCCTTGGTGATTCAAACGATTAATCCATCGGATTTTGGTAGCTAACGATTGACTTTAACATCCTAACATCTAAATTGGGGCCTAGGCCACTTATTAGGGGCCTATCAAATTACCCTTCCCGCTCCATAAAATGGCTATGGGCTACCAAACTTTTCACTAATACTAATTTACCCCCAAATTAATTCCTAAAACTATCTCATATAAATACTAATCTTTCCATTTTCAGCAAATCCAAAAACATAAGAAACCTAAACCTAAAAAACTTTATATCTTCATCCTAATCTTTCCAATTCTTAAAATCCTAATCAAAAACAAATTTGATTATCCAACGATATTCGATCCAACCAAGAAAAAGGTGATCTCCATCAACCCTTTCTTGTATTCACATTTCTTCATTGATTTACATGTTTAAATTTTCGATTCAAAACCCAAATCTCTTATCTTACCCAGAATCGGTTTATGTTGACATATCGAATAAACCGATTCTGGGTTTTGTTCTTCGGACATGAAGAGCATGCATAGTAATCGGTTTATACGATGATTAACATCAACCGATCCTAGGTTTAGAAACGAAATATCAAAAGACATCACCAGAATCGGTATATAAGTGCATTGCAATAATCCAAATATGGGTACAATTTTTTTATTTTAATTATGCGATCCCATAATCGGGTTTTATGTCCTTGTTAATTTACCGATTAAGATTGTCTCTTCAGATTCCATTCCAAAATCGGTGTTTATATATGTATCACATAAACCGATTGTTTATGTTTGACATTCCTGTGTGTTTTGTTGTTGAGAATCGGATTACAAATGTTCGATTTATGTACCACTCAATTAACTTGATTTTTTATTTATTTTTAGATATAGACTTTAGCCACCTAGAATTTTACGCTCGAGATCTCACCCATGAGGATATTCACAGGGTACCACAACCTGTCCCAAAAAGAAGCCTTTACAAGTTTGCATATGGGCGTGAGACCCGTCTAGAGAAATCACTCGCACTGATTGACAAGCTTGCATTGGAAGATCTCCATGAGGTCATCAGGTTCGCGAGGAGAATGAGGGATTTGATTTCGGCTGAAAGGGATCGCCACATATTTTTGGAAGATATGTTTGGAAAAATGGCTGAAGTTCAAGCCATTGCTGAAGCAGAAGCTGCTGCAAATGCTCTTGGTGTTGCTGCTCCTGATGTTGGTGCTCCATGATTTATAAGTTTTTAAGTTTAAGTTTTTAAGACTTCGTTGTTTAAGTTTATTAAGACTTGGTTGTTTAAGTTTTTGGTTTCTAAAACTTTAGACTTCGGATGGTTAAGGTTTATATTTTGGATGATCATGGTGTTGAATTTAATGCACTTAAAGTTTTAATTATAATTATGTGTATCATACAAAACAATGCATGCTCAATAATTCTGTTGCCTGAACACATGCCAACAATCGGGCTACTCGATATGTCAACATAAACCGATTGTCTAGGGTCCATAAAGGAATCGATCTATGTGTGGGGTAAGTATAATCCGATTCTTCATGCCTTAGAAATGTTGTTTTTCTGTATATTTTTGAAGCTACAATCGGATCACATATGCATCTATATAAACCGATTAATGTCGGTGAAAATTCAATTTTTTTACATGTCTTTAATCGGTTTATGTTGGCCACAAGAAAGACTGATTCTTGGTGGCATAAACACACAATCGGATTTTACAGACCTTCGAGAATACCGATTAATCCAAATTATTTCACTTTTTTCAAAAAAAAAAAAGTCGTTAGGGACTTTCTCTATATATAGAGACCTCATCCTTGGACCCCATTTGCCCCAAAATTGCTCATTCTATTCCCTCTCACTCCATATACTCCACAACTACTCATTTCATACCTCCACAATGGCATCATTTGATTCAAATGAAGATTTATCCATCACCAAAGCATGGTGCGCCGAGACTCGTATTAAAAACCAGTCCTCCGTAAGGATAGATGCCGATACCTTTTAGGCAAAGGTATACAACAAATATAGGCAAGAGTTTGGGGATCCTAATGGAAGAAGTGTTCAACAAGTCCATAATAGGCACCTAGTCATCGAAAATGCGATACTTGCTTTTTTAGCTATCCAAAAACGTATTTTGAATGCTAGCCACTTTAGCTACTTCTTGAACAATTTGTAAGTATTTTTGTGGTTTATTTTATGTAATCCAAGTTGTTTGATCTTCCTACTAAACACCACTAACAAAGTAAGTTTTCGTCGTGATTTTGTAGCACGAAGCCGTGAAAGCGCGCTACTTGGAGGAATAGGGGGAAGCATTCGCATTTGATGCAAGCTATCACTTCATGGTATCCAAAATCCCGGAGTATGCCTGGACTTCATAGAGGGTGGATCGGACTTGGATTCCTCCGATGAAGATTGATGGTTTTAGAGGTTTTTGTGTAGGTTTTGTGGGTAGATCTCTATGTAAACCCTCACGAGACTATAACTCGTCCACTAGGGTCGCCTAGGGGTTTAAAGGCTTGATGCATGTGAATGAAAAAAAAATAAGTAAGACAACAATCGGTTTATATATGTAACAGAAAACCCCGATTTTGTAATCGGATAATATGTAAGCCAACATCAACCGATTATGAAAGGCCTCTGTTAATTTTGGAAACACCAACCCAGAATAGGTTTATGAGTGCATGAACGTAAACCGATTCTGGGTACTGTTTACGAAAAAAAAAATCAAATAATTTAAGTTGTTTAATGTTTTGAAGAACACTTTAAAGTTAGTTGATCTCACATCTAAAACATAATTAACACCTAATACGATTAATTAATGCTAATTAATTAGGGGTTAAATATGTACTTAGATAATTGTTGGATAAGGGGTGGTGTGAAAAGTATTCCTAATGACCTTTTTTTGTCATCTAGCAGCATGCCCCAAATAAGTGGCCCAGACCCCAATTTAGCCAGGTTTAACATCCATTGTCCTCTTCAATAAGCTTCAGAAATTACATGCCTCCATGCTATATACCTGGTAAAAATCAAAAAGTGCACGGACCGTCATTTTGGACAATGGCAAAACCGTGCAGACATAACCATTCACATAATATGAAACCCCTGTTTTTCCCTAGGGGGCGGGCCCACTTGTTATGTGTCTGCACGGTTTTGCCATTGTCCAAAATGGCGGTCCGTGCAGAACGACGGGGAAAAAATACACCGTGAAAGTCTTCCTAGGTAAACCTAGATTTGGTAAAATAAAGCCGGACTTCAAAAGTCATTTCAATGTAGCATAATTTTACTCGACCGTTAGAAAACCTACCGTTAGAGATCCGACTTTTTCCAAAACACTTGGTTTTTAAATTTCAAAATAGAAAACTCTAATTGAAATAGACATTTATCTCTCTCTCTCTGCAAATCCTGTAAATCAAAGAACATTCATTGATTCACTTAACATTTTTTTCTCTCTCTCTCTAAAACACATCTCTACCATCATGAAATCTGGAGAAAAAATGGCTCTTAGATCCCTTGATAATGCCCTTCCAACCACACCAGAAAGACCTAAGAAAATTGCTAGAGTTTCAGTTCTTCCTGTATCTAAAAAACCCAATTCCGATATCATTGTTAATGATGAAAACCAAGCTCCTGTTCCTGTATCTTCAGAACCCATAATCGAATATATTTCTTCCGAAGATCTGAACCCAATTTCAGAGCCGGAGTCTAAAATCAATGTAACCATCTAAATCTCTCTGTACAGGTTCATTTTCTTTTTCAGTTAAAAATATTAATTCTTGGTGTTAATCTAATGTGCTGTATGTTTTAATTAGGGTCTGATGGATGGATTAGATTCGAAAGATTGGACGAAGGTTTGTGAGTCATTAAACGATGTTAGACGATTTGCTTTGTTTCATTCATCTATCTTGGTTCCAGTACTAGATAAAGTTACGCTGGTAATGGTGAAAGCAATGAAGAATCCGAGAAGTGCATTAGTTAAGACATCGATTATGGCGGCTTCTGATATTTTCAAGGCTTTCAGTGATAACTTGCTTGAATCCTCTACTTCAGATGCTTTAGATCAGCTGGTATGTTAATTACATTAGTCCACTATACCCACTTTGTTTCTGGCTCCGTAGATTTTTCTATCTCGATCTCTAATGAGATTGCTGAATGTTGTCACAGTTGTTGCAACTTTTGTTAAAAGCATCACAAGACAAGAAATTTGTGTGCGAAGAAGCCGAGAAATCTCTACGAATCATGGTGGAGTCAATTTCTCCAGTTCAGTTGCTTCACAAACTCCGGGTTTACAGTAGCCATAACAATCCTCGAGTTAGGGCTAAGGCAGCTGTTTCAATTTCTCATTCTGTATCAAGGATGGTATGTGGGTACTCATTCAAAGTTGGTACGAATCGAAATGTTTTAATAAATTGTACTTCTCTGATTGGGCTCCTGTATTGAATTTTCAGGATTTAAATGGAATGAAAGAGTTCGGATTGGGAAAGCTTATTCAAATTGGGGCAGATTTATTGAATGACAGGCTACCTGAAGCTCGAGAAGCTGCTCGTAAGACTATTACTTCGATTTATGATGCTTTTGTCCAAGATGAAGAACTCAAGGATTCTGAACTATCGCTGAAAGAATCATGGGAGAATTTCTGCCTTTCTAATTTGCAAACTATTCAAGCACAATCTTTGATTAAGATAATTTTTACTTAGTAACTAGTTTTTACTGTAATTGAGGTTTTACATGAAAAACCTCATACCCAGTAGCTTTAGAAGAGTGTTTCGGTACATTTGAAGTGTTTCAAGTTTATAAAGTGGTTCTTGATTTATGAGTAATTCAATTTCCGCTTCTCCTTGCTTTTATTGATTGTCTTCTAATATCAAAATGACTGAATCTGCCATTTCCTAAATTATTACTTCCAAGACGGTCTCAGAAAATTTGCACCCCAAAGGGAAAAAATCATCCTTCTTGAATTTGTGGTTACCTAAATTTCCGAGGGATAAATCTGCATAAAATTATAATCTCCGACAGGAGGATGTAATGCTCATATTTAAACCCTAAATAAAAATCATCTGAGGCTTACATCCTCTTGTTTTTCTCGCGTTGCTACAAGGATGAAGATGATTATCTTGAACTTCCTAAAAAAAACAGGGAAGTTTCGAGAATGTTTTCTTGAGGTGAAAAGTTGTCTTCACTCTTTAGGACTGTATTTCGTCAACCGAACATCGTGTTATAGTTTGTCATGTTCAGCTGCTGCAGTACCTATCCTCCTTCCAATAACAATCAGAAGGTTTAGATTGTTACGGTGTTGACTTGCTGCAGGCTTGAAGAATGTCTTTAGACTGTATTTATGCTAACAGAACCTCATGTTATATTCAGCCTCACTGTTATTGCATTGAGTGTAACTTTGAATAAACATGTACTCCCTCCGTTTCTGGAAAAGAGATACTTTTACTTTTTCAATTTGGCCTATTTTTAGGCTAAAATGAAAAAGTGAAAGTATCACTTTTCCAAAAACAGAGGGAGTATTAAGTAGGAAAACAGAAACATGATTTCTATTCATAAATCACAAGCCGCCTTATCTCAAATAATAAGAAACACAAACTAACATTAGTAAGAAAAATCAAACACATACATATTTCTTTCCTTTTCTTTCCATGATACTATAGTAATGCTAAATACTACTGTAGCAGTACCACACTGCTGCACTTGCAAAACGTTATTTCAGAACCACAAACACTACCCACCACTTTAAATAACAAGATGTATCAGATCCAGAAATAACAAACTAATAACAAGATCTTACATTCACACCCTCACTGCTTCAACACAGCATGATTTTAGTTTAACAAGGAGCAATGCCGTTATAAAAGTGGTCTACTGCTTCCTTCAATTGAGCAATCCCATAAATTGTAAATCACCCACGGCCACGGCCTCCACCTGTTCAACGGATTAAAAGATACCATTAGATATTTTACCAGGGACGAACTAAATAATCTAAGCAAACCTATTAAGGTTAACAGCGAAGAGTTCTATGTAACAGTAATTCACAAAGAGAGGATCAACATACTGGTACTATAGAAAACAGAGCAAAAAATGTACAAGATTAACATTTTCTAAAATGGAAAAGACGTTAATATAATCTTGCAATGAAGAATTACTTCACACAAATACAAGTTCAGTGTGAAGAAATTTCCTTTATATTACGTGCCTTCAATTTTTATAGATAAGAAGTGGATGTTACTGATTATAGGACTGAAAGAAATTAGGATCATGGACATAAAAAAGTACCATGCTGATAACAAATTCAGAACATGGTGAAATAGCATACCGCTACTGCCACTGATATTGGACATAAAAAAAATACAATGCTAATAACAAATTCATAACATGGTGAAATAACATACCTCTGCTGCCACCGCTTTTGCTGCCAGGACCACCCCGGCCCCGGCCTCCACCCATACCTCTACCGCCTCCATCATCAGAACCACGACCAATGCCTTTAGCTGGTCTCCCACCAGGACCATCTTCTCTACCTCTTCCTCGTCCTCTTCCTACGCCAGGTGGTTTCCTATCTGAACAAGTCAAACAATCATAAAATGCAATTAGCATTAGTATTATTGCTACATAACCCTGTATGAAAAAACTTTGCCAACTAGGCAAAAGTAAACTTATGAAGCTAGTTAGCAGGCTCATCTATGGGTTAGGAACCATATATAAGGGACGTACAGATATTTAATTGAATCTTTGTCAAATCAGAAAAATGTACACATAGGGCGATTTTTAATATTTTTATTTTTTTCATGCAGTCTCCCCATACTCGACTTAAAAGAAAGCGTAGAGTACAAGACGAACCTGAGCGACTCTTGTTTGTTTCTTCCTGAACTTTATCGATCACCTGAACAATGAACAGAAAATAAAACGAAGGGTGATTACCATGGAGCTTAAGAAAACTGTGCATCAATACACATACACACAAACATCGAGAAAAGAAAAGAAAGAAAGAAAGAAAGAGAAACTGTTCCACTATCTATATCCCTCTTGGTAAATTTTTTATGGAGTTGACTCAAGATAAAGCGTACCATGACCAACTATGTCCAGGTGTTGGATAATAATGTACAGATTGTTAGGGTGGATAGAGATACCAAGGAAAAATAAACAGCCTTGGGGTTAATTAAACATTTTCGGATTTCTATCATGATCAAGGAGTATAAAAGTCGGCCATCTCTTCATTACAGTGTCTAGGAGACATCCAAGCAAACATCAACAGTTTTGGGTTAGTGATAAAATTTTGGGACTTTAAAAATGGCCAAAAGGAGCATCACTTGTTTCTATTTTCCTAATTCAAAAGTCTTTTCTTCTTTATTTATGACTACTGGGCAAATGAAAAACACATGAGTTTTGGCGACGATCATGACATCTAAAGCTCAAACAACTGCTACACAGATGAATTATCAACAGCTAAGTAGGGAAAACAGAGTTAGACAACGTTAAAAAGCATGTAACACTCAATGTTATTGTTCATTAGGTTGTAAAGTCTCATCAGAAATATTTCTGACAAAAGCATTATACGTTACAACTTCAAACTGCCTTAAACACTTCTTAATAGATGATATGCAGAGAGGTTTGCTATTTAAGTAGAAAAACTTGTAAAATACCTCATCTGGTACTCGAAGGTACTTAATCGTATTCCCACGAATGTAGCATTCAGGCATCCTCCAAAACCTATCTCCATCCTGTATTCAGAGTGTCTATCAGACAGCATAATAAACTAATAAAAAGAGCAAAGACTTTTTTATTTTATTTTTGATCTGTAAATAAGCAAAGAGAGATTTTCATGGTGAAACAACTTACTTTAGAAGTACAGATAACTTCCCGAAGATGAATATTCATCCAAGTATCACAATTTACCAAATGGCCATTATAGGTTTCACCATTCTTCAACTCCACCAACTAGAACAAGTAAACCCAAAATATAAACTTAACAAAAAGTAAACCAAAATGTACATACCAAACCGCTATAACCTAATAATCGTTTGAAGTCTTTTATATTACCATAGGATGCCCTTGGGCAGTCTTTAACAAAGAAAGAGGAAGCTGTACACAATCGAGCAAACACAAAATCAATCAGAGCCAGCAAATAAACCTTAAAAAACCCTAAATCAAAAGAAAAATCGAAAAGATACTTACCATCTTCGCTCACGCTTAGAAAATCACAAAAATCTGAAACGAAACAATTATCGAATCAGAACAGAAAAGTCAGTACTGAAAACCCTAATTCTCAAATTTACCGGAAAAAAAACTGTTTAAAAGAGTAACACTGATTATTGACTTCGACGAGTTAACATACCGATTTGATCTCTCAACTTCGAGATTTAAGAGGGGGAGAACAGGGAGATCGGATTTGGGCGCGGTTTCTCTCTGAAAGAGAAGGTCTCAAGCTCAGCGTACAGAGACGATGTATATATTTGTCTTTGAAGAAAGAAAGACTACTTTCATTTTTAAGTACCACGGGTGTTGGTCACCAACTCGTTTAGTAGTGTATGCACAAAACCGAACTCGTTACACGCGTCCATGTTTGCTTCCGGTCAAGACGTGTAAGGGCATTTCATTTCCTATTGCAATGGCCAAATGCATTTTTTTTGTTGAGCCAGGTGGATGGCCAAACTGGTTTTTCCACTATGGTAAAGCACTAGGAGGGTTGATCATCAAGTGCCCAAACTCCATAAAAACGTTGGCGTTGGCAAAAAAAGTGCAGGCGTGGAAAACCAAAACGCGGGTGTTTTTGCTACAAACGCCAACGGGTAGTTTTTTAAATTTCACTTTTTACCTCTATAAATTACAATCATCTTCAAACAATTCACTCACACCAAAATTCACTTATCTTAAATTTTCTCTTCTAAAGTCTATTTCAGTTTTTTAGTTTATTGTTGGTGAAATGGCTGAAAAGGGGATCACATTTTTTTGCGATGCAAAACTTGAAGCTGTTGTTTCTAAGATATGTGGGAGTTTTAAAATGATTGAAAATTGTAAGAGGGAAGTGCAAGTTTTTGAAGTTGCTCCAAGAAAATGTCCCGCTAAAAGGCAAAGAAGAGCTCCAGTTTTGAAAGTTAACAACAAAAAATTCAAAAACAAAGGCGAAACTGTCAAAGAGCGCGTTGAATGGAAGATACGTCAAATGAAGATAAACATGAGGCCAAAACTAGTACTCGATTTTTATTGAAGTTGTTTAGTACGTTTTATTATTGCCTAAGTTTATATCTTGTAAAAGAATTGGCATCAATGAATGAAAATATTTAGATTTTAAAATAGAGATTTCCACTTCAGATTAGGCGAAATTTATTACAATTTAAACTTGCAAATAACATCAAACTACATTTTAATAAACCACAACAAAAACATCAAACTATATCAAATCCAACGATATTCTCTTTGTAAAGTTCATAACATTCAAAATGCTTAAACTCTCTTCCGCTTTCTTCAGTAAACTTGGTCTGAGCGATGGTTTTCTCAGAAATGTATAAACAACAAGTTCGAGATATTTATGATGCAATTGATCGGTGAGGACAAAGGTAAGATACTCACCAGTTCTTCGTTGGATAATCCAGAATAGCTACGATGAACCATCCACAAAACTTTTGTATAATGTTTGACTTCCTTAGTGATGAATGCGATTCTTAGTTCTAGGCTCTTACTGTTTCTTATGGATTCGTTCCGCGATGCTACAAAATGTCCCTATACTCTTTCCCAGAAATTGTCACTGTTCATTGGTCTCATCATACGATGTAACCAAGATCGAACAAGAGTAACATCTTCTTCCATTGTAAAGACCGGGAGCGGCATTCGAGTGCAGTATAGATGTGACCGAGATGGACTATCTTTTAGAATTCTAAAACACGCTTCGTAACGAAAAGGTTTACCCTGAGCTTCTTCCCAATTATCAAGAGTTGTTTGGATCACGTCATCTTCAGTTACACCGCTGAACTTTTCTCGATCAATTTCCATTACCAGAGCAAGAAATGGCTGGGCTGCAAGCCTAAGAGATTGAAAACGAGCACGCAATCGACGAGCATCTCGGTTTCCTGGGTTTCCCGCCAGTGAGACGAACATTGAAAAACGTTCTCAAAAAAAGAACTATTTTGAAAGCCCACACCAGTGATTACCCTATGACAAAAATATGCTTTGCATATAGTTATATCCTCTTCTTCAGTAAACTTGGGACCACGATTTCTAACAGACATTTCTGCAGAGTGGGAGAGATTAAGAGTTTTAGAAAGAAAAAAAAAAAGAAGAAGATGTGATTTTGGAGATGGGAGGAATGGAATTTATAGGCCGAGAAAGAAAATCGAGCCGATGGAAATTTAGCCGTTGGCGTTTGTAGTAAAACCGCGCGCGGATTTTCTTTAAGCTTGTTTGAATTACCATAGGAGTTAGCGTTTGTAGTAAAACCGTGCGACTTTACTAAAACCGCCCGTTTGAATTACCAACGCCTATTTTCTTGTTATAAATACAACACTAGGGGTGGCCTCTCAACCAACCCAACATATTTCTTTCTCAACATCCACCATGTTTTCTAAAGGCAAAGCGAAACAAATAGGATGTGTCGAAGCAAAAGAGGTTTGTCCATTATGTTTCATGGATAACCAAAGTCTTATGCAATGGCCTTGGATGTATTCAAAGTTTCCTCGGGAAGGTTGTTCACGCATCAGAATGGTGATTGAATCACAACCGGAAAAACTCAGGTATTTGCAGTGTCAAGATCCCAACTGTTCATAGGAACCACATATGCTAGATGATGCTATGAAGATTAAAAAAGAATAAGAAAAAGAAAAGATTGCAACACTCTGCAAAAACTTCAAACTTAAAGCCAAATTGAAGAAGGAGTTATTACACTGCAAGCATTGTGGATATGGAGATCACGAATACACACATTGTCCACAGATAATCAGTGGATGCTCAAAGCCCGATTGCAAGACTTTTATGCATTTGCGGACTTCTTATGAAGAATACACATATGGAAGGCATTTATGGGAATGTCCTAAGTGTTTTTTGGTGAAGTGGGCTGATTGAAGTTGAAGGACAAATCGATTCACTATGGTATTATGTTATTTAGTTTGTTGTTTATTTTGTGTTAAAACGATTATCCGAAACCAAACATGTGGATGTCTTCACATTTGCACCATCAATATCATAAGTAATTTAAATTTTTCCTCGATTAAACATTGCACCATCAATCTCATAAATAAAAACATACTGCATTGAACAACCACATCATACATGAGAATAAAAGAAATACATTACATTAAAACAACTACTACATAGGCGTCAATTCTCGGCGGGTGGTGGAATTTTTCGGGCGACGTAGGGATCGTATTTGATGAGCACCCTAAGAATGTTGAAACAAGCATGGAAGTCGAAAGGACGACCGCGGTGAGATGTTGGCCACATCACTAGAGTTCTGGGTTCCACTTCATGTTCGGCTTCACCGTTGAGCTTATTTTTTGGATTCTCCATTAGTTGTGCAACGAATTCCGATACATTACAACTAATTACACTAAAACGATGCACCAATCTGTGACAATCACGCCCATGAATGTTCATCATTTCAGCGTCGGAAATTTCATAAACTTTCTCCCAGAACGTTGATTGGGATACATTCCTACCGATATCGGCAGCATCTTGTGTGTGAAAAACGTTAATAAGTGCATATTTCACATATATTTGGTGCCAATTCCATGCTAGTAATTGTTGATCTTCTTGCAAATTATTGTATATTATGCTTGTTTTCTTTTATTTGTGTTTTATTAGATGAATCATCCAAAAGAAGTGGAAATGGCTACAAAAGTGAAGTCACAAGTGAAGAAGGGCCAAAGACCCAGTGGAACTCATTCAAATGGAGGATTTCTAGTCATCATTTTGTAGAGGACGAGAAGACGAAGGCAGTGGCGAAAGAACGAAGTCATTCTGGGTTCGTATGAAGAAGTAATGAGCAAGACAAGAACTTAGAAGATTAAAAGGCAAAATGGTCATTTTCAAGGCAGGTGCTATCGGCACCCCATTGCACGTTAAGGGGAGGTCATTATGTTAAGGGGAAGACTGTTTCAAAGGAACTGCTAAAGGGAAGTCCGTCTTTTACGAAGGGGAAGTCAAGTTCAAGGGAGCTGCTAAAGGCAGTTGATTCATTTACTAGGGGGAAGCCATAATTCCGGTGATGGAAGGCAGAGATGATCAGAAGATGATGATGGAATTTTGAAGATAATGGTATTGTTCGAGTGGAGTCGTGGAAGGTTTCTGTTGTGGTTCACGGTGATGAGCATACGGTGTTGTTGGTCGTGGGTCGGAGTTTGTTGCTAGCATTGGAGTTGATCAGAGACTAATGGAGATGGGTTTTGAGCTCGAGAGATATTGGCAGTGATTGATGAAGTTGGTCGTTGCTGCCATGATTGAAGACAGAGATGATGAAGGGTGGTGGCAGTAAATGGAAAAGCCGAGAATGAGAGTTGTTGCTGCAATTGCTTCTCAATGATGAACTGGTGGTGATATATTTGGTATCGAATGAGAGGTTGTTGTTGCTTCCAACCATGACAGTTGAGCTCAAGTTAGATAACGGGGATTGACCGACGATGTTGAGGAGCGGATGATGGTGGAGGTCGAGTAACAAGGTAGAGAGATGATTGAGCTCGAGCTTATAGAAATCAGGGAGCATTGTTTGCTGCTATAAATGGAGATGGAAAGCCAGGGAAGAGTTTCTAGTGGATGTATCATTCAAACTCGGTTGAGTTCACAGAGATATAATGGGTTAGTAGAGAATGATGGCGCTGTGTCTAACGAGCCAAGGTATGATGAGGCCGAGAAATTATAGTCGGTAAACCAGTTGAGATAGATGAGCTTGTTGTTACGAGCTGGTGATTGTTTGCGACGAGAAGAAGTTTAAGACGTTTAAGGAACTTTGGCGTTAATAACTTCACCGAGAATTCAGTTGGGATAAAGCTTGGTGTCGAAGGATGGAGGTTAATAAGAACAGAGAGGGAGAGTTATCTATTGGAGAATTTCTCTCACACGTAAAAGGTGAAAAGTGAGAATCTGGTACATCAGTGTACACCGAGTTGAGTGTTTCATCAATCTGAAAGAAGACACATTGTGTTACATGGGGCCCACTGAAGACCCTAGCCAATTACAAACCTGGTTTCCTTTATTAAGTTATCCCGTGTCACATCGGATCATTGTTACTTAGATTCTACCACGAGAATTCCTTTTCAGCCGAGTTTCAATCCTTATCAATTGCGACTTTTGTGGATCATACGCGTCTATTGAAACCTATATAAACCCAGCGTCAGGTGCAAGCCAATACATAACTTCCAGAGAGAAAAATACAGAGAGAGGAGAGGAAAGGTTCTTAATCCATGTCTTAGGGTTTACCCCTTGTTTATGGGTAAAAATCGTTTCTGCCGATTTCGGTAAATTCGGTAGGTGAGTGAGAAATTGGTTCAAACCCTAAACAAATGTGCTGCACGTGAGCACTTTATAGATTCGAGAGATCAATATGTACAAGTCCGGCCTAAACCAAGAAATGGCCGTTCCAGACTTGCTTCGGTCACAAAGTGGAAGAGAAGGGTTGATTTGGGGAGTGAAGCCAAGAAATGTGTTGAGACCAGAATAATTCTGCGAGAGTAGTGTCTCGACTTGTATCAGAAAGTGGAAGCTTCGGAAGCTTGCAAGAGATGAAAGCTTTTGCAAGAGCTTGCAAAGTTGCCTTTCTAAGAGTGTAGTATATTTCTCCTGACCGAGACTTGTTGTCTGGTGGAAATAGGTAAGACCTATTTATACAAGTCGAGATTGAAACGTACCCTGGCCTCATGAAGGAAGAGAGTAAAGGGTGAAATAATGGGAGGAGGTGGTAACCGCATGGTGTTAATGGGTGAAAACGTTTTCACCATTATTTCCTCATTTATTTGACCACTTTATTCCTTTTCACGCTTTCTTAATGTGAGCGTAGTGTACGCCGCAAGTCGTGACCGCCAAACCAAAACCCCGAAAGCATCCCCCAGTTTGTGTTGATATCTCGTTGGTTGCACCTTGAGTGCAAGTGGCGCTGCTAGTGGCGTGTGTGGCATGTGCCATTGGCATGTGCGGAATGCCCTTGTTGCGGTTTGTACTTCGAGCGCAAGTGGCAATGCCAGAGCTGCTAGTGGCGTGCGTGGCATGTGCCAATGGCATGTGCGGAATGCCTTGGTGATAGGTTGTACGTTGAGTGTAAGTGGCAATGCCAGAGCTGCTAGTGGCGTGTGTGGCATTTGCCAATGGCATGTGCGGAATGCCTTGGTGGTAGGTTGTAAGTGGCAATGCCAGAGCTGCTAGTGGCGTGTGTGGCATGTGCCAATGGCATGTGCGGAATGCCTTGGTGGTAGGTTGCACGGTTTGCAAGTTAGGCTACCAGTGTGTGTGTTTGGCATGTGCCAATGGCATGCGTGGCCGTTAGGGCCGCGGCCTTGGTAGGAAAAGCTACCAGCGAGCATGTTGGCATGTGCCAATGGCATGCGTGGCCGTTAGGGCCGTGGCTTTGGAAAGAAAAGCTACCAGCGAGCATGTTGGCATGTGCCAATGGCATGCGTGGCCGTTAGGGCCGTGGCTTTGGTAAGAAAAGCTACCAAATGAGCATGTTGGCATGTGCCAATGGCATGCGTGGGTCGTTAGGGCCGTGGCCTTGGTAAGAAAAGCTACCAATGAGCATGTTGGCATGTGCCAATGGCATGCGTGGCGTTAGGGCCGTGGCCTTGGTAAGAAAAGCTACCAATGAGCATGTTGGCATGTGCCAATGGCATGCGTGGCCGTTAGGGCCGTGGCCTTGGTAAGAAAAGCTACCAAATGAGCATGTTGGCATGTGCCATTGGCATGCGTGGCCGTTAGGGCCGTGGCCTTGGTAGGAAAAGCTACCGGCGAGCATGTTGCATGTGCCAATGGCATGCGTGGCCGACTTGGCCTAGGTTTGTAAGCCTAGGGCGCTACATTTGGCATGCGCCAATGGCATAGCGGCTTGGAAATATGGCTTGTGGTACGTGTTGGCATGTGCCAATGGCACGTACGGCCATGTTGACCTAGTTGCACGTTTTGCAAGCCTAGGGCGCTATATTTGGCATGCGCCAATGGCATAGCGGCTTGGAAGTATGGCTTGTGGTACGTGTTGGCATGTGCCAATGGCACGTCATGACCATGTTGACCTAGTTGCACGTTTTGCAAGCCTATGGCGCTATATTTGGCATGTGCCAATGGCATAGCGGCTTAGTTTGGCATGGTTGCCAATGAGTGCGATATGTAGTTTGGTTTTTAGGCGTCGCATTTGCCATGGTGCTTGCCGATGTGCGGCTTGGTTTTGGCGTTGTTGCCATGGTGCGCAGTGTGCGGCTTGGTTTGGCATTGTTGCCATGGTGCGCAGTGTGCGGCTTGGTTTGGCATTGTTGCCATGGTGCGCAGTGTGCGGCTTGGTTTGGCATTGTTGCCATGGTGCGCTATGTGCGGCTTGGTTTGGTATTGTTGCCATGGTGCGCAGTGTGCGGCTTGGTTTGGCATTGTTGCCATGGTGCGCGGTGTGCGGCTTGGTTTGGCATTGTTTCCATGGTGCGCGCCGTGTGCGGCTTGGTTTGGCATTGTTGCCATGGTGCGCAAGTGCGGCTTGATTTGGCATTGTTGCCATGGTGCGCAGATGCGGCTTGGTTTTGGAATTAGGGTTTTGTGTCGAAAACCTAATGGTATTTTGAAAAATACCCCTATTAATTATTTACACCCGAGTTAAATGCTCTTAGTTAATGTGTTGCGGTAACACTAGGTCATGGGATTTTACGATTTTACCCTTGTTTAAAAACCACCATCAACATTAAGTCCCCGCTTGCTCGGAACAGAGCTTTGTTGCGAGGTAAGCATAAGATGGTGACAAACTATCAACAAAGAAACCGTAAAGAGAATTGAGGAGGCTTGTCGACCTTTTATAAATAGGATTTGGAATCCTTGCCTCTCGGTAGTTTTGCACAACGGGAGAGGTCGGCACAATTGGTGGGGCCGTGCAACTTGGGCGACGTTGGGAAGTTGGCGTGAGTTGGGAAGCCGAGCGTGCTAGTTGGTGGGACCGCGCAATGTGGAAGTCAGGCGTGCTTGCGGGCGTGACTTGGGAAACTGCGTGTCTTTGGCCGGGTGGGGCCGGTGCAATGTAGAAAGCCGTGCGTGTTTGTTTGGCGTGACCGATGTAAACAAGGAGGGAGTTTCTTCGAGATAGCAAAGTTTCTTTATCTTGCTTTCCTTCACGTGCGGCTTCAATTAGGGCATTATTCATGCTAAAATCTGGAGCGTTATGTCTCTCATTGCTTCCTTTCCCTTTTAAGATTCCGTATTCATACCCAAAAATAATTGCATCGTCTCCTCGTTTGAGAAAAGGGTTCTTCTTGTTGGATTTCTCTTTTGTCATGTCGCGCGATTCGAATCATCTTCTAACCAATCGGGTTCTCCGGATGAAGGTGCGAGGTCCGACTCTCGCATGAGCATCCCAACAAAGGTTATTCGGGTTAAGAAAATCATACCTATGTTTTCTTCTTGTTTGGCAAACCGACGTACACTTTAACGCTTGTTGTATAAATGGAAAATTTCCCTTTTGTGCGAGATATCCCGTTGGAGCATGCGTTCTCATTATCGACGAGGATGACCTAGTCGTTCCCCTTCCTTCAAGCCCGACCTTGTTGACTCACTACGGACTTGGAGGACGCCGATTTAGGGCTCTCTTGTCATGAATACCCTTCCGCAGTTTGTCGTTTGGGACTCGTATGAGGTGTCTCTCCTCCAATTATCGGAATGTTGGTGGTTTCTGGTGCGAAAGAATTCGTGGCCCTTTATACGAGGATATGGAAAACATACGGCCATATTGCTACCGGGAGCGTGGTGAAGTGTTGTTAAATGCGCTTTGGTTTCCGTAGTGAACTGTCTTTTGCCAATGATTGCTGAGATGGAGAATGTGTCCATTCATGCTGCTGCGGAGTCAGCCATTCAAAAGTGGGAGAATATGGTGTCCACCTGCGAATCCTTGGAGTTTAACGTTAGCTGGTTGCGGCATCGCCTCAATATTGTGAAGGTCGACAGGGCTGGTATTCTTGCTGGTGTGATTCTCGCCACAAAAGCCATCTTTGGAAGAGGAGAAAGCTTTGGCCTTGGAGTCTCGGAGAGATTGAAGATTTAACTTGAGACTTGAAGAGTAGGAATTTTTGATGTAGCATGTTGCAGGGAAGTGATTAGGCATAGTATGCCTTAAGCCACTTTCCGTTGATGACTGTCTCTAGCTTTCCCCATCTTCTTTAAGATAATCTTGTAGTAACCACTGTCATACGCTTTAGTGATTATGTACGGCCCTTACCATTTGGGAGAAAACTTCGGTGCCGATGCATCTTGCTGGATGTGTTTGGGATGCTCAGAAATTACATGATGACATATTCTGGATAGTGCAAGCTCGGGATCCTCCGCGTCCTCGTAAAGTGTTGAAGGCGTCTTCTAGACAGAGAGGTGATGATATTCTTGCGCTGCACCGTTGAAGAGTAGAGGACCGTGTTGTGGGTACGGATTTTTGGTGGACTATGTCTTCGGAGCTTTAACAGTGAAGGGATCCCGTGTATATCTTCCATCCTCAAGTATGGTATACGTGTTTCCATCTTTGTAGTAATTGCTGCTGCGGTGAAGCTCTGGCTGGTATCAACGAATGAGGGGCAACAATTCTTGGTAGGAGATGTAATCAGGAGAAACTACATTATCGTGGTAACAAAGTAGGTTGGCTGATATTCTATGGGCTTCCGTGGAAGTAAAAGGATTGGCTGGATGCGTAAGCGAGCAAACTGTCTATGATTACGAGTTTTGGCGAGATGGATTAAAAGGTGTCCATGACTATGAAGATTGGCTGGCTGTGGCTATGTTCCTTGATATGGGGAGTGTGGCGGCACGACCCTTTGCAGGAAGGATTGGCGTTGAAGCGAACATTGAAGCGAAGCCGCTACTGGAGAACGTTTATGCGTAGTTACTTCTGGAGAGAACGTTGAAACGAAATCTTGCAACTCTCAGAGCCTTGACGGCTACCATTTTGAATTCGGATGCCGCGTCACGTTCTGTCAAACTCGACATCCCTCAAGAGAACAGAGGGTTAGGAGTCCCCGATTACATCCGTCGATCGTGCTTTCTAAGAGAGGTTGGGGTTTGGGAACGGCTTCCCCGGGCTGGAAACGCCTGCTTTCCTGATGTAGTGCGGTTGAGGGGTGCAAATATGTCTTGATGCTACGCCTTGGAGAAATATAGAATCTCACATAACTGTTTCATCATAGACTGTACGACTTTGTGGGCGAAGTTCCCATTATGCGGGTCCTAATGGAAGAAGGGTCACCGTGAACTCAGGAGAGTTGTTGATTTCCCTTGCTTTCGATCTTGGAGAAGTTTTTCCTGATCTTCACGTGTGACGAAATTGGATTGCTTATCCCCTTCTATCATGTTCAAGAGCAACGCGAGCCTCTTCATCTATAAACGCGCGTCCGCTTTGAAGTATCTTTTGTCTTTTCATCAAATCAACAATGCTAAAAGGAGGTCGGCTTCTTCCGATCTTCCAAGATCTTGCCCCGATGGTGGAGTAGCATCTCCGGTGACGGTTGGAGCTTCCATGCTTGAAAAACCGTTGGGGTGGCGGAAGTGGCTGCGGTTACGTGATCGTAAGTGTATCGTGCGGGGATGACACGGTTTTGATCACGAAGTCTTTGGAGCCATGGAGCCGTTTCCAAGGGCGAGGATGGTGCTGGAAGGGCGCAAGATGTTAGCGCTAGAAGGATGCAAACTGTTATCACAAAGTGTGGTACTGCGGCTGGCACGCGCGTGCGGCATGTGTGCCTGGTAAGCGTGTCTGGCAAGCGCGTCTGGCAAGCGCTTCTGGAAAGCGTTTCTGGCAGGCGCTGGATCATCTTGGAATGGGCGCTGACTTGGTGTGGACGCTGGCTTGGATTTCGGTATGGTGTGGACCATTGGCTTGGCACGGCGCTGGCTTGGCGTGGCTTGGACTTGTTCTGCGGGACCGCTTGCCTCTTCCCATACGTAGCTCAAACAGGAAATCCTTTCCTTATTCAAATTCCAAAAGGTGTTATGCTTATGAAATGGGTTGGCTCCCCTTTTTACCTCGTATCTTTGTTATCACGTCATGGTGTTAGCGGTAGCGTGGTAGTGATAAAGTGGGCAAGCATATTCCAGCCTATGTACTCCGGCGTTTCTCTTTCAATTTGTTTTATTGTTTTCTTGTCTTTGGTTAAGCGTGTGGAAGAGGCTTTATCTTCCATCGAGGATATGCGTGTGGTGACTGGTCACACCGTTTCTGAAGACATTATTGCCGATTGGGAGCACCATCTCGACGTGTGCGTATAAAAGGAGTTCAACACTTCGTGGTTTGTCGAAGGCCTTGCTGAGATCCAAAAGTTGAAAGATGCAGCAATCGAAAGCCTTTCCGCTGAGGAGATTGCACGACAGAGGTAGAACTCGAAAAGCTTTCCAAGATGTTGACTATAAAGAGAGCGGCTCTTGAAGATACAAAGTTGACTTTCTCCAAGAAGAACAGACCTCTGTTGGATGATTTTCCTTGAATGTTTCTCTGTAAAACTTTCATTTAGGTTCTTTTTCTCTTTTTTTTTTTTTGAAAGACATACCGGATGTCTGGTTTAGAGTTTGACCAGTTTTGGTAGACAACTGGTAGCTTTTGAGGATATTGGATTATTTCTGGGATGAATGGTTTTGATAATATGACTCTGATTATGTTTTGGGAAAGGAATATTGCTTTTATGAAAGTGTGTGCTAGCAATAGGCACAATACTCAGTAGTATGACGGTTTTACTAAGAGTCTAAAAACAGATCGTATATCTTGCCCAGTCTAATTTTACTCACTTCATAGGTTTTTGCGAACACGCCCTCTCCAAGTAAAAGGCGGCTTTGCTGGTAGCATCGCCAGCAAGTCCCCAATCGCTGGTAGCATCTTCAGCGAGTCCCCAGTTTTCTTGTGCTATTTTTACAACTGGTAACCGGGTTTTCTGGTAGTTGAGTCGGATTGAGTCGCCTTCCCCTACCATCTTGACATCTGGGTCGAAGAACGAGATCGACAATCGACATTGTAGCCGATAGATTAATCCTCCCGCCGTGGTCGCCAATTGTTTATGGGTAAAAATCGTTTCGCCGATTTTGGTAAATTCGGTAGGTGAGTGAGAAACCGGTTCAAACCCTAAACAAATGTGCCGCACGTGAGCACTTTATAGATTCGAGAGATCAATCTATACAAGTCCGGCCTAAACCAAGAAATGGCCGTTCCAGGACTTGCTTTGGCCACAAAGTGGAAGAGAAGGGTTGATTTGGGGAGGAAGCCAAGAAAGGTGTTGAGACCGAGAATAATTCTGCGAGAGTAGTGTCTCGACTTATATCGTAAAGTGGAAGCTTCTAAGCTTGCAAGAGATGAAAGCTTTTGGAAGAGCTTGCAAAGTTGCCTTTCTAAGAGTGTAGTATATTTCTCCCGACCGAGACTTGTTGTCCTGGTGGAAATAGGTAAGACCTATTTATACAAGTCGAGATTGAAACGTACCCTGGCCTCATGAAGGAAGAGAGTAAAGGGTGAAATAATGGAAGGAGGTGGTAACCGCATGGTGTTAATGGGTGAAAACGTTTTCACCATTATTTCCTCATTTATTTGACCGCTTTATTCCTTTTCACGCTTTCTTAATGTGAGCGTAGTGTACGCCGCAAGTCTGTGACCGCCAAACCAAAACCCCGGAAAGCATCCCCGCCTTGTGTTGATATCTCGTTGGTTGCACCTTGAGTGCAAGTGGCGCCGCTAGTGGCGCGTGTGGCATGTGCGGAATGCCCTTGTTGCAAAGTTGTACTTGAGCGCAAGTGGCAATGCCGGAGCTGCTAGTGGCGTGCGTGGCATGTGCCAATGGCATGTGCGGAATGCCTTGGTGGTAGGTTGTACGTTGAGTGTAAGTGGCAATGCGAGCCGCTAGTGGCGTGTGTGGCATTTGCCAATGGCATGTGCGAATGCCTTGGTGGTAGGTTGTAAGTGGCAATGCCAGAGAGTCTAGTGGCGTGGGTGGCATGTGCCAATGGCATGTGCGGAATGCCTTGGTGGTAGGTTGCACGGTTTGCAAGTTAGGCTACCTGGGGTGTGTTTGGCATGTGCCAATGGCATGCGTGGCCGTTAGGGCCGTGGCCTTGGTAGGAAAAGCTACCAGCGAGCATGTTGGCATGTGCCAATGGCATGCGTGGCCGTTAGGGCCGTGGCTTTGGTAAGAAAAGCTACCGAGCATGTTGGCATGTGCCAATGGCATGCGTGGGCATAGGGGCCGTGGCTTTGGTAAGAAAAGCTACCAGCGAGCATGTTGGCATGTGCCAATGGCATGCGTGGCCGCTAGGGCCGTGGCCTTGGTAAGAAAAGCTACCAGCGAGCATGTTGGCATGTGCCAATGGCATGCGTGGCGTTAGGGCCGTGGCCTTGGTAAGAAAAGCTACCAACAGCATGTTGGCATGTGCCAATGGCATGCGTGGCCGTTAGGGCCGTGGCCTTGGTAGGAAAAGCTACCGACGAGCATGTTGGCATGTGCCAATGGCATGCGTGGCCGACTTGGCCTAGGTTTGTAAGCCTAGGGCGCTACATTTGTCATGCGCCAATGGCATAGCGGCTTGGAAATATGGCTTGTGGTACGTGTTGGCATGTGCCAATGGCACGTACGGCCATGTTGACCTAGTTGCACGTTTTGCAAGCCTAAGGCGCTATATTTGGCATGCGCCAATGGCATAGCGGCTTGGAAGTATGGCTTGTGGTACGTGTTGGCATGTGCCAATGGCACGTCGGGCCATGTTGACCTAGTTGCACGTTTTGCAAGCCTAGGCGCTATATTTGGCATGTGCCAATGGCATAGCGGCTTAGTTTGGCATGGTTGCCAATGAGTGCGATATGTAGTTTGGTTTTGGCGTCATTGCCATGGTGCGCGAGTGTGCGGCTTGGTTTTGGCGTTGTTGCCATGGTGCAGCATGTGTGCGGCTTGGTTTGGCATTGTTGCCATGGTGCCCGAGCGTGCGGCTTGGTTTGGCATTGTTTCCATGGTGCGCGAGCAATGCGGCTTGGTTTGGCATTGTTGCCATGGTACGTAGTGTGCGGCTTGGTTTGGCATTGTTGCCATGGTGCGCGGTGTGCGGCTTGGTTTGGCATTGTTGCCATGGTGCGCGGTGTGCGGCTTGGTTTGGCATTGTTGCCATGGTGCGCGGTGTGCGGCTTGGTTTGGCATTGTTGCCATGGTGCGGCTTGGTTTGGCATTGCTGCCATGGTGCGCCGTGTGCGGCTTGGTTTGGCATTGTTGCCATGGTGCGCATGAGTGTGCGGCTTGATTTGGCATTGTTGCCATGGTGCGCAAAGATGCGGCTTGGTTTTGGAATTAGGGTTCTGTGTCGAAAACCCTAATCTGCGTATTTTGAAAAATACCCCTATTAATTATTTACACCTGAGTTAAATGCTCTTATTTAATGTGTTGCGGGTAACACTAGGTCATGGGGTTTTACGATTTTACCCCTTGTTTAAAAACCACCATCAACACCCCTTTAGGGGTAAACCAAGTTATTTTCTTCTTCTTTCTTCTTATATTTTTGTGGGTTTTAGTAAATCCATGTGTAACTAAACTCTATTGATTAAGGATGAATTCAATGTGCTTGCGTGAAACTTTATTAGATAAGTATACTAATCCAGTTATCGCTTGGTAACGGCAAGGATTCCTTGATCATCTCTTTCTTTTATTTGTTATTCTTTTTATTTCACTTTAAAACAATCCCCCTTTGTGTTTTATATTATTTTGTTGAACTAAATAACATATCAATTACACAGATCTCTGTGGGAACGATCCTTACTACCACTATATTACCAGTTAATTAGTGGGAAATATCTTGATTAATTTGTTGTTGTTACGACACGCATCAAAAGTAGGCTCTGGGAGGCATTTTTGTAGATGATTTGAGAGTGAAGAATGTGTAGAATGTGTGAATTGAGAGTTGAAATGAAGATTATTTATAGAACTCAAAAATTATAGCCGTTAGATCACAAGAGTTTTCAGCCGTCCAGATTCAGCCGTTGGCGCTTCTATAAAAAACGTGGTGCTTTCAGGAAAGACGTTGGCATTTAAGAAAGAACGCGCGTTGGAAGGACAAGCGCCAGCGCTTGTACGAATCTCTCCCGTCCTTTCATCAAGCGCGCACTACATGTTTTAACTCAATGAACAAACCAACAAATTTGTTGGTTTGAACATCCATTCTTCATGTTTGTTGAGTCCATAGTGGGAGCAAAAGCAACAAATTTGAAGTTTGTTGAGTCCATATGAACCGCTTTAATGTCTATTCTCAAGCACAAGGTTAAAAAAACCGGTTTGACATATCGGATGACATGGCAAATGAGTTGCGGCACTATAGGAAAACCACTGAGCGATAGAGTTTCTAGCGACAATTATTCACTAAAGCGTTGGCGATAATGATAATATCTTTGGCGAGTTAGTTTTCATCGCTCGATTTTTTTTATATCGCTCAAAGACTATTTTCCCCTCTTTTCCTATATATACACCTATGTACTTCTTCAAATCACTCACACCTACTTCTACATATATTTTACCAATTTTTGTATTTGTATCCGCAATTTTAAATTTCATAATCATTAACGGCGAGATCCAATGAAGAGAGGAATGTTATTATGAATCGGTTTAGATTACAACAAGAAATACATCAAAGGAGGTTGCAAGAACTTGACGATGAGGAAGATGAAGATGATAAACTAATCGACACTCTGATACTCGTATATTAGGGCCAAATACCTAGAGTTTTCGATCCAAAAGAAGTATTCTCAAGAAGATATATGTATCGAGGGACACCAGAAGCTGACACACGGATATTTTCTTCCTAATTGTGTGTACTCTGATCAAGATTTCTAATGTCGATTCTGCAAGCCTTGGAACCTGGTGAAAAAGATTATTGAAGAGCTTTGACGAGTAGAACCTCAATTCCAGTATCAATTTGATGCATTAAATATTAAAGGTCATAGTCCTGAACAAAAAAGTTCCTTCGTCTTTAAGGATTATAGGTTATGGCAAACAAGAGGATGCGAGCGATGAGTACCTTCGTATGGGCAAAACAACTTCATTCACTTACCTTTCATTATTTTGCGAAGTAATAATTAATTATTTTGGTCCAACATATTTACAAAAACCAACCGAGGAAGATGTTAGACAAATATTTAGGGAGAATGAGGATAGGGGATTCCCATGAATGCTAGGTAGTCTTGATTGTATGCATTGGGTATGGCAAGGATGCCATGTTTATTGATGTTAGAGCATAGCTCGATTGAACCCACCAAGCGTTGGTATGTCAAGTTTAGTTGTCATATTTTAGTGAATCAAAACTCATGTTAAGAGTCGCTTGATTATGTACTAGAGTCAACTTTGTATAGGTTAGCTTGAAAGTATTAGGATATGAGACATTATAAGTATTGCGAAGTCTTGAAGATGTGAAGAAGCAAGGAGCTACAATGACAATAATCATCCTTCCACTTGAGGTTAGTGATATTTGACTTGAACTTTTTCATTCCCTAACGTATCTTTCAAGTCGTGCATATTGAAAACAAAACTGCGAAGTATATTTGAACTCTAGATAGACATAGTATTAAGGAATACAATACAAGGTTTATTGCTTAACCATTAAACTTTGTAGATAAGACATCGCCATAATCATTTGAATGCTATTGTAATTATGTATGGGTATGAGGTGAGGATTTCATCCTATGGAACAATGTTCTACATGTGTTCTAAGGAAGTAAGTTCATAAACTTGTTTGTGAACCGAAAGGGAAATTGCCAGGTGTTATTGGTTTTGTTATTCATTGCATATCTTATGAACAACCAATATGTGTGATTGAGTATAACCGCTCACAACTTGTTTGTGTTCTTGGTAGAATTATTCACAAAGGCCTGACTTACTAGTGAAACCGATCCTACGTAATCACCTGAGATGGTATGATCGGGTTTGTGATTTATGTCTGACCAAATATGGGAAACGGGAACTGATCCTAGTAAGAGGTGTTGTACATCACAAAGGGGAACCGATCCTTGTATGGGGTGCAGCAAGGTTTATAGCAGAAAGGGGAACCGATCCTATGAACATGTGCAACACGTTTTTCGGCAAAGGGGAACCGATCCTATGGACATGTGCAACGCATATAAGTTAGATACCATATATATGTGGGGAACCGATCCTAGTACCTAGTCAACCAAATTTTGGAAAGCTAGTGTGACTATGCACAGTACTCACATGGAAGGTAAAACCAAAACTTGTTTTGGTAGAACCGTTAAACCCATGATTGTGATTGAATGTTTGTTTGATCAATCGTATAGTTTTTGAAAGTCAGATGAACCAATTTTAAACTTGTTTGGAAGTGTGGCAAATCGGTTTCAAGGTTGTAAGTGTGAAAGAGAACTTACAAAGTAAGGATGTCGACATACTTTGAACACGTGCTGTGAATGTTTATTTCTTTAATTGTTCAAAGTTATTCCTTAATAGCTAAGGGAAGAGAATCCCAGGATCGAAACATAAGTAAGTTAAGAATCTTTTAATTAAGGTTATTAATTTCATTTTGTTGGGAAATATAAGAATTAGTAATGTGCACTTACTAATTAGATTTTCTGAGATATTTTGATCATTATTTTTGGACAGAGCATTTCCAGGAATTATGGAAACCGAATTTGTGCTTTAATGAATATCTTGAGAATATTTTCGTTTGGAAATTCCTTGGTGTCCAAACTTCCTTGTCTATAAATACTTGAAGTTTGCCTTTCTAGCAAACTAATCCTTCGTAACAACAGACTTCCTCTTTTGTTGTTGTTACTGGTGAAGCTGACTATTCGGAGAGGAGAGTAACTGATAGACACATTTTTGTGTCTGAATTGTCCTCAGTGTCTCCATAATTAGTGTTTGATTTTGTACTTATTATGGTGTTTTTATGTTTTTGTAGGTGTTTTTGGAGAAATACACTTGTGTGGTAAAAGTTGCTCAAAAAGTGCTATTTGGACCCCCCCGGAGAAAAGTACTAAAAGCACCCTCATTTTGGATAAGGGCACCCTCAGGCACCCCTTAAGGCATCTACTATTCACACCCACATCTCTGTTAGGGGGCAACCATCATCTTCCTCTTTTGAATTAAGTTTTGGCGGGAAAAGAAATCAGCCCACCTGCGTATGTTCTGGTCAAGATTTTAGAGAGATATTTGGAGATATTTGCCACGAGAATTGATTGGTAATGAGCTGTAACGATGAAACAGGGACGGTAGGCATTTTTGTTTCGATCAAATAGAGTTGTACATGTGAATTGGAAGTTGACAGGGTGAACGAGATATTCATGAGATATTTTGTGATTTCCACAAAATTACAACGAGTATTTCTCTGTCTTGGACGTGTACCGCACATGTTGCTGAGTTTGGAATACTAGTTAAAGCCTGAAGAACTTAAAGAAGGAAATTAATCCCGTGATTTATAGCTATAGGAAAAGAAAGGAAAGAAAATATGGCGAGTTAGGGAGGATTAGCGGGAGTTAATGAGCAAGATTTCTTGGTCCTGTTTAGTATATAAAGGGTTTTCGATGTCATTGGAAGGGACAGAGAGTTTTGGGGAGAGTTATGGAGCCTCAACAGAGCCGGAGAGTCAAGTTACAGAGAAACACCATTGCTGCTGCTGTGAAGAACACGAAGAACATAAGACGCACACCCATATGTCGTTCATGCTACAATTATTGCGACAGTTTGTTAACAGTCTTATATGATACAATTACAGCGACACTTTCTTTATATCGATCTCTGTAACAGTGGACTTGCAACACCAAAAAGTATTGCAGGCTCCTGGTTTATTCAATAGCTCTCCTTTTTATCATTTGTAAACACTTTTGAGCAATGAAATCAACTTTTGAGCGTGTTTCCATGATGAAGAGCTAAACCCATCCTCTGGGGCGACGGAGGAAGCCATTCTTCCAAAACTTATGTGGTAAAATTTATTTAAATTTATTTATGCAATTCTTTTATGATTATTTGCACCGAATGAAAATTGAGTAAATGATTTTTATTAATTAGTTGTGTTTTCTCTTGATGAAGTATGCTTAGTTTAGGGATTTTGATACTTCATGCTTGCGATTAACAATTGATGTTCTGAAAATCTAATTTAGGCAATGATTAGAATCACAATTTCTTTTGATTGAAGTTATATTGTCTAGAATTGCATGATAAACATTAACATTAAATCACATGAATTTTGGTGAATGGTGAAATCCGGAACCACAGTCTCTCTAAAATAGTCAGCTTTAATTTGCTTTATTTTTTCTAGTCTTAAAATTTAAATCTAAAAGCACAATCTTCACAAGTCTCAACGAACCTATTACTACAACAACAATTAAGAATTACATCAAATTTTGGCGCCGCCGACGCGGACTTGTCTTTAGGTTTAGAGTTTTTAGATTTATTTTTTAGGTTTTTGCTTTTAGTATTTTTGTTCTATTTTACGTTTTTGGGTATTTGTCTTTTCATTACAGATTTTTGGAATTTGGAGCGAAAGAAAAAGGAGTTGACAAAGCTTTTGGTGACCACTTAAATATTTGGAGTCAAAAGACAAAGCGAAAAGAACGAAGGAAAAAAAAAGAGAGAGAGAGAGAGAAAATTTTATTAGATTTTGTTTTTATTATTTTTTAGTTTTTAGAAACTGTATTAGGATATTCTCTATTGTTGTAATTTTCTTTTTATTTTGGACTTTACTTTTTGGACTTTGGACTTGGACATTCTTTTATTTTTAAACCCTACGGAAGGGAAGTATATTAAATATTAAACTGTTTGCAGAGAAGGACGGCAATTACGATATTGCCTCAGCCCCTCTGGTTCGTACATGACATAAGAGTCGTGGCCCGAGTCGACTTCAGCGGTTCATCCCTCGTCTGGAACGGGAGGTAAGTTTGTCGAAACACTCGCGAATCCCCTGTCAGCGGGTTACTGTATTCCTTCATTTGCATATATGTCGAGGAACTGAATACGACTGCTTTAATTTCCTAGTAAAGGGCAAGGCCTAGCCATACAAGATAAGGGATCGGATTTCATCACCGTTCTCTTCTTGTTCGCCTTAGGAAAACGATACCAAACGCGAACCTAAACTTAAAATACTGACTAGAACGAGACCGATAGGGTAACGAGCTTAATAGGAAAGTCGTTCGAAAAATATTGGTTATTCTTTGAAGCATACTTCGAAGTTCATGATGGTTTCTGTAAGTTAAATGCGCCGCCTTGTAATGCCAGTGATACCTTGGGTATCAAAGCTCCACCGAGCTTCCCTCATCTCTATTTATCTTACTTTAACTCAGACTGATTCCAGAGGGGTTTGCTTATATTGTAACGAATTCCCTTTCGAAGGATTAGAAGTTGGTCTAGAAACAATCTAAGTGGAGCCATCATGCTTTTTGTTTGCTAGAAATCAGTAGGTTTGCTATGGTGGAGTCAGCCTTGTTTGTGTTTGTATAGAACTTCCCTTCCTGTTAGGATTTATTTTTCTTCTTTTTGTTTTTTCTAGTGTATGCCCGAGTCCATTAGAGAGCGTGCTTGGAAAAGAGATACTTTTGGCCGTTTGATTAGTGACGAGCCTAGAAGTTCTTATTTTGTAAACGGGGAACTCGAAAACTCTTCTTTGGAGAGCCTTGTTTTTGGAAACTTCAGTTTTGAGAATTCAAGTCTTAGTGAGGAATTCACCCCTATGATTGTTACTGTGCCAAAAATGACAACTTTGAAGGAGTACATGTACCCAACTAGGTCCAACCGGGCATCATGCATTAAATTTCCAGCCTCTATGGCTAATTTTGAGTTGAATCCTGGTATTCTTCAGATGATCCCTATATTCTTAGGAAAAGATGATGAAAACCCTTACTTTCACATTAGGGACTTTGAAGAAATATGTGGAAAAATTAAGATTAAGGACCTTACTGATGAAGTCTTGAAACTTAGGATGTTTCCGCTTTCCTTAAGAGATAAAGCCAAGACTTGGCTTAACAACTTACCATCTGAATCCATAGAAACATGGCAGGAACTTATTGCTGCTTTCTATTTGAAATTCTACCCTAAGCATAAAACTGCAGTTGTTAGGCAGAAAATTAGCTCCAGTATGCAACAAGAGGGAGAATCTATTTATAGGTTTTAGAGAGATTCAATGATCTCCTATCCGAATGTCCTCACCATGGGTTTGAGAAAATGAAACTAGTAGAGATTCTTTATGATGGTTTAGACTATTCGACCAAAACCATGGTCGAATCTATGTGCGCTGGTGAGTTCACTAGTAAAAATGCCGATGATGCTTTTACCTTCTTAGGAGTTGTTGCCGAAAAATCCAAACAGTGGGAACCTTGTGTTCCACCCCCTAAGATACTCTTGGTCAATAGAAGTAGCACCAATATGGTAGATACAAGCTTCGGGTCAGATGCTAAGTTTGCTGCTTTGTCTAGAAGGTTAGAAGCTTTGGAATTGAATCAGCCTAAACATAGGTCTCTAGTTGAACCTGATGATAGGATTAGAGCCTCTCAAGTCTCTAGTTGTGGAGAACCTAATATCTCATTTTGGGAAGGACATGTTAGTGAAGAACAAACCCATGCTGTCTATAACAACTCTAGGTTTGAAAACCGTCAGAAGTTTGACCCATAATCAGAGACCTATAACCCTGGTTGGAGGAACCATCCTAATTTCTCTTGGTATAAGGACCAGAATCAAGGTCAGTCTAGTAATTCTCAGCCTCCCACAGGTTTTGGTTATACTAAGAACTCTTCAGGTCAGGCCCAGAACCCATCTGAGAATACAATAACTAGCTTAAAGGAATCTCTTAGTATATTAAGAAAGATCCAAGATATGCTATCACAAAGCCAGGAAATGTTAGTAAAGAGCCAAGTTAATTTTCAAGAGGAAACCAAGCAGAATTTTAAGAATAATTCCCATTCTCTTGATAAATTAGAACGTCAAGTCGGCCAAATAGCTAAGTTTATAAGTGAGAGGGAAGATGGAAGGTTCCCTAGTCATACTGATCCTAATCCCAAAGGAGAGAAATCATACAATCATGTGAATTCTGTTACAACCCTTAGGAGCGGTAAAATAGTTGACAATAAGGTATCCATGCCTAGTGGACATACTGTAGTTCCACCTTCTACTTCCCAAGAGGAACCCGTAGATGAGGATACTGAAACAATCTCTAAGGAGTCCGAAGAAATTCCTGATAGGACTACCTTTGTGCCTATAGTCCCATATCCACAGTTGTTAGCCCCAACAAAGAAGGAGTTGACTTTCAACGAGATAATGGAAACATTTAAGCAGGTGAACATCAACATTCTGTTATTATAAGCAATTAGGCAGATGCCTGCTTATGCCAAGTTCCTTAAAGATCTTTGTACACAAAAGCGTAAGCTTAATGTCCATAAGAAAGCCTTTTTAGCTGGTCAAGTAAGTTCAATTCTTTTGAACCAAACACCCCCTAAGTATAAGGACCCTGGATGCCCCACCATATCTTGTGCAATTGGTAATCACATGGTCGATAAGGCATTACTTGACTTAGGAGCCAGTGTTAACTTACTCCCATATCATGTATACACCCAGCTAGGTCTTGGTAAGTTGAAACCGACTAAAATAACACTACAATTAGCTGATAGGTCCGTCAAAGTCCCCCATGGTTTCATAGAGGATGTTCTGATTGAGGTTGATAAGTTTATTTATCCAGTGGATTTTGTTGTTCTAGACACCCATCCTGTTCAGGACCCAAGTGCTCAAATCCCGGTGATTTTAGGTCATCCATTTTTAGCCACAGCTAACACTGTCATCAACTGCAGGACCAGGCTTATGAACATATCCTTTGGTAATATGACCACTGAACTAAATGTCTTTAATGTCACTAGACAACCTTCTGAGAATGATGATTTAGAAGAAGTGAATATGATTAGCACTTTAGTTCAGTATAATTGGCATGACACTCTACTCGGAGATTCTTTAGATGAATTTGAGAAAACCATTCTCTTAGACCAGATGTGTGATCAATCTTTAGAAGAATCCCTCGAGTATTTTAAAGACTCTACGGACCCAGAAATCCAGGAAATAGTGTTAGGTCTTTTTGAGAGTAATGATGACCCTAAGTTTGGGGGTAGAGAACTAGAAGAATCTCTTGAGTATTTTAAGGACTCTGAAGATCCGGAAATTCAAGCAATAGTTAGAGGTTTGTCTATGAGTAATGGAAACTCTAAGTTTGGGGGTAGTGATGGTTCTTGTGATTGTCACGTATACCTAATTGGAGTCCCTAACTTGGGACTCGAGCCTTGTGCGTCTGAGATATTACTTGAGTCTATTCAGACTCCGCAACCCGATCCTCCTGATACTGTCCAGGAGGTAACCCAGGTATTAGAGACCCGTTTTTAGGATGAATCTATTTATCGAGACACACATATAAAGCTCAATCATGCGCCCCAAATAAACCCAGCTTGTCTTGACGAAAACCTTAGATGAGAATGTGCTCCTTCTATTCATTTTTCAACCGGTGCGGTTGTATGATATTGGTGTTAGCTCTATTTGGTCTTATGGACCCACAACTATTTCGGCTATTGGTGTATGACTTTGGAAGGTGAAGATCCTTTTTAAGGTATTTGATGTCTGGCTGAAGACTTTAAACTTAGCACTCCTTAGGAGGTATCCCTTTCTCGTGCAACACGGTAATATTTTTCCTCATTTCCTTCTAATGGTAACGGTTTCTCCTTGTTCATGCTTTTAATTTCATCTTTAGAACATTGACGACAATGTTAGATTTAAGTTTGGGGGTATGGGAGAAACTTTTTAGTTGCAATAAATAAAACTCCAGAGCCTAGAAATTTATGCCTATTAAGGATGGCACTAACCAATCTAAGTGGATGGAAACATCTTGGTTGTAGGAGTTGAGGAACCAATCTGAGTTGGATGGAAACATCTAAATATAGTCTATTCATAAAAGCACAGAACTCAGGTGTTAGAAAAAACAAAACATTGTAGTTTCGCCATATCTCGTTGAATCCTTTTCACCTTCTGTTTTTAGTTTTCTTATAAGTGATTTGGTGGGGCACACGAATCAAGTTGTTACCATTGCTAGGGTGAAATAGATTGATTGAGATACCCATCCAAAAAAAAAAAAAAAGACCAGACCATCGGACCAACCGGAATAATTCAATGAAGTCGACCACTGGTTCCCTTGTATCTGCCAGTTGTGTTGACCTAGAGTTAGGATTCTCACCCGCCGGTCCCTTGTATATGCCAGCTGTTTTGATATTAGTCAGACCGGTATCTCAGTCCATTAGGATAGGTTCATCTTGGCAGAGGCCTTCAGACAGATATGGGAAACACCGTTCACATCAAAACCATCTATGTTTTTCTCTATATCCATCTTCTTAATCTTTCCATGTGATTGGTTGACTGGTTATGATGTCCAGAAACTATCTGAGTAGAGCTTTGTCACTTATATATGAACTTTAGTATGCTTGAGTGCAAACTCGTGTACAGTAATTGGAATTTCGCATCAGGGTACTTCCTCTTGTAATCAATGAGAATATGCCAACCAAGGAGATTCTTTAGTGCCTTCCAAGGTTCTGCGTAGATAGCTAGGGTCTGGAGTAAAGGTTTTGTGGGTACACCTCTGGTAAACCCTCCCGAGACAACACTCGGACGCTAGGGCCACCTAGCGGTTTAACGGCTTGCTACACGTGCTAAGTGTAGTCATTTTATTTTCTAGATTAAATTTGCTCGAGGACTAGCAAATAAATAAGTTTGGGGGTATTTGAGAGACACATTTTTGTGTCTGAATTGTCCTCAGTGTCTCCATAGTTAGTGTTTGATTTTGTACTTATTATGGTGTTTTTATGTTTGTGTAGGTGTTTTTTGAGAAATACACTTGTGTGGAAAAAGTTGCTCAAAAAGTGCTATTTGGACCCCCCGTAGAAAAGTACTAAAAGCACCCTCATTTTGGATAATGGCACCCTCAGGCACCCCTCAAGGCATCTACTATTCGCACCCCATCTCTGTTAGGGGGCAACCATCATCTTCCTCTTTTGAATTAAGTTTTGGCGGGAAAAGAAATCATCCCACCTGCGTATGTTCTGGTCAAGATTTTGGAGAGATATTTGGAGATATTTGCCACGAGAATTGATTGGTAATGAGCTGTAACGATGAAACAGGGACGGTAGGCATTTTGTTTCAATCAAATAGAGCTGTACATGTGAATTGGAAGTTGATAGGGTGCATGAGATATTCACGAGATATTTTGTGATTTCTACAAAATTACAACGAGTATTTCTCTGTCTGGGACGTGTACCGCACATGTTGCTGAGTTTATAATACTAGTTAAATCCTGAAGAACTTAAAGAAGGAAATTAATCCCATGATTTATAGCTACAGGAAAAGAAAGGAAAGAAAATATGGCGAGTTATGGAGGATTAGCGGGAGTTAATGAGCAAGATTTCTTGGTCCTGTTTAGTATATAAAGGGTGTTCGATGTCATTGGAGGGGATAGAGAGTTTTGGGGAGAGTTATGGAGCCTCAACAGAGCCGGAGAGTCAAGTTACAGAGAAACACCATTGCTGCTGCTGTGAAGAACACGAAGAACATAAGACGCACACCCATATGTCATTCATGCTACAATTATTGCGACGGTTTGTTAACATCTTATATGATACAGTTACAGCGACACTTTCTTTATATCGATCTTTGTAATAGTGGACTTGCAACACCAAAAAGTATTGTAGGTTCCTGGTTTATTCAATAGCTCTCCTTTTTATCATTTGTAAACACTTTTGAGCAATGAAATCAACTTTTGAGCGTGTTTCCATGATGAAGAGTTAAACCCATCCTCTAGGGCGTCGGAGGAAGCCATTCTTCCAAAAGTTATGTGGTAAAATTTATTTAAATTCATTTATGCAATTCTTTTATGATTATTTGCACCGAATGAAAATTGAGTAAATGATTTTTATTAATTAGTTGTATTTTCTCTTGATGAAGTATGCTTAGTTTAGGGATTTTGATACTTAATGCTTGCGATTAACAATTGATGTTCTGAAAATCTAATTTAGGCAATGATTAGAATCACAATTTCTTTTGATTGAAGTTATATTGTCTAGAATTGCAGATAAACATTAACATTAAATCACATGAATTTTGGTGAATGGTGAAATCCGGAACCCAGGTCTCTCTAAAATAGTCAGCTTTAATTTTATTTACATTTTTTAGTCTTAAAATTTAAATCTAAAAGCACAATCTTCACAAGTCTAAATGAACCTATTACTACAACAACAATTAAGAATTACATCAGTAACCTAATTAGGCGAAATCTCTTACGGCCGCTCAGTTTAAAGTCGTCTTTGGGATTGAGAAGCCCCAGCATGTATTGTTGGTGGGAAACTAGATAATTGCGGTTTATCTTTTGTTTTAGATTGATTTGATTGACTAACGGTGGTTGAAATCTGATTGCACCTAGTTTATTTATGCTTGAGAATCTTCTCTTCTGATGTAATATTCACTCAAACTAGTTCAGAGTTTCGACAGGGATCTTTAGACTGTTGTTAGTTCTAACGACGATCTTGTGATAATCCATTGTTAACAGAGTCCGTTATGTGCGTGATTGATCACAAGAGATTCAAGTGATCGTGTGCAGGTTTTTTTATTGAGATTTAAGAAGATTTGAAGACAAAGAAGATGTTGAAGATCTGACTTGGGTTTATAATCTTTGGTGTGCACAATACTTGTTTCGGCAAAAGAGGATCCAATTAATAATCGGTTTATCCTTGTGGTAGATTGGATTGATTAATTGATTAGATCGACATCAACACAATTCTTTGGATTAAGAGTGTTGTTGGCTTAATCTTAAACGATTACTTCGGTACTTGAACATAAGATAGATCTAAGGACCTGGCGAAGGAGTTTATGTTAAGATAACGGAAGAGTCTTGTCCGACTCATATCACTTGGTTGAAGAGAGTTGATACCAAACAGATTTGTTGTTCCTTTACTGTTTGGAATATGAACCAAAGGAATTGTTCCAAGTACGTGACTTATTTATAAGTTGGAGGCGTGGAAATACAGACGGAACTAGGTGAACTATAGGTTTAGTTGCTTGGTCTCAACTATACGAAGTTAGGTGTAATTTTTTGTAGCGGCTTAATTCTGAGAGTATTCAATTCTGGACAAGGTCCCGGGGTTTTTCTGCATTTGCGGTTTCCTCGTTAAAAAATCTTGATGTGTCATTTACTTTATATTTCCGCATTATAATTGTTTTATTATAATTAAAGTAAATTACACAAACGTTAATTCTTATTTACTTGATAAGTGAATCCTATTGTGTTTGGTTAAGTCTGAACCTTTTTATCAAGTAACATACTTCGTTGTTGTATTGTCTCGATCTCGTATCCATAGACGATCACACGAAGTGTGAACCGATTAGTTGTATTGTCTCGACTCAGTCCATAGACAATCACTTTCGGAGAAAGGACTTATAGGTAGGAAAAGTTTTAGCTTGAGGTATATTTTGGTACCCTCGCCTTTTCAATTGGGTCGGTCAATATAAGGGTCTGTATATGGTAATCTCGCAACCTGATATATGGTAATCTTGCAAAATGCTCTAAAAATCATAATTCTGAGCGGGTTCAAACACTAATAATTTTATGTTGATCCAGCAATCAACATCTGGGTTAAAAATATAATATTCGGTCAAGCTACCAATATTTTAATTAATATTTTATTGGGTCACGTTACCAATAATTCATCGAATGAGCAATACTTGCTCAGTTGCTCGAATATTGATCCAACTATCAATATTCAGTAATTTATTGAATGAGCAATACTTGCTCAGTTGTTCGAATATTGATCCAACTATCAATATTCAATAATTTATCGAATGAGCAAGACTTGCTCAAATGCTCGAATATTGATCTAACTATCAATATTCGGTAATTTACCGTCGAATATTGATTCAACTATAAATATTCAACAATTCATCGAATGAGCAATATTTGCTCAGACTATCAATATTCGTTTTGTTTATTCAACTATCAACATCATTCATTCGAGAACTATGCGTCCCAGCAGACATGTTCAATTCATGAATCCTAGAGCATTCACCAATCATGCTCGACTGAACAATACTTAGACCCATCGTCTAATCAAGTCAACGACTGATTAATCAAATACATGTCTGCTTTGCAGACTCCACGTTCGTGAGACATCAATCACGTCACATGGGGGATATTAATTAGCATTTTGGTATGGCGACCTACAGCACGTGTGTTCATCCACGATGATAAATGTGAGTAAGTCGTGCAAGCCATTGAGGGAGTTATCAAAGTAGTAGGTGGACAATCAACCAAGTCTCTGCACGACCTGAAACTGGTGAAACCACGATTTCCCACTTTTCCACTCTTTCACCCGAGCAACTGTCACACTTACTGGAGATCAATGTGTCTACTATTCTGGCAATATAAATAAGTCTCTGAATCAACGATTGAAGGACGAACAATTTTTCGAGCAATCACTCTCAGGAATTCCATCAATCGACCAGAACCTATTTGAACTCAATAGTTCACAAAAAACTTGCAGAAAACTTAAACACATTCACGATCCTTGATCACCATTGATCTCACACACTTCCCAGCTTCCCTCCTACATACCAACCCTCTTACCTCTTTGTGACCGAATTGACTCTAAAACGGCCATTGTCTTGGTTTAGGCCAGAGTCCTACAGATTGATCTCTCGAACTCAAAGCACTCCCGTGCAGTGCATTTGTTTGAGGTTAAGCAGTTTGCTCGGTTGAGGAGCCTCCGTCTACAAGGTCGTCTCCCCATTCCCTAAAAAACCAGCGAACCACTTTTCCCCATCAACAAATAAAATAATGAGAAGAGGCGTGGGGCCGGCTACAACGGCATTACCGGCTGGCCGGGTCCCCTAAGCGCCTCTTTATTATTTTATTATTATTCTTTTATCTCCCCTATTTTGCACAGGTTTCCTTGTTTGTCCATATTTTTGAGTGTTCATTCGTGCACTCGGGTGCTCGTTCATGCATTATTACTAAGTACACTCGCACCATTTTCTTGGGGCTTACTCAATGATGGTTCAGATGCCCGTACGTTGAATATTTATTACTAACCCATGTAATTCTGCTGGGAAAAGCCATGAATTAAAGTAACGAAATATTATAAAGAACGTAGAATGTTTTCTAGGAATTCAATTGATGAATTTAGCGACTAGAAATAATTAATTAATGGCTCTATACTAGCATGTTGTCTAGGAGCATTACAATTATTCAAGAATTGAGCGATATGAGCTAATTGAAGCGTCATATTCATTCTGCATAGTCAGGGAAAACATTGTTGCATCCTGAAGACGTTATCGCTCTATACTAGCAGCAATGCTGGCTAGAGCCGTCCAATCATTAAGATTTTATACATATGTCTTTTATATAATCAGGGAAAACATTGTTATATCCTGAAGACGTTATCGCTTTATACTAGCAGGCAAGATGTCTAGGAGCCGTCCAATCGTTTTTGTTAGAGCATAGCTCGGTTGAACCCACCAAGCGTTGGTATGTCAAGTTTGGTTGTCATATTTTAGTGAACCAAAACTCATTTAAAGAGTCGCTTGATTATGTACTAGAGTCAACTTCATATAGGTTAGATTGAAAGTATTAGGATATGAGACATTACAAGTATTACGTGAAGACTTGAAGAAGTGAAGAAGTAAGGGTATGAGGTTATATTTTTAACTTTGTATATAAGTGTTTATGGGTAAAAATCGTTTCTGCCGATTTCGGTAAATTCGGTAGGTGAGTGAGAAACTGGTTCAAACCCTAAACAAATGTGCTGCACGTGAGCACTTTATAGATTCGAGAGATCAATCTGTACAAGTCCGGCCTAAACCAAGAAATGGCCGTTCCCGGACTTGCTTCGGTCACAAAGTGGAGGAGAAGGGTTGATTTGGGAGGGAAGCAAAGAAAGGTGTTGAGACCGGAATAATGCAGGAGAGTAGTGTCTCGACTTGTATCGGAAAGTGGAAGCTTCGGAAGCTTGCAAGAGATGAAAGCTTTTTGAGAGCTTGCAAAGTTGCCTTTTCGAGAGTGTAGTATTTTTCTCCCGACCGAGACTTGTTGTCCGGTGGAAATAGGTAAGACCTATTTATACAAGTCGAGATTGAAACGTACTCGGCCTCATGAAGGAAGAGAGTAAATGGTGAAATAATGAGAGGAGGTGGTAACCGCAGGTGTTTATGGGTGAAAACGTTTTCACCATTATTTCCTCATTTATTTGACCGCTTTATTCCTTTTCACGCTTTCTTAATGTGAGCGTAGTGTACGCTGCAAGCTGTGACCGCCAAACCAAAACCCTGGAAAGCATCCCCCAGTTTGTGTTGATATCTCGAGTGTTGGTTGCACCTTGAGTGCAAGTGGTGCTGCTAGTGGCGCGTGTGGCATGTGCGGAATGCCCTTGTTGCGGGTTGTACCTCGAGCGTAAGTGGCAATGCCGAGCTGTTAGTGGCGTGCGTGGCATGTGCCAACGGCATGTGCGGAATGCCTTGGTGGTAGATTGTACGTTGAGTGTAAGTGGCAATGCCGGAGCTCGCTAGTGGCGTGCGTGGCATGTGCCAATGGCATGTGCGGAATGCCTTGGTGGTAGGTTGCACGGTTTGCAAGTTAGGCTACCAGCGTGTGTGTTTGGCATGTGCGGAATGCCTTGGTGGTAGGTTGCACGGTTTGCAAGTTAGGCTACCAAACGTGTGTGTTTGGCATGTGCCAATGGCATGTGCGGAATGCCTTGGTGGTAGGTTGCACGGTTTGCAAGTTAGGCTACCAGCGTGTGTGTTTTGGCATGTGCCAATGGCATGTGCGGAATGCCTTGGTGGTAGGTTGCACGGTTTGCAAGTTAGGCTACCAAATGTGTGTGTTTGGCATGTGCCAATGGCATGTACGGAATGCCTTGGTGGTAGGTTGCACGGTTTGCAAGTTAGGCTACCAAATAAATGTGTTTGGCATGTGCCAATGGCATGCGTGGCCGTTAGGGCCGTGGCCTTGGTAAGAAAAGCTACCAATGAGCATGTTGGCATGTGCCAATGGCATGCGTGGCCGTTATGGCGTGGCCTTGGTAGGAAAAGCTACAGCCGAGCTTGTTGGCATGTGCCAATGGCATGCGTTGCCATTAGGGCCGTGGCCTTGGTAGGAAAAGCTACCAGCGAGCATGTTGGCATGTGCCAATGTCATGCGTGGCCGTTAGGGCCATGGCCTTGGTAGGAAAAGCTACCGACGAGCATGTTGGCATGTGCCAATAGCATGCGTGGCCGTTAGGGCCGTGGCTTTGGTAAGAAAAGCTACCAAATGAGCATGTTGGCATGTGCCAATGGCATGCGTGGGCTGTTTTGGGGAAAAGCTACGTGAGCATGTTGGCATGTGCCAATGGCATGCGTGGCGAGCATGTTGGGAAAAGTACCAATGACATGTGCCAATGGCATGCGTGGGCCGTTAGGGCCGTGGCCTTGGTAGGAAAAGCTACCAAGCGAGCATGTTGGCATGTGCCAATGGCATGCGTGGCCGACTTGGCCTAGGTTGCATGGTTTGTAAGCCTAGGGCGCTACATTTGGCATGCGCCAATGGCATAGCGGCTTGGAAATATGGCTTGTGGTACGTGTTGGCATGTGCCAATGGCATGTACTGGCCATGTTGACCTAGTTGCACGTTTGCAAGCCTAGGGCGCTATATTTGGCATGCGCCAATGGCATCGCGGCTTGGAAATATGGCTTGTGGTACGTGTTGGCATGTGCCAATGGCACGTACGGCCATGTTGACCTAGTTGCACGTTTTGCAAGCCTAGTGCGCTATATTTGGCATGTGCCAATGGCATAGCGGCTTAGTTTGGCATGGTTGTCAATGAGTGCGATATGTAGTTTGGTTTTGGCGTCGCTGCCATGGTGTGCAGTGTGCGGCTTGGTTTTGGCATTGTTGCAGTGTGCGGCTTGGTTTGGCATTGTTGCCATGGTGCGCAGTGTGCGGCTTGGTTTGGCATTGTTGCCATGGTGCGCAGCAGTGCGGCTTGGTTTGGCATTGTTGCCATGGTGCGCGTGTGCGGCTTGGTTTGGCATTGTTGCCGTGGTGCGCGCAGTGTGCGGCTTGGTTTGGCATTGTTGCCATGGTGCGCAGATGTGCGGCTTGGTTTGGCATTGTTGCCATGGTGCGCAGTGTGCGGCTTGGTTTGGCATTGTTGTCATGGTGCGCGGTGTGCGGCTTGGTTTGGCATTGTTTGCCATGGTGCACAGTGTGCGGCTTGGTTTGGCATTGTTGCCATGGTGCGCAGTGTGCGGCTTGGTTTTGGAATTAGGGTTCTGTGTCGAAAACCCTAATCTGGTATTTTGAAAAACTACCCCTATTAATTATTTACACCTGAGTTAAATGCTCTTAGTTAATGTGTTGCGGGTAACACTAGGTCATGGGGTTTTACGATTTTACCCCTTGTTTAAAAACCACCATCAACATTAAGTCCCCCGCTTAGCTCGGAACAGGGGGCTTTGTTGCGAGGTAAGCATAAGATGGTGACAAACTATCAACAACAAACCGTAAAGAGAATTGAGGAGGATTGTCTGACCTTTTATAAATAGGATTTGGAATCCTTGCCTCTGGTAGTTTTGCACAAATCGGGAGGCTGGCACAATTGGTGGGGCCGGTGCAACTTGGGCGACGTTGGGAAGTTGGCGTGAGTTGGGAAACTGAGCGTGATAGCTGGTGGGACCGGCGCAATGTGGAAGATGTGCGTGCTTGCAGGCGTGACTTGGGCGGTCATAGGGATGTCGGTGCAATTGGTGGGGCCGGTGCAGCTTGGGCGATGTTGGGAAGTTGCGTGAGTTGGGAAACTGAGCGTGCCAGCTGGTGGGACCGGCGCAAGGTAGGGAAGCTGTGCGTGCTTGCTGACGTGACTTGGGCGGTCATTGGGAAGTTGGCGTGAGTTGGGAAAACTGAGCGTGCTAGCTGGTGGGACGGCGCAAGGTAGGGAAGCTGAGCGTGCTAGTTGGCGTGACTTGATGGGATCGGTGTGAACAAGGAGGGAGTAGGTGTTTCTACAGATAGCAAAGTTTCCTTATTTTGCCTTTCCTTCACGCGCGGCTTCGATTAGGGCATCGTTCATGCCAAAAATCTGGAAGCGTTATGTCCCTCATTGCTTCCTTTCCTTTTTAAATGTTCTCAGATTCAAACCCAACGCAACCGCATCATCTCCTCGTTTGAGAAAAGGTTCTTCTTGTTGAATTTCTCTTTTGTCATGTCACGCAGATTCGAATCATCTTCTAACCAATCGGTTCTCCGGATGAAGGCGCGAGGTCCGACTCTTGCATGAGCATCCCAACAAAGGTTATTCGGGTTAAGAAAATCATACCGGTATGTTTTCTTCTTCTTTGCAGATCGTCGTACACTTTACCGCCGCTTGTTGTATAAATGGAAAATTTTCCTTTTGTGCGAGAGATATCCCGTTGGAGCATGCGTCACTTGTTATCGACGAGGATGACCTAGTCGTTCCCCTTCCTTTGAATCCGTCCTTGTTGATCTGCTGAGACTTGGAGGACGCCGATTTAGGGCTCTATCTTAAGAAATGGGATGCGCGAGAAATCCCCTTGGTCATACTTCGGTTTGATATGATGGAATGGATGAATACGTGAGCGTAACCTTCGGCGTGCTTTTGGAGTTTTCGGTGCACATGTACGGATTCATGTTGAGAAATTCCCGCGGCTCGTAAAACCTTGATAGTGATGATGTTGAAATCGCAATAACTGGTTGAGGGGAGTGAAAACATCTCACGCTGGTAGTCCCCATGCATGACCTACTTTCATTATATCGCCTTGAATCCCCCTCCATTGGATTTGATATAAGCCTATCGTACTCTTCTGGATGTGACACTGGGATGCTCAGAAATTACATGATGACATATTCTGGATAGTGCAGGCTCGGGATCCTCCGCGGCCTCGTAAAGTGTTGAAGGCGTCTTCTAGACAGAGAGGTGATGATGTTCTTGCGCTGCACTCTTGAAGAGTAGAGGACCTTGTTGTGGGTATGGATTTTTGGTGGACTGTTCTTCGTAGCTTTGACAGTGAAGGGTTCCCGTGTATATCTTCCGTTCTCAAGTATGGTTTACGTGTTTCCATCTTTGGAGTAATTGCTGCTGCGGTGAAGCTCTGGCTGGTATCAACGAATGAGGGGCAACACTTCTTGGTAGGAGATGTAATCAGGAGAAACTACATTGTTGTGGTAACAAAGTAGGTTGGCTAATATTCTATGGGCTTCCGTGGACGTAAAAGGATTGGCTGGATGCGTAAGCGAGCAAACTGTCCATGATCACGAGTTTTGGCGAGATGGATTAAAAGGTGTCCATGACTATGAAGATTGGCTGGCTGTGACTATGTTCCTTGATATGGGGAGTGTGGCGGCACGACCCTTTGTAGGAAGGAGTGGCATTGAAGCGAACGTTGAAGCGAAGCCGCTGCTGGAGAACGTTGATGCGTAGCTACTTCTGGAGAGAACGTTGATGCGGAGCTACTTCTGGAGAGAACATTGAAATGACATCTTGTAACTCTCAGAGCCTTGACGGCTACCATTTTGAAGTCGGAGGCCGCGTCACGTTCTGTCAAACTCGACATCCCTCAAGAGAAAAGAGGTTAGGAGTCCCCGATTACATCCGTCGATCGTGCTTTCTAGGAGAGGTTGGGGTTTGGGAACGGCTTCCTCGGGATGGAAACGCCGCTTTCCCCGATGCAAAGTGCGGTTGAGAGATGCAAATATGTCTTGATGCTATGCCTTGGGGAAATATAGAATCTCACATAACTGTTTCATCATAGACTGTACGACTTTGTGGGTGAAGTTCCAATTATGAGGGTCCCGACAGAAGAAGGGTCTCCGTGAACACAGGAGAGTTGTTGATTTCCATTGCTTTCGATTTTGGAGAAGTCCTTCCTGATCTTCACGTGTGACGAAATTGGGCTGCTTATCCCCTTCTACTGGGCGTTCAAGAGCAACGCGAGCCTCTTCATCTATAACGCGCGTCCCGTGAAGTATCTTTCGTCTTTACATCGAATCAACAAGCTAAAAGGAGGTCGACTTCTTCCGGATCTTCCAAGATCTTTCCCTGATGGTGGAGTAGCGTCTCTGGTGACGGTTGGAGCTTTCATGCTTGAAGAACCGTTGGGGTGGCGGAAGTGGCTTTGGTTCTGGTGATCGTAAGTGTATCGTGCAGAGATGACACGGTTTTGATCACGAAGTGCTGCAGCCATGGCGCTGTTTCGAAGGGCGAGGATGGTGCTGGAAGGGCGCAAGATGTTAGCGCTGGAAGGATGCAAACTGTTAGCACAAAGTATGGTACTGCGGCTGGCATGCGCGTGCGGCATGTGTGCCTGGTAAGCGCGTCTGGCAAGCGCGTCAGGTAAGCGCATCCGGGAAACGCGTCTGGTAGGCGCTGGATCGTCTTGGAATGGGCGCTGACTTGGTGTGTACGCTGGCTTGGATTTCGGTATGGTGTGGACCATTGGCTTGGCACGGTCTTGGCTTGGACTTGTTCTGCGGGCCCAGTTGCCTCTTCCCATACGTAGCTCAAACAGAAATCCTTTCCTTATTCAAATTCAAAAGTGTTATGCTTATGAAATGGGTTGGCTCCCTTTTTACCTCATATCTTTGTTATCACGTGATGGTGTTAGCGGTAGTGATAAAGTGGGCAAGCATATCCCAGCTATGTACTCTAGCGTTTCTCTTTCAATTTGTTTTATTGTTTTCTTGTGCTGGTTTAAACCGTAGCCATAGGTATGCCTTTCATAAACTTGTGGAAATACTTCATCATAAGTAATTCTTCAAATGTCACTGTAGTAACGTCTGCAAATAGTGACAGGTAATTATTATTGTGCAAAGTAGGTATGTACGGGTAGGTGAATTTTTTTTGAAAGGCAAACAAAGCGCCTGGTTTATGGTTTTTGTCTTCCTGGATTTCTTGGGTTGATAGATAAATGTTAGCTTTTGAGGATATTGGATTATTTCTGGGATGAATGGTTTTGATAATGTAACTCTGATTATGTTTTGGGAAAGGAATATTGCTTTTATGAAAGTGTGTGCTAGCAATAGGCACAAGACGCAATAGTATGGCGGTTTTATTAAAAACCTAAAAACAGATCGTATATATTGCCCCATCTAAATTTACTCACTTGCAAACACGCCTCTCTCCAAGTAAAAGGCGTCTTTGCTGGTAGCATCGCCAGTTAGTCCCCAATTGATGGTAGCGTCTTCAGCGAGTCTCCAGTTTTCTGGTGTAGTTTTAACAACTGATAACCGGGGTTGTCCGCAGTTGAGTCGGACCGAGTCGCAAGTCCCCAATCGCTGGTAGCATCTTCAACGAGTCCCCGTTTTCAGTGTAGTTTTACAACCGATAACCGGGTCGTCTGGGCAGTTGAGTCGGATCGAGTCGCCTTCCCTACCATCTTGACATCCGGGTCGAAGAACGAGATCGACAGTCTGACATTGTAGCCGATAGATCAATCCTCCCGCTGTGGTCGCCAATTGTTTATGGGTAAAAATCGTTTCTGCCGATTTCGGTAAATTCGGTAGGTGAGTGAGAAACTGGTTCAAACCCTAAACAAATTTGCTGCACGTGAGCACTTTATAGATTCGAGAGATCAATCTGTACAAGTCCGGCCTAAACCAAGAAACGGCCGTTCCGCTTGCTTCGGTCACAAAGTGGAGGAGAAGGGTTGATTTGGGGAGGAAGCAAAGAAAGGTGTTGAGACCAGAATAATTCTGGAGAGTAGTGTCTCGACTTGTATCAGAAAGTGGAAGCTTCTGAAGCTTGCAAGAGATGAAAGCTTTTTGGAGAACTTGCAAAGTTGCCTTTTCTGAGAGTGTAGTATTTTTCTCCTGACCGAGACTTGTTGTCTGGTGGAAATAGGTAAGACCTATTTATACAAGTCGAGATTGAAACGTACCCTGGCCTCATGAAGGAAGAGAGTAAAGGGTGAAATAATGAGAGGAGGTGGTAACCGCAAGGTGTTTATGGGTGAAAACGTTTTCACCATTATTTCCTCATTTATTTGACCGCTTTATTCCTTTTCACACTTTCTTAATGTGAGCATAGTGTACGCTGCAAGCTGTGGCCGCCAAACCAAAACCCTGGAAAGCATCCCCCAGTTTGTGTTGATATCTCGAGTGTTGGTTGCACCTTGAGTGCAAGTGGTGCTGCTAGTGGCGCGTGTGGCATGTGCCATTGGCATGTGCGGAATGCCCTTGTTGCGGGTTGTACCTCGAGCGTAAGTGGCAATGCCAGAGCTGCTAGTGGCGTGTGTGGCATGTGCCAACGGCATGTGCGGAATGCCTTGGTGGTAGATTGTACGTTGAGTGTAAGTGGCAATGCCGTGGCGTCGCTAGTGGCGTGCGTGGCATGTGCCAATGGCATGTGCGGAATGCCTTGGTGGTAGGTTGCACGGTTTGCAAGTTAGGCTACCAGCGTGTGTGTTTGGCATGTGCCAATGGCATGTGCGGAATGCCTTGGTGGTAGGTTGCACGGTTTGCAAGTTAGGCTACCGGTGGTGTGTGTTTTGGCATGTGTGGCATTTGGCATGTGCCAATGGCATGTACCGCGGAAGCATGTGCCAATGGCATGGTGGTAGGTTGCACGGTTTGCAAGTTAGGCTACCAGCGTGTGTGTTTGGCATGTGCAAATGGCATGCGTGGCCGTTAGGGCCGTGGCCTTGGTAAGAAAAGCTACCAGCGAGCATGTTGGCATGTGCCAATGGCATGCGTGGCCGTTAGGGCCGTGGCCTTGGTAGGAAAAGCTACCAGTGACGCATGTTGGCATGTGCCAATGGCATGCGTGGCCATTAGGGCCGTGGCCTTGGTAGGAAAAGCTACCAGCGAGCGTGTTGGCATGTGCCAATGGCATGCGTGGCCGTTAGGGCCGTGGCCTTGGTAGGAAAAGCTACCCGAGCATGTTGGCATGTGCCAATGGCATGCGTGGCCGTTAGGGCCGTGGCCTTGGTAAGAAAAGCTACCAATGAGCATGTTGGCATGTGCCAATGGCATGCGTGGCCGTTAGGGCCGTGGCCTTGGTAGGAAAAGCTACCAATGAGCATGTTGGCATGTGCCAATGGCATGCGTGGCCGTTAGGGCCGTGGCCTTGGTAGGAAAAGCTACCCGGCGAGCATGTTGGCATGTGCCAATGGCATGCGTGGCCGTTAGGGCCGTGGCTTTGGTAGGAAAAGCTACCAAATGAGCATGTTGGCATGTGCCAATGGCATGCGTGGCCGTTAGGGCCGTGGCCTTGGTAGGAAAAGCTACCAAATGAGCATGTTGGCATGTGCCAATGGCATGCGTGGCCGACTTGGCCTAGGTTGCATGGTTTGTAAGCCTAGGGCGCTACATTTGGCATGCGCCAATGGCATGGCGGCTTGGAAATATGGCTTGTGGTACGTGTTGACATGTGCCAATGGCATGTACGGCCATGTTGACCTAGTTGCACGTTTTGCAAGCCTAGGGCGCTATATTTGGCATGCGCCAATGGCATACGGCTTGGAAATATGGCTTGTGGTACGTGTTGGCATGTGCCAATGGCACGTACGGCCATATTGACCTAGTTGCACGTTTTGCAAGCCTAGGGCGCTATATTTGGCATGTGCCAATGGCATAGCGGCTTAGTTTGGCATGGTTGTCAATGAGTGCGATATGTAGTTTGGTTTTGGCGTCGCTGCCATGGTGCGCAGTGTGCGGCTTGGTTTTGGCGTTGTTGCAGTGTGCGCAGTGTGCGGCTTGGTTTGGCATTGTTGCCATGGTGCGCAGTGTGCGGCTTGGTTTGGCATTGTTGCCATGGTGCGCAGTGTGCGGCTTGGTTTGGCATTGTTGCCATGGTGCGCATGTGCGGCTTGGTTTGGCATTGTTTCCATGGTGCGCGTTGTGCGGCTTGGTTTGGCATTGTTGCCATGGTGCGCAGTGTGCGGCTTGGTTTGGCATTGTTGCCATGGTGCGCAGTGTGCGGCTTGGTTTGGCATTGTTGCCATGGTGCGCAGTGTGCGGCTTGGTTTGGCATTGTTGCCATGGTGCGCAGTGTGCGGCTTGGTTTGGCATTGTTTGCCATGGTGCGCAGTGTGCGGCTTGGTTTGGCATTGTTGCCATGGTGCGCAGTGTGCGGCTTGGTTTTGGAATTAGGGTTCTGTGTCGAAAACCCTAATCTGGTATTTTGAAAAACTACCCCTATTAATTATTTACACCTGAGTTAAATGCTCTTAGTTAATGTGTTGCGGGTAACACTAGGTCATGGGGTTTTACGATTTTACCCCTTGTTTAAAAACCACCATCAACAATAAGACATCGACATAATCGTTTGAATGATATTGTGATTATGTATGGGTATGAGGTGAAGATTTCATCCTAGGAAACAATGTTTTACATTTGTTCAAAGGAAGTAATTTCATGAACTTGTTTCGTGAATCGAAAGGGAAATCACTAGGCTTATTGGTAATGTTATTCATTGCATATCTTTGAACTACCAATATGTGTGATTAGTATAACTTCTCATGACTTGTTTATGTTCTTGGTAAAATTATTCACAAGGCCTGACTTTTGAATTGATATGACTTTTAGTAGTGAAACCGATCTTAAGTAATCACCTGAGATGGTATGATCGATTTGGTGTTATTGGTATGACCAACTTTAGGCAAAGGGGAACCGATCCTAGTAAGAGGTGCAACCGATCACAAGAGGGGAATCGATCCTTGTAAGAGGTGCAACACGTTTCTAGATATTTGGAACCGATCCTATGAACATGTGCAACACGTTTTTAGATATGGGGAACCGATCCTATGGACATGTGCAACAAATACAAGTTAGATACCATATTTATGTGGGAACCGATCCTAGTACCTAGTCAACCGAATTTTTGGAAATCTAGTGTAACTAATTCCAGTACCCACATGGAGGTAGAACCGAAACTTGTTTTGGTAGAACCGTGAAACCCATGTTTGGTGATTGAGTGTTCTTGATCAATCACATAGTTCTTGGAAGTCAGATGAACCAATTCTAAACTTGTTTGGAAGTGTGGCAAATCGATTCCAAGATAGTAAATATGAAAGATGATTTACTAAGTTAAGATGTCGACATACTTTGAACATGTGCATTAACGCTTATCTTTTATTGTTCAAAGATATTCCTTAATAGCTAAAGGAAAATCCCGGATCGAAAATAATTAAGAATCTTTTAATTAAGGTTTTTAATTTTATGTTTGGAAAATGAAAATTAGTAATGTGCATTTACTAGTTGGATATTTTCTAAGAGATTTTCGGTCAATATTTGGACAAAGCATTTCCAGGAATTATGGAAACCGAATTTGGAAATATATTGCATATCTTGAGAATATTTTCGGTTTTGGAAATTCCTTGGTGTCCAAACTTCCTTGGTCTATAAATATCAAAGTTTGCATTTCGAGCAAACTAATCCTCAGAGCCAGCAAAACTACCTAGTTGTGTTGTTACTGGTGGAGCCGCCTATTCGGAGAGGAAAGTAAAATAATTAGGCGAAATCTCTTACGGCCGCTCGGTTTCAAGACTTCTTTGGGATTGAGAAGCTCTATTAGTATCGTTGGTGGGAAACTAGATGATTGCGGTTTATTATTAGTTTTCGATTGATTTGATTGACTAACGGTTGTTGAACTTTGATTGCACCTAGTTTGTTTATGCTTGAGAATCTTCTCTTCTGATATAAGATTCACTCAAACTAGATCGAAGTTTCGACGGGGATCTTTAGACTGTTTGTAGATCTAAAGACGTCTTGTGATAATACATTGTTAACAGACTCCGTTCTGTGTGTGATTGATCACAAGAGATTCAAGTTGATTGTGTGCAGGTGTTTATTGAAGATCTAATAATATTTGAAGATAAAGAAGATTTCTGATTTTGGTTCATAATCTTTGGTGTGCACAATACTTGTTTCGGTTAAAGAGGATCCAACTATAATCGGTTTATCCTTGTGGTAGATTGGATTGATTAGTTGAGAAGATCGACATCAATACAATTCTTTGTGATTCAAAGTATTGATTGCAAAATCTTGACAATTACTTTGGTAGTTGTTATTGGATAGATCTAAGGACCTGACAAAGGAATTTATTGGGATAAATGGAAGAGCCTTTTGTCGAACTCACATCACTTGGTTGAAAAGAGTTGTTACCAAACAGATTTGTTGTTCCTTTACTATTTGGAATACGAACCAAAGGAACTATTCCAAGTACGTGACTTATTACAAGTTGGAGGCGTGGGAATACAGACGGAACTAGGTGAACTATAGGTTTAGTTACTTGGTCTCAACTATACGAAGTTGGTTTGATTTTGTATAGCGGCTTAATCCTGAGAGTATTCAATTCTGGATAAGGTCCCAGGGTTTTTTTGCATTTTGGGTTTCCTCGTTAACAAAATCTTGTTGTGTCATTTACTTTTATTTTCCGCAATTATAATTGTTGTTATTATAATTTAAAGTAAATTACACAAACGTTAATTCCTATTTACTTGATAAGTGAATCCTATTGTGTTTGGTTAAGTCCGAACCATTTATCAAGTAAACATACTTCATTGTTGTATTGTCTTGATCTCGTATCCATAGACGATCACATGAAGTATGAACCGATTAGTTGTATTGTCTCGACTCAGTCCATAGACAATCACTTTCGGAGAAAGGACTTATAGGTGAAAAAGTTTTAGATTGAGGTATATTTGGGTACCCTCGTCTTTTCAATTTTCGATTCTATATAAAAGTGATTACTGAAATTGTTCAGTATTGATGAAATATGTTTTGGTCTCAATTGAGAGACTGCATATTCATGTATGCTCTGAGAGGCAATACACTCAGTTAGAGGTTCTTATGGATGATCTGAGAGGCAATACACTCAATCAGAGACCATCGTGGCATGAGCTTTCTTGCTTAAAATGATAAACATGAATCTCAATAATCGTCTAATTACTGGATCAGGAGTATGCAAGGTTATGATTTTGCAATTTTAGCTTTCTCAAAAATCCACCATCAACAATTATATGCTTTTGATCTTGCAGCAAATCAAAACATATCTCCTGGAAAGTTTTATTAGTTAAGTCCTAACTAATATTAGATATTTTCTAATGAGAGATTACGGAATTACAGTTTGGATATTACTTAGAAACAGGAAAACCGAAATTAGGTACTTATTGCATATTTTGAGAATATTTTCGGTTTTGGAATTTCCTTGTTATCGAAACAACCTTAGTCTATTAATAGTTCAGTTTGCATTTCTTGCAAACTATCCTAAGAGCCTTGCAAACTTCATTCGTGTTGTTTCTGGTGGAGCCCTCTATCCGGAGAGGAAAGTACCTTAATTAGGCAAAATCTCTTATGACCGCTCGTTTAAAGACTTTTGTGGGATGAAGAAGCTCTACGAGTACCATTGGTGGGAAACTGGATAATAACATTGTTATTTTAGTTTTCGATTTTTGATTTGATTGACTAACAGTTGTTGAAACTTTGATTGCACCTAGTTTGATTATTCTTGAGAGCCTTCTCTTATGACATAAGGGTCACTCAAACTAGATCGAAGTATTGATGGGATATTTAGAACCGTTTTTAGATCTAAAGACAACTTGTGGTTATCCATTGTTAACAGACTCCGTCTTGTATGTGACCGATCATAAGCGGATTCAATTTTGTGGTATGCAGGTACATAAGAAGACAATTAAAAGTTGAAAGACAATAAGATTGTTCTTATTGGTTTTCATATCTTGTGATTTGTGCACACATCTTGATCGGCTGGGATCCGACTTAGATCCGGTTTATCTTTTGATATATTTGACCATATAGTCGTTTATATCGGCAACTGTCATTTGGTAGTATTCTTCAATATCCGAATCTGATAGTTGTGAATCCGAATCTAAGTTATTGATTTGGATTGATCTTACCCGACAAAGGAGTTTACTAGTTTAAACGGAAGAACCTTTGTCAAACTCAATGAATCTTACGAATATTATTCTAAAATATTATTAGAGTAGTTACCAAATAGCTTTGTTCTTAACTGTTTGGAAGACGATCAAAAGGAGTTGAGTGCTTAAGACTTGACATCAGTAAATCAACTCAAGATAGTGATTTTCTGTCTTGGGATTCACGTGCGTGACCAGTAGGTCGTAGACGCATGGATACTAAGGGAACTAAGTAACTAGGGGTAGATTACTTGGTCTCAACTATACGAAGTTGTATTTTCGTTCTTAGTATAGGGGATTAATTCTGAGAGTATTCAAAACTGGACTAGGACTCGGGGCTTTTCTGTATTTATGATAAAATAATCTTACTCATCCAATGATCCCATAGTTGAGTTCGGTTCTGAACTAAAACTATTTACCAATTTAACATCGTGTTACAGTTATTGTTTCTGTAAGATTACACAAGATGTGAATGTTGTAGGTTGATACGAAAAAATATTTTGGTGTACTCGGTACCTTCGCCAATTCAAATCTTTCCAAAAGGTTATAGAGATGCCTAATCGATTATACCTCACAAGAACAATCTCAAAAAACCAAAGAATAGTTTAGATATCTATCTTGTGGAATCACAAAGTATGAAACGGAGTTAACACCCACATTTTTCGCAAGATGCATGCTCAAATATGCGTCATTGGCTTGATATGAAGCTTCATCTCAAGCTTACATTGTGTATTAAGAGGAACATTGGTCTAGGACCAATGATGCAACACCATGGTGACTTATGTGGGTTATATTGTCCTAGAGTCAATATCGCGCATTGGGTATGCTATATTGGCCAAGGGCCAATATTGTACCATCATGGTGCGTCATGCCAGTTGGGTGGCTGGCCTAGAACAAGTAGTGTCGTTATGGCGCATTGTGGAGGCTACATTGGCCAAGGGCCAATACCGCACCACTATGATGCATCATGCGAGAGTAGGCTGGATGATGCAATGTACCACCATCATGGCGCAACATTCGAGTTGGCCTACGGGCCAGAGACAAAAATACAACCATCATGGAACTTCACGGGAATTGGCCTTGGCAACGTCCATGAATAGTAAAATCGTCACTTGGTGTAAGACATATATAGGGGGGGTAATTGGTTAAAGGTGCATATGTGGACTATGCACAAGAAAGCTTCACAACTTAGCCGGAAGAGCATAAATGATGTTAAGGCCCCATTTATTGCTTCTTAGTCTTTTCGATAGAACATATGATTTCTAGGCATCACTATGCCATGTTGCGAACTAACTAATACATTACCTTGATGCATTTCCAACAGAATGGCCAATGATGCACATTTTTGCCCATCATTTGCAAAGGACCTTTGTAATACAAGGTGGGTTTAGTTGCTTGCTCTTATGATGATGAACTATGGTCACTGTTTGATAACATAAAGGTATTAAGGAGGTTACGTAGGCAACCACAATGAATTGCAGCATCGATGATATAGCATGTTGTCGCTCATATCATATAATTTTGAAGTGATTGCGACACTGTCGTGACTCATATCATCTAGATCGGCAAGGTGAAGAAAGATATTATTGATGTCATACTTGATGAGGCAAGTTGCATTCCATTTCTTGGATGCTCATACTTACTATGAAAGTGTTCAACGCAAGCATGCACCAATGGGGCATTGGGAATGGCCTGGAAAGGAAGCTGCATCGTATGCAGGTTAGTTGAGCTTGCATAAGCCATTGGTGTCACAAGGAGATGCAAGGTGAGTATAGAATGAGCATGACTGATGCGCCCTTGGCACGAGCAAGATCAGTACATCCTTTCAGCAATGCCTAAGCTAAGTAGAGAAGGTGGGATTAGGCCTACAATGGCCCATGTGCAAGTCCAAGGCATTCCTTATGCTTGGACAGGACTCGAAATCCAGTGATACATGTAATAATGTATCGACATTAGTTTTTATGGATTTATACCCTTCGCAGCACAAGTGTAGGTTGGAACGGTGTGAAAGCCAAGGTTAAGGCAACAATCTTTTCAAGCATATTGAAAGGGAAAATGGACGTGCATTTTGCTGGCGCAAAGAGAAGCTTTAATGCCTGGTTGATTGCATCGGTGTGATGCATCGGGGAGTTATGGCCTGCGCACCCTGGTGCGTTAGGTGTAATTTTTTGGTCCTTCACGGTTGGTATCAGAGCAAGCTCCAAGATAACTCTAGGAACTGTAGGTAATGGACTTGTCACCAAGAATTTTTCCTTGAAAGAAAAAGATAAAGTTGGAGAGTATGCCAACTTTTGCGCAAGAAATAGTTTGTAACTGCTTTGCCAGTTACTTTGAAAATCCAGTTGAGATTATTTAAGTACTGTGAGTTTTCCAGGCCTAAGTGGCGACCTACCTCGATGGAAACCCGGAAGACCGATCGAAATGGTAGGTATAAAATGAGACTGATCATACCCACCCTTTAACAAGTGGTCAGCGGTGTGCGCTGTCAGGATGGTTAACATCCCATTTACGAGTGGCAACCCAGAAAACCGTCTCAGACGGTAGGCACCTGGATTTTACTCCACACAATATTGCAAAAAAAAGTGGCTTGTCATGTTATACTTTTGCCAAATTATTGGCACCAACCTTATGAACCTTAGGGACTCTTGACTGTGTAGTATGGGATGCCCACTTAGGATACCCTGTTGAGATATCCTTTGGCCTTTCCAAATCAATATTCTCGGTAACGTTGTGGACACTTTTTGGATTCCTGGGCATGTGGTATGGGATGGGTGCTCAGAAGGTCTTAATTATTGTTGACTCAAACTGAAGAAACCTTACGATTTTCATGAGCATCTGTTTTGGGACTCATGCTCAGGAAATCCGAATGAACTGTCCACAATAGCTTTTGCTTTGAATTTCAGGACGAAATTCTTTAAAAGGGTGAATAAGATAACACCCGCACTTTTCGCATGGCGCAAGCTCAAAGATGCATCATTGACTTGAGATGAAGCTTCTTTTCAAGCTTACATTGCGTATTAAAAGGAACATTGGCCTAGGGACAATGACGCACCACTATGGTGTATTACGTGGGTCACATTGGCCTAGAGACAATATCGCGCCACTATGGCACATTTTATAGGTTATATTAGCTAAGGGACAATATTAAACTATCATGGTGTGTCACGCCAGTTGGGTGGTTGGCCTAGAAAAATTAGCACCATTGTGGTAGATTATAAAGGTTACATTGGCCAAGGTCCAATATCGCACCACTATGGTGCATCATGCCAGAGCTGGCTGGCCGAAGCAATATAACACCATTATGGTGCGATATTCGAGTCGGCCTACGGGCCAGAGACATAAATATAGACATCATGGCACTTATCGGTACTTGGCCTTGGAAATGGCCATGAATAGTAAAATTGTCACTTGGTGAATGTCAAACTGATCCCATACTTCTAGTTGTAGAAATGCCACTAAGACATATATAGGAAAGGGTAGTTGGTTGAAGGTTCATATTCGGACTATGCACAAGTAAGCTTCACAGCTTAGCCGAAAGAACACAAATGATGATAAGACGCCATTTATTGCTGCTTAGACTTGTTGATGGAGCATATGATACATAGGAATCACTATGCCACGTTGCTTACTAGGTAACGCATTACCTTGATGCATTTTCGACGAAATGGCCATTGATGCACATTTTTGCGCAGCATTTGCAAAGAACCCTTTGGCCAGTACGGACTAGGCATACTACCTGGCTTTAGTCTTGCAATGCGAGTCCTAACGAGGATGAACTATGCTTGAACTTCAAGGTATGAAGGAGTGATGTAGTTTTTACAGTGGTAAGAAAAGTGGATCGTTAAAGATTTGTAGAGATTTGATTTTAGACTTAAGTTTCGAAAACTAAAAATAAAGAAAACTAAATTGAAGTTTTTATCAAGATTTTAGAGAAAACTGAGACTATGGATTCCACTACTTTCCAATTTTTCATGTGATTCAATATTAATACTTATCATGCAATTCTAGACAATATTGCTCCAAAAGAAATTGTGATTCTAAAATATTCCCAATGGTAGATTTTCAAATTACTAATTGTTAATCTCACGCATGGAACATCAAGAGCCCTAAGCTAAGCATGCACCATCAAGTGAATGGTCGACTTTGTTAAGGGGTAACTACATGTTAGGGTTCCAATGGTCGACTTTATTGAATTTATTCTGGTTGGTTTGACGGTCTGGTCTCATTCTCTTTTTTTTTTTTTTTTTTTTTTTTGGTATCTCAATCACTCTATTTCACCCTAGCAGTGGTAACAACTTGAATCGTGAGCCCTACCTAATCACTTAGAGAAACATATTTTAAAGAAAACAAAATAAAAATAGAAGTGAAAAGGATTCAACGAGATATGGCAAAACTACCATGTTTTTTCTTTAATTCTAACACCTGAGCTCTATGCTTTTATGAATAGTTTTGATGTTTCCATCTAATCAGATTGGTTCCTTAACTCCTACAACCAAAATGCTTCCATCCACTTAGATTGGTTAGGCGAGTGCATGAAGTTAGTGATTCATCATCACATCTTGATCAAAGAATGGGTAACATGGAGATAATGATTCAAAGGATGGCCGCGGTAATTATTCCGGATGGTGAGACCGAACAAGTAAATGCTTTATATCCAAATCAAAGGCCAAGGTACGATCCATACTCCAATACCTATAATCCCGGTTGGAAGGATCATCCTAATTTTAGTTATGCAAACAAGCAAGCGGCGGCTCCTAATCCATATGCGCAACAAGGCGGTTTTCAACAATCACGCTTTCAACCTCAACAAGTCAAGGAGCGAGATTCTTTGAATGATGACAAGCTCAATGCGTTAATGCAAGGTATGCAAGGTCTTACTTCTATGTTCCAACAAAGCCAACAAAAGACCGATTCGGCGATCAAGGATTTACAAACTCAAATGGGGCAATTGGCGACCGATGTGAACCTATTAAAATCTCAAGCATCCACGAAACTTCCTTCACAACCATTTGTGAATCCAAGAGAGAATGTTAATGCGGTTACTTTACGAAGTGGAAGACAAGTGGAGGGTCCAAGTCATCATGAAGAAGCTATTGAAAAGGTAGTCAAAGACAAGGAAGAAGCCGCACCAAAGGAGAATTCAACACCAACCGACCAATCTAAGGAACCGGTTCCTACTTTCACTACTCCACCTCCTTTTCCTAGTCGTTTTGCTAAATCCAAGAAAGAAGCTCAAGACAAGGCACTCATGGATATTTTCAAGAAGATTGAAATCAACATCCCATTCATTGAGGCCATCAAGACAATTCCAAGGTATGCCAAGTTCATGAAGGAATTATGCATCAAGAAGGATAGGTTGCTTGATAATGAAATTACTAAAGTTGGCGAGAGTGCGTCGGCTATGCTAGTAAAGAAGATGCCTACAAAATGCACGGATCCCGGTGGTTTCACGGTGCCAATTACTATTGGTAAGAAAAGGTTTGAACATGCTTTACTTGATTTGGGAGCTTCCATTAGTGTGATGTCGGCCGAAATATATGACTCCTTGAATCTTGGACCTTTGAAAGAGACGAGAGTTATTATCCAATTAGCGAACAAGTCTAACATATATCCAAAGGGAGTTGTAGAAAACGTTCTAGTGAAAGTAAATGAGCTTATTTTTCCGGTGGACTTCTTCGTGGTGGATATGGACAACAATGAGAACCGATCATCTACTTCTATACTTCTTGGGAGGCCATTTATGAAGACCGCAAAGACGAAGATTGATGTTGATAAGGGTACACTCACTATGGAATTCGACAAGGAGATAATACACTTTAACATATTTGAAGCCATGCGCTACCCAAGTGATGTGCATTCCGTTTACTCCATTGATGTGGTTGATTCATTAGCGCAACAAATGGTGGAATTGAACCAAGAGGATGAACTTGATGTGGTGTTGCAAAAGAGCATTGAATTGGACATCCACGGCTTGTCTAACTTGGATGTTGAAATCTCCAAGGAATTGGTGGAGATGTGTGGTGCTTTGGCGACATTGCAAGAAGCTAAAAAGGGTAATGTTTCATATATTTCTTTACCCGTGAATGATGAAATACTTGTACCATCTATTGTGAAGGCGCCCAAACTAGAATTGAAGCCGCTTCCGGCCATTTGAAGTATGCTTTCTTGGGAGATGGAGATGAGCTTCCGGTGATTATTGCAAAGAACCTCACACCGTACAAGAAGACCGTTTGCTTAGAGTCTTGAAAGAGCACAAAACGGCTATTGGGTGGACAATTGCGGACATCAAAGGCATTAGTCCATCCATGTGCATGCATAGGATTCTAATGGAAGAGAACGTGAACCCGGTACGTGATGCTCAACGTCGGCTTAATCCTCCCATGATGGAGGTTGTGAAGAAAGAGATACTCAAATTGCTAAGTGTGGGGGTAATCTACCCAATTTCCGATAGCAAGTGGGTTAGTCCGGTACAAGTAGTACCAAAGAAGTCCGGAGTCACGGTTGTTCGAAATCAAGACGATGAACTTGTTCCTACAAGAGTTCAAACCGGTTGGAGAGTGTGCATTGACTATAGAAAGCTTAATTCCGCAACCCGAAAGGATCACTTTCCTTTACCTTTCATTGATCAAATGTTGGAGCGGTTAGCGGGGCATTCTTATTATTGTTTCTTGGATGGTTATTCGGGATACAACCAAATTGTTATTACACCGGAGGACCAAGATAAGACCACTTTCACTTGTCCGTTTGGAACGTTTGCATATAGACGGATGCCGTTTGGTCTTTGCAATGCGCCGGCTACTTTTCAAAGATGCATGGTAAGTATATTCTCGGATTATGTGGAGCGCGTCATCGAGGTATTTATGGATGACTTTAGTGTTTATGGCAATTCTTTTGATGGTTGTTTAAATAACCTTGAACTAGTTCTTAAACGATGCATAGACACAAACCTTGTCCTTAATTGGGAGAAATGTCACTTTACGGTAAACCACGGCATAGTACTTGGTCACATTGTGTCCTCTCGAGGGCTCGAAGTGGACAAGTCAAAGATAGATTTAATAAGAAACTTACAATATCCCACTTCGGTGAGGGAAATCCGTTCTTTTCTTGGCCATGCAGGTTTCTATAGGAAGTTTATCAAGGATTTCTCCAAAATCTCCATGCCGATGTGCAAGTTATTACAAAAGGAGGTACCTTTTGACTTCAACAAGGAATGCAAGGATGCTTTTGACAAATTGAAGGAAATGTTGACAAGTGCGCCGATTATCAAATCACCGGATTGGAATCTTCCGTTTGAATTAATGTGTGATGCTAGTGATTATGCGGTTGGAGCCGTTTTGGGTCAAAGAGTGGAAAAGTTGTCCCATGTTATCTATTATGCATCTAGGACCCTTAATGATGCACAAATCAATTATTCTACCACGGAAAAGGAGTTATTGGCTATAGTTTTCGCGTTGGAAAAATTTCGATCATACTTGGTGGGTACAAAGGTTATTGTGTATTCCGATCATGCCGCACTAAGACACTTAATAAAGAAGAAATAAGCTAAGCCAAGATTAATCCGGTGGATCCTATTGTTACAAGAGTTCGACATAGAAATTCGTGATAAGAGGGGTGTGGAGAATACCGTTGAGGATCATCTTAGTAGACTTGTTATGTCTCAAGAGGAACTTCCATTACATGACCGCTTTCCGGACGAACAACTTTTCTCCATGGAAGAATCAACACCTTGGTATGCGGATATAGTGAATTACTTGGTGACAAGGAAAGTACCTAGTACAATGTCTAATTTCCAAAAGATGAAACTTAAGAAGGTAGCTAAGCAATATGTGTGGGATGAACCATACTTATGGAAATATGGCGTTGATCAAATAATGCGAAGGTGCGTACCTAACTCCGAATTTCAATCCATCCTCTCCTTTTGCCACACTTTTGCTTGTGGTGGCCACTTTGGTTCTAAACGCACCGCTCTCAAAGTTCTCGAGAGTGGATTTTATTGGCCCACCTTGTTTGAAGATTCATATGTTTTTTGTAAATCGTGTGATAGATGTCAACGAACGGGCAATCTAGGTGCTCGAAATCAAATGCCACTCACACCAATTCTCGCCGTTGAGATTTTTGATGTGTGGGGTATTGATTTTATGGGCCCTTTTGTCAATTCGAATGGAAACTTTTATATACTTCTTGCCGTAGATTATGTTTCGAAATGGGTGGAAGCTAGAGCCACCAAGACTAATGACTCTCAAGTTGTTTGTGATTTTGTAAGGGAAAACATATTCAATAGGCATGGTACACCAAGAGTGGTGATAAGCGACGGAGGCTCACATTTCAAGAACACTTTCCACGCTCTCCTCAAGAAGTACAACATAACACACAAAATTGGTACGCCTTACCATCCACAAACTAGTGGACAAGCGGAAATTTCAAATCGTGAGATCAAGTCCATTCTTGAGAAAACGGTGAATACCACAAGGAAAGATTGGAGCTTTAAGCTCAACGATGCACTTTGGGCGTATAGAACGGCGTATAAGACACCGATTGGTATGTCTCCATATCGGTTGGTTTATGGCAAGGCTTGTCATCTTCCTATTGAACTTGAACATAAGGCTTATTGGGCGATAAAGAAATTCAACATGGAGTATGATGAAGCGGGAAACAAAGGAAGTTACAACTAAATGAGCTAGAGGAGATACGTAATGATGCTTACGAGAGTGCCCGGATTTACAAGGAAAAGACTAAGCTTTTTCATGACAAGATGATTTCTCGGAAAAGTTTTGTTGTGGGGCAAAAGTTCTTTTATTTAATACTCGTTTACGTTTATTTTCGGGTAAGCTTAAGTCCCGTTGGGTGGGACCATTTGTTGTTACTAATGTTTATGATCATGGTGCGATTGAAATTGTTAGTGACAAAACAGACAACATTTGAAAGTCAACGGCCATAGGTTAAAGCCATATTATGAAAACTTTCCAACGGAGCATGTGGACGTAATTGGATTTGGAGATGCACTCCTCCTCGAGGAGTAATGTGCAGCAAGAGCTAAGTCGGGCCGTCGACTTTAAAACAAGCGCTTAATGGGAGGCAACCCATAGGTTTTGTATTTCTTATCCTTTTGCTTTTTGTTATTTGTTTTTCTTGTTTCTTATCATGTTAAAATTTCCCACCTTGATTTTACTAGGAGGATTCAATTACATTGAGGACAATGTAAGGTTTAAGTGTGGGGGAGTGGTTAAGCATGTATTTAAAAAAAAATTACAAAAAAATTAAAAAAGTTTAAAAAAAAAAAAGTTTTACATAAAACTTCAACTTTTAGAGATTTTAGAGTCCCTAGCATACTTCTAGGTATGTTTACATAGAGATTTTGACCGACATAATTGAACTTGGAAGTGTTAGGGAACTACATTCGGATTTCTTGCTTGTTAGAGTGTTAAATAATGGATTTAATCATGCCGGTGATGCGAATTTGGTGCAGGGAGAAATGCATTATTAGAGTTGCTGATCAATCATTAGTGGAGACTACCCGTATTCATATCATGTGAGGCACCGACCAGAAATTTTTCCATCTACTAAAGAGCTTTCTTTTGAGTGTGTGTCACCGTACGTAAATTTCGGGTAGAATGGTGAGCTACCTAACCTCCCACCAATAGAAGCACTACTCTTTGATCTCTTGAGTGCTAATTTTGTCAATCATAAGGGTGACATCTATAGATGAAAGCCTCCTTCTTGTAGTTCGATTTGCAGTTAGCACCATTCTCTCTCGCAACAACAACGGATCCATAGAAACACTCTCATCATCAACAAGGAGCGACATCAAAATCTACAAGGAAAGTTGAAAAAGTTTAAGGTTTACAAGCAACGGAACGAGAAAAAGAGCAAATTTCAAATTCAAGTAAAGCAACATACAAAGGGCAGATTTTTACATATATGTTGAGGACTTACAATACAATGAGGTAATTATATATCCAAGTATGAAGACTTATTTACAAGAGCGAAAAAAATTAAAGAAAATTAAAAAGGTGAGAATTGTTGAAGTTTATGATTTCAAGACGATACAAGTTGTGAAGAATCAAGCGGTAAAATACTTCTCCCACGGCCATGGTTTATTTTGTATTTAATTTCTCTTGTTTCAAAAAAATAAAAAAAAAATAAAAAAAAATATTTGTTTTGTTAATAAGCCGTGGGGAAGGAAAATCTATAAGGAAGTTTCAAGCGACAAGGATTATTAAGGTAAAGGTTACAAATTGTCAAGGATTTATGAAATTCGAGAGTTTATCACCAATAGTTGAAACCGAAGACCAAGAAGATAAAGACGAGGAGCGGAAGACGTTTCTATTGGATGCCGTGAGAGTGGTGTTATCATAATTGGCAATCGGATGTGAAGGTGAGTAAGTAATCTCATCCACGATAATAATGGTTGATTTCCTTTCGTAGAGATCGTCAGAAAAAATGGTTTTTCAAAATATTAAAAGATGTGGGATTTTAAAAATATTTCGGAAGTTGTCCTTCCCACCATTCAACGTGTTGCATGATTTCTCTCTTCATTCCTACCCGCACACATGTGAGAACCATAAAAAGCCGTCTTTTTGAGTGCAATTATCATAAAATCCTTTTTGGTGAGGCAGAAGTCGAGGCGAAATGCTTATTGATCGTTTCTCAAACACGCGTTCTCTCATTATGGTGTGGTTATTTCTCACTCAACATTTAAGAATGAGAATATGTTCTTTAATATTTCTAACTTCTTATTACTAGAATGCAGAAACTCTATGTCCTCATAACTCTTTGGATGCTTGGGACGCTTGAACGCTTTGAAGTTGTGAGTTTTTAGTTTGATTTGCTCGAGGACTAGCAAAGTCTAAGTGTGGGGGAATTTGATAGGGTGTAGAATACATCCTATTTACTATCTATTGTTTATGCTTTCTTTGCTATTTTTCTTGTAAATTATGTATTTTACGCTTGTTTTGAGTTTTGTAGCTACTTTGGAGTCGCACGAAGGAAAAGAAGAATAAATGATCCAAATTGAGCAAAAAGGGCAGGATTGTCATTTCACAGAAAAACACTATCGGGAGACGAGCCACGGTTAAAGGGCAACTCTCTCGAGAGGAGTATTAAAAGTAGCCACCGATGTTAAGGGGTAACTACATGTTAGGGGCTGTCCACTGGGGTATCCCTTATCTAATAAGTGGGGTGGTCCCTATCCCTGGGGTGTAACCATCCACCCGAATTATTACACAACCCTATATCGAGAGAGTTTTCTCTCATTCATACACAGAAAGTGAGAAAGAAAAGCAGCCATGACTGCCGCTGAGTGAAACCGAGAGAAGAGAGTGATCGATGATGGTTTGGGGCTGAAATCAAATTAAGAACAGAGATCGAATTGATTGTGTAGCTGTTGAAATAAGAGAGCCAGAGATCAAGAAATCGAAGATGAATTCATGCCAGGGTTTGAAGAAATTGGGATCTGTTGCTGCTCTGGATTAGGGAAGAATCAATGAAGCATGGTGAGAGGAGAACTGAATCAAGAGAGAAATAGAGATTGAATCTGAGATGGGTTCGTGGTAGAATTACAGAGAAGTTGAGAAGAATAAAAGATGGGTTTCGATCTAAAGCTGCTGTTGTTGGTCCGAGAGCTGATATAAAGAACAGAGATTAAGAACTAAATGTTTAATCGATTGTTGTGAAGATAGAGATAGAGAAACTCAGGGTTTTGTTGTTGCTCAATCGAATCAATGTTGCGGTCGAGATGCAGTAGATCGAGCAGAGCAGATGGGAACGAATGAGATATGTAGTGAATCAAGAACGATGCTGATGCTATTGTTGAATGAGATGCTTCTAATAAGAAGTTGGTATGACTGGTGGTGGATATAAGGAACTGATAAGGTGAATGGGTTTCTGAGATCGAGAGGATGGGAGAAATGTTGAGCTTTTGTTGAATTAAGAGCAGAAGGTGAAGCTGTTGGTTTTGGTGATGACTTAGAAGAGGGATTTGTGGTTGATTTAGCCGTGCTGCTGCTTTACACATTGATTGAGTTTGCAAGATACGGTAGAAATTGAAGTCTTTGGAAATGATAGGGAGCATCAAATGAGTAATGATAGAAGATGAATTAGTGTGGGTGGTGTGAAGGATGGATTTGATGGTGGAATTGTAGCCAGATTGGAACCAGGATTGAGACAAATAACACTGCAAAGGGAAGATAAAGGTGGTGCTATGCTTAGAATGTGAAATTTCCTAGATGTATGTATAGGAATTCTTAACAGGAAATGAAGAAGAAGTGAGGCCTGAATTTGGCCGGAAGTCTGTAAATAGCCGAAACTCGGCCGATTCTCCATTCCTACGAGTCAACTCGCACTCCGATGAACCGATCCAGCTCAGTGATCCAAATCCTAACTCAGTAGAGTAAGCCAACGAGTCGACCAACAACTGCTCTCGGTGACTACCTCTTTCCTTGACCCGGTTGACTAAACGGTTGACCCTTTTGACCGTTATCTCTAACGGTGGACTGACGGAATATTCCGTCGAATATACCATTGGCGGCGAAGAACTCAGGTGGCCGACGACGACTTTTCCGGCCGGATTCCGGCCATAATACCAGATTTTCCGACGAGCAAAAAAATCCAGAATTTTCTGTGGACTTCTCTCATGGGTGTGAAGACTTGGACTAGGAATTGGATGGAGAATTGGGCTCAAATTTGGAAAGAGAAGATGGAAGAGTTGAGAAAGGCTTGGATTTGGAAATTGAATTGCTAAAGGAAAAGGATTCTATTCCTTGGAAGATTTGGAGAATATTGAAGCCTATAAATAGAGAAGTTTTCTACATCTATTACACACCTCTCTACACACACAACACTTGTGTTTTTGCTTGCTTTTGAAAATCCTTCTTTTTAATTATTTGTGTGAACTTGAAAATTCTCCTTTTAATTATTTTGTGTGAATTTCAAAAACATGAGTAGCTAATTTTATTATTGATTGAGGATGAATTCCTAGTTCTTAATATATGATTTGAGTTTTGTTTCAATTCTATCTTGAAGTTTTTCACATGATTATCGTTTGTTTTTACTAATAGGAATGTTTATTCATTCATGATTGATTGATAGGTTATTTAGAGTGCACGCTAAATTGATTTGTTAATTCAACCTAATTCTAGTATAAGTTAGGGAATAAGTAATCGTTCTCGACACTTTACACAAGTAGAAAACATGAGACCTTGCGGAGGGATTCCGTGGAGCGATTGTGTGTAAAAACAACGCTAGAAAGTAGACCAAGCGAACCGAGTTTAACTACTAGTACTAAACCTAAATTCATAAATCTTAATGCATTCAGGGAATTACATCTTGTAAGCGAACCTCAAGGTGGTTCTTTTGAATAGAATCGATAACTAAGCGGACTTGTTACTCGGTGAAATAAGGGATTTTGGGGCTAGCTAAGCGAACCTGCTATCCTACGGTTTGTGATAATCTGTGACTAATAACAAGTAGAAAAGAACATAACTTTAATCATTGTTTTGCAACGAAGAATGATTCCTTGATCTTATCTCTCTTATTGATTTCAACTTTATCTTTTAATTGTTTTGTTTATTTTCTTTTGCTTTTTACACCCCCTTTTTGTGACAATCTTTACAACTAGAATCTCTTGCTCCTCGTGGGAAACGAACTTGACTTCCATTATATTATTTTTAATTGAGTGGAAATAAGATATTAATTTGATAGCACCTACGACACGCATCAAATTTTAGCGTCAGGGGAGCAATGGACGATTTTAGTTGTTTTTATTTTTCTTTTTGCTATATTCTTGCTTTGTTAGATTCTATACCGTATCTAACTTAGTTTTTGAGAATCTTGTTTCAGGTGTTATACCTTTGGTGAATGATTAAGAAGGGCAGACCGAGTCCAATACGTCTTCGATCCGGCACTCAACTAAAGGATTTCATTCGAGCGGTTAACACTCCACTTCCTCCTTCTTCATCAAGTGATTTCACAGATTCGGACAAAGAGGAAGAAACGATGGATGATCGTACACTCAAGGACCTAGCTTCTCACAGGCTTTATACACAACAATGGTGTATCCAAACTAACTCAACCTTCGAGATCAAGCCGGGGTTGATTAGAGAGTTACCAAAGTTCCATGGCATGGTGAATGAGGACCCAAACAAACATCTTATGGACTTCTATACCATAGTTATGGCTATGCTTCCACCGGAGACTAATGCGGATGGAGCAATGTTGAAAGCTTTCCGTTTTCTTTGGCGGGCAATGCTAAGGAATGGTTATATTATTTGCCTTCCGAAGTATCACAACATGGAATGGGATGAAGAAACTTTTCCTCTAGAGATATTTTCCCGCATCCAAAGCTACTCAAATTCGCAAGGAGATTTGTGGATTGAAACAACATGTGGGAGAGTCGTTGTATGAATGTTGGGAGCGATACAAGAGGTTGGTGGCAAGCTGTCCACACCATCAATTTAGTGACGTTATGATACTCCAATACTTCTACGAAGCTCTCAACCCAAGTGATAGGTCTCTTCTGACGCTGCGGGTGGTGGTGCACTAGTGAACAAGACGGTGACCCAAGCTACCGAGTTGATTGAAAGTATGGCTGCGAACTCGCAACAATTCTACACAAGAGATGAACCCATGGTTAGGCGAGTGCATGAAGTTAGTGATTCATCATCACATCTTGATCAAAGAATGGGTAACATGGAGATAATGATTCAAAGGATGGCCGCGGTAATTATTCCGGATGGTGAGACCGAACAAGTAAATGCTTTATATCCAAATCAAAGGCCAAGGTACGATCCATACTCCAATACCTATAATCCCGGTTGGAAGGATCATCCTAATTTTAGTTATGCAAACAAGCAAGCGGCGGCTCCTAATCCATATGCGCAACAAGGCGGTTTTCAACAATCACGCTTTCAACCTCAACAATTCCAATCACAACAAGTCAAGGAGCGAGATTCTTTGAATGATGACAAGCTCAATGCGTTAATGCAAGGTATGCAAGGTCTTACTTCTATGTTCCAACAAAGCCAACAAAAGACCGATTCGGCGATCAAGGATTTACAAACTCAAATGGGGCAATTGGCGACCGATGTGAACCTATTAAAATCTCAAGCATCCACGAAACTTCCTTCACAACCATTTGTGAATCCAAGAGAGAATGTTAATGCGGTTAATTTACGAAGTGGAAGACAAGTGGAGGGTCCAAGTCATCATGAAGAAGCTATTGAAGAGGTAGTCAAAGACAAGGAAAAAGCCGCACCAAAGGAGAATTCAACACCAACCGACCAATCCAAGGAACCGGTTCCTACTTTCACTACTCCACCTCCTTTTCCTAGTCGTTTTGCTAAATCCAAGAAATAAGCTCAAGACAAGGCACTCATGGATATTTTCAAGAAGATTAAAATCAACATCCCATTCATTGAGGCCATCAAGACAATTCCAAGGTATGCCAAGTTCATGAAGGAATTATGCATCAAGAAGGATAGGTTGCTTGATAATGAAATTACTAAAGTTGGCGAGAGTGCGTCGGCTATGCTATTAAAGAAGATGCCTACAAAATGCACGGATCCCGGTGGTTTCACGGTGCCAATTACTATTGGTAAGAAAAGGTTTGAACATGCTTTACTTGATTTGGGAGCTTCCATTAGTGTGATGTCGGCCGAAATATATGACTCCTTGAATCTTGGACCTTTGAAAGAGACGAGAGTTATTATCCAATTAGCGAACAAGTCTAACATATATCCAAAGGGACTTGTAGAAGACGTGCTAGTGAAAGTAAATGAGCTTATTTTTCCGGTGGACTTCTTCGTGGTGGATATGGACAACAATGAGAACCGATCATCTACTTCTTTACTTCTTGGGAGGCCATTTATGAAGACCGCAAAGACGAAGATTGATGTTGATAAGGGTACACTCACTATGGAATTCGACAAGGAGATAATACACTTTAACATATTTGAAGCCATGCGCTACCCAAGTGATGTGCATTCCGTTTACTCCATTGATGTGGTTGATTCATTAGCGCAACAAATGGTGGAATTGAACCAAGAGGATGAACTTGATGTGGTGTTGCAAAAGAGCATTGAATTGGACATCCACGGCTTGTCTAACTTGGATGTTGAAATCTCCAAGGAATTGGTGGAGATGTGTGGTGCTTTGGCGACATTGCAAGAAGCTAAAAAGGGTAATGTTTCGTATATTTCTTTACCCGTGAATGATGAAATACTTGTACCATCTATTGTGAAGGCGCCCAAACTAGAATTGAAGCCGCTTCCGGACCATTTGAAGTATGCTTTCTTGGGAGATGGAGATGAGCTTCCGGTGATTATTTCAAAGAACCTCACACCGGTACAAGAAGACCGTTTGCTTATAGTCTAGAAAGAGCACAAAACGGCTATTGGGTGGACAATTGCGGACATCAAAGGCATTAGTCCATCCATGTGCATGCATAGGATTCTAATGGAAGAGAACGTGAACCCGGTACGTGATGCTCAACGTCGGCTTAATCCTCCCATGATGGAGGTTGTGAAGAAAGAGATACTCAAATTGCTAAGTGTGGGGGTAATCTACCCAATTTCCGATAGCAAGTGGGTTAGTCCGGTACAAGTAGTACCAAAGAAGTCCGGAGTCACGGTTGTTCGAAATCAAGACGATGAACTTGTTCCTACAAGAGTTCAAACCGGTTGGAGAGTGTGCATTGACTATAGAAAGCTTAATTCCGCAACCCGAAAGGATCACTTTCCTTTACCTTTCATTGATCAAATGTTGGAGCGGTTAGCGGGGCATTCTTATTATTGTTTCTTGGATGGTTATTCGGGATACAACCAAATTGTTATTACACCGGAGGACCAAGAGAAGACCACTTTCACTTGTCCGTTTGGAACGTTTGCATATAGACGGATGTCGTTTGGTCTTTGCAATGCGCCGGCTACTTTTCAAAGATGCATGGTAAGTATATTCTCGGATTATGTGGAGCGCATCATCGAGGTATTTATGGATGACTTTAGTGTTTATGGCAATTCTTTTGATGGTTGTTTAAATAACCTTGAACTAGTTCTTAAACGATGCATAGACACAAACCTTGTCCTTAATTGGGAGAAATGTCACTTTATGGTAAACCACGACATAGTACTTGGTCACATTGTTGGCCGGTCGTCAGCCGACAAAAATAAATTACACTTTCTTACTACTCAAAATATAAATATAGCAAGGGCAAGAAAGGATCGATCCCACAGAGAGGTCTAGGTTGTCAAATTGTTATGGTTTCCTATATAAAACACCGAGGGTTTTGTAATTGTGTAAATAAAAATAAAATAAAAGCAAAACAATAAAAGTAAACACGCAAATCAAGGATGTGAAATATTGGATAAAGGTTTCATCTTCAATTGTAAACAAGTTTATGAATATATGAATAGAATTCATATTTAATCTCGCTATCATCAAAAGCCATAGAATACCTTATTGCAAGAATACTCCGTAAATTTCTTAAATTATCAACACACACATTAGAGCTGCGTATGTGAAATCTACCTAAAGAATAACCTAACGCCTTGCGCTAATCAAGTTCAATTCCTAGGAGCATTAAGTTTTGTAAATAGGCTAATCAATGCAATTGTAATACATTGCGCAAACAATTCGGACAAAGGTCAATTTCTACATATGACTACAAGGATGTATCACTACAACCTAGAATCATATCATGCTACTCGTATTCAAGGTTATCGCTCGATGAAAACCCTAAAATAGCTATAGATATGGATATGAGTTCAATCAATTCTAGACTCGACTAAACAAACATTCAATCATATTGCAATACTTCAATCATGCAATTATTATAACCCGTAGAAATCAAACGATAATATTGAGAGAAAACTAATTCATAAAAATCATAACTTGGTTGCAAAATCCAACTACATCTTCAACCAATAATAAAAACTTAGTTACTCATGGCATAGGAGTTCATAGCAAGAAGAAGGAGAAAACCTATCATGTTTCTAAACCCTAGAACCAAAAGTATGAGTTCTCCCTAATGGAGATATGTCTTCTCTTTTATAGCTCCACTCCTTCCAAAATTAGGTTTTGTCTTCAAAGTCCATTAGTTAGAAGTCCACCAAGCCCACAAGTGAGAGAAACCCGTGTAGAAATTCTTTCCCAAAATAAGTCGCCGGAAAACTGGGATTGTGGCCGGAAATCGGCCGGAATAGTCACCGGAAAGTGTCTCAGGTGACCGGCAAAAGTCAACCCGGCCACCGGTCAACGGGTCGGATCGAGTCAAGTCAACGATTCGGACCGTGTCAACTTGGTCAGACCGAGTTAAATCAGGGTCAGCATTGATTCATCGAGTCAGCCCCGAGTCAGCATAAGAATCAGCTGTTAACCAGCTGAGTGGGCTGACTGGCCAAGGCCAATGCACTGGCCTGAGTCTGCTGCACAATCCTTGTGCTTCACCATTTTAAACTCCAGCCATCATGGCTGTTCATCTGCAGTCCAGCACAGAAGCCATTCCATTTCCATGGCAGAAACAACATCAAAATCCATTCCCACCTCTGTTCATAACCATACTATAAAGCATCACTCCATCTGAGCTGCCAACCATAAATACTCCATCCAGCGTCCATACCATCTCCCATCGACTCAATCCTGGCAACAACAATATCATTCCCTGCAAATCGTTCTTATTGCCTCAAAACCACAACTGCCAGTTCCATCTGTTTCTCTTTCAGCCTAATTCCTTGAATTACAGCTGCAGCTTCACCTATTGAGACCACAACCACCAATTTATACTTCATGCCTACAAACTCCCACTGCAATCACCTCAGTTCAGCCTGCTTCCATTGACCCTTGTTCTCAACTCAATCTCCACTAGCTGCAACTCAGCCCCAACTCCAACATATCCCTGCCTGCAACTCATCACTAAACTGCAGCTACAGCCCTGCAATTCCACTAGTACCACCAAACACATAGCCAGTTCAAACCATTCTCCAACACCTCAACCATCACATATTCAACTCCACCATATTCTCTGTAACTCTAGGTCTAGCCTCGCAATCACTAGCACACTTCAGTGCACCCTGTAACAATGATGATACTCCATCTCTTATCACCGCACTTCTTCTCGCCTTGAATTTCCACACAGGCCACCTTCAACTCGCAGTTCAAAGAACCAACCCCTTGAACTGCAACTCCACCAGAGCTATTACCAACTGCAATCTCAATTCTCTCTCAGCTCAGACCACCACCAGACTCCAACCCTGTAATCTCAAACCATTCACAGTCCAATGCCACCACTATCTTCTTTCACAACTTCAACCTCCTTGTAACTTAACATTCATCTAAGCCTCACTATGTAGCTTTCTTGACTCAAGTCTTGCTCAATACTTGCCCTGAACCAACACCATCTTCGAGAACACCAAATGCAAAGTCCTTAGTTGAACATCGATCTGTATTGCTCAAAACCTCCACTATTCAACCTAAACCAAGCCAAACTTTTCTCGATCTCTAACTCAGTACCATAACCAACAGAATCACCAATTCCTCCACAAATCGAAACCCAATTTTCCTCAGACCACCAATTGATCAACCACATACCTTCTCGGCTTAGTTTCAATCCAGAATCCATCTTCTAATTCCATCCCTAATTCATCCTCAAAATCGACACGAACTTAATCCCCTGAATTCATCTTCAATTTCGTCCAATACCCATTCATTTGATTCTTCAACAGCTCAATCATCTCACTGTGCTCTCCAATTCGATCTCAACTTCTCATTCCACCAAACCCTAACTCATCTCAGATACCTTCTCTCTAATTGATAACAATGGCCTCACCTCTTTCCCTTGAGCTTCACAGAACCTAATTCTGCCTCCTTCATCGATCTACAACTCTCTGGCCCGACGACGTACTCCACCAGACCTGAACTTTCCGGTGTGAATCATTCTTGGCAAGGAACTGAGAACGGGCGACGAGATTTGGCTGAGAGAAGAACTGGTCGTGATGAAACCAACTCGACCTAGTTTCTAGTTATAAAGGAGGAGGTGCCCCTTAACAAAGACTAATCTGTCTTTAGCAAATCTATCTGATTACCCCTTATCCTTAGCTAGGCTCTCAATAGCACTTCCCTTTTAACCAAAATCTGGCTACCCCTTAACGTACAGCGGGGGTGCCAATAGTACTTCCCGATAAAATGACCATTTTGCCCTTTGCTTATGAGTTCTTGTTTTGCTCATAACTTCTTCATACGAACTCAGAATGACTCCGTTCTTTCGCCATCGTCTTCATCTTCTCGTCCTCTACACAATGAAAAGTAGAAATCTTGTATTTGAACGAGTTCCAATGGGTCTTTGGCCCTTCTCCACTTGTGGCTTCACTTTTGTAGCTATTCCACTTCTTTTCGCTCCAAATGACTCCATTGCACCTAATAAACTCAAAAGCAAACATAAGATACATAATTCACAAGAAAAATAGCAAAGAAAGCATAAACTCTACATAGAAAATACGGTGTATTCTACACCTATCAATTGTGTCCTCTTGAGGGCTCGAAGTGGACAAGTCAAAGATAGATTTAATAAGAAACTTACAATATCCCACTTCGGTGAGGGAAATCCGTTCTTTTCTTGGCCATGCAGGTTTCTATAGGCGGTTTATCAAGGATTTCTCCAAAATCTCCATGCCGATGTGCAAGTTATTACAAAAGGAGGTACCTTTTGACTTCAACAAGGAATGCAAGGATGCTTTTGACAAATTGAAGGAAATGTTGACAAGTGGCCCGATTATCAAATCACCGGATTGGAATCTTCCGTTTGAATTAATGTGTGATGCTAGTGATTATGCGGTTGGAGCCGTTTTGGGTCAAAGAGTGGACAAGTTGTCCCATGTTATCTATTATGCATCTAGGACCCTTAATGATGCACAAATCAATTATTCTACCACGGAAAATGAGTTATTGGCTATAGTTTTCGCGTTGGAAAAATTTAGATCATACTTGGTGGGTACAAAGGTTATTGTGTATTCCGATCATGCCGCACTAAGACACTTAATAAAGAAGAAAGAAGCTAAGCCAAGATTAATCCGGTGGATCCTATTGTTACAAGAGTTCGACATAGAAATTTGTGATAAGAGGGGTGTGGAGAATACCGTTTCGGATCATCTTAGTAGACTTGTTATGTCTCAAGAGGAACTTCCACTACATGACCGCTTTCCGGACGAACAACTTTTCTCCATGGAAGAATCAACACCTTGGTATGCGGATATAGTGAATTACTTGGTGACAAGGAAAGTACCTAGTACAATGTCTAATTTCCAAAAGATGAAACTTAAGAAGGTAGCTAAGCAATATGTGTGGGATGAACCATACTTATGGAAATATGGCATTGATCAAATAATGCGAAGGTGCGTACCTAACTCCGAATTTCAATCCATCCTCTCCTTTTGCCACACTTTTTCTTGTGGTGGCCACTTTGGTTCTAAACGCACCGCTCTCAAAGTTCTCGAGAGTGGATTTTATTGGCCCACCTTGTTTGAAGATTCATATGTTTTTTGTAAATCGTGTGATAGATGTCAACGAACGGGCAATCTAGGTGCTCGAAATCAAATGCCACTCACACCAATTCTCGCCGTTGAGATTTTTGATGTGTGGGGTATTGATTTTATGGGCCCTTTTGTCAATTCGAATGGAAACTTTTATATACTTCTTGCCGTAGATTATGTTTCGAAATGGGTGGAAGCTAGAGCCACCAAGACTAATGACTCTCAAGTTGTTTGTGATTGTGTAAGGGAAAACATATTCAATAGGCATGGTACACCAAGAGTGGTGATAAGCGATGGAGGCTCACATTTCAAGAAGGCTTTCCACGCTCTCCTCAAGAAGTACAACATAACACACAAAATTGGTACGCCTTACCATCCACAAACTAGTGGACAAGTGGAAATTTCAAATCGTGAGATCAAGTCCATTCTTGAGAAAACGGTGAATACCACAAGGAAAGATTGGAGCTTTAAGCTCAACGATGCACTTTGGGCGTATAGAACGGCGTATAAGACACCGATTGGTATGTCTCCATATCGGTTGGTTTATGGCAAGGCTTGTCATCTTCCGGTTGAACTTGAACATAAGGCTTATTAGGCGATAAAGAAATTCAACATGGAGTATGATGAAGCGGGGAAACAAAGGAAGTTACAACTAAATGAGCTAGAGGAGATACATAATGATGCTTACGAGAGTGCCCGGATTTCCAAGGAAAAGACTAAGCTTTTTCATGACAAGATGATTTCTCGGAAAAGTTTTGTTGTGGGGCAAAAAGTTCTTTTATTTAATACTTGTTTACGTTTATTTTCGGGTAAGCTTAAGTCCCGTTGGGTGGGACCATTTGTTGTTACTAATGTTTATGATCATGGTGCAGTTGAAATTGTTAGTGACAAAACAAGACAAAATTTGAAAGTCAACGGCCATAGGTTAAAGCCATATTATGAAAACTTTCCAACGGAGCATGTGGACGTAATTGGATTTGGAGATGCACTCCCTCTGGAGGAGTAATGTGCAGCAAGAGCTAAGTCGGGCCGTCGACTTTAAAACAAGCGCTTAATGGGAGGCAACCCATAGGTTTTGTATTTCTTATCCTTTTGCTTTTTGTTATTTGTTTTTCTTGTTTCTTATCATGTTAAAATTTCCCACCTTGATTTTACTAGGAGGATTCAATTACATTGAGGACAATGTAAGGTTTAAGTGTGGGGGAGTGGTTAAGCATGTTTTTAAAAAAAAAATTACAAAAAAATTTAAAAATTTAAAAAAAAAAAAAAAAAAAAAAAGTTTTACATAAAACTTCAACTTTTAGAGATTTTAGAGTCCCTAGCATACTTCTAGGTATGTTTACATAGAGATTTTGACCGACATAATTGAACTTGGAAGTGTTAGGGAACTACATTCGGATTTCTTGCTTGTTAGAGTGTTAAATAATGGATTTAATCATGCCGGTGATGCGAATTTGGTGCAGGGAGAAATGCATTATTAGAGTTGTTGATCAATCATTAGTGGAGACTACCCGTATTCATATCATGTGAGGCACCGACCAAAGTTTTCCATCTACTAAAGAGCTTTCTTTTGAGTGTGTGTCACCGTACGTAAATTCCGGGTAGAATGGTGAGCTACCTAACCTCCCACCAATAGAAGCACTACTCTTTGATCTCTTGAGTGCTAATTTTGTCAATCATAAGGGTGACGTCTATAGATGAAAGCCTCCTTCTTGTAGTTTGATTTGCAGTTAGCACCATTCTCTCTCGCAACAACAACGGATCCATAGAAACACTCTCATCATCAACAAGGAGCGACATCAAAATCTACAAGGAAAGTTGAAAAAGTTTAAGGTTTACAAGCAACGGAACGAGAAAAAGAGCAAATTTCAAATTCAAGTAAAGCAACATACAAAGGGCAGATTTTTACATATATGTTGAGGACTTACAATACAATGAGGTAATTATATATCCAAGTATGAAGACTTATTTACAAGAGCGAAGAAAATTAAAGAAAATTAAAAAGGTGAGAATTGTTGAAGTTTATGATTTCAAGACGATACAAGTTGTGAAGAATCAAGCGGTAAAATACTTCTCCCACGGCCATGGTTTATTTTATATTTAATTTCTCTTGTTTCAAAAAAAATAAAAATAAATAAATAAATATATTTGTTTTGTTAATAAGCCGTGGGGAAGGAAAATCTATAAGGAAGCTTCAAGCGACAAGGATTATTAAGGTAAAGGTTACAAATTGTCAAGGATTTATGAAATTCGAGAGTTTATCACCAATAGTTGAAACCGAAGACCAAGAAGATAAAGACGAGGAGCGGAAGACCTTTCTATTGGATGCCGTGAGAGTGGTGTTATCATAATTGGCAATCGGATGTGAAGGTGAGTAAGTAATCTCATCCTCGATAATAATGGTTGATTTCCTTTCGTAGAGATCGTCAGAAAAATGGTTTTTTTTCAAAATATTAAAAGATGTGGGTTTTTAAAAATATTTCGGAAGTTGTCCTTCCCACCATTCAACGTGTTGCAGGATTTCTCTCTTCATTCCTACCTGCACACATGGGAGAACCATAAAAAGCCGTCTTTTTGAGTGCAATTATCATAAAATCCTTTTGGTGAGGCATAAGTCGAGGCGAAATGCTTATTGATCGTTTCTCAAACACGCGTTCTCTCATTATGGTGTGGTTATTTCTCACTCAACATTTAAGAATGAGAATATGTTCTTTAATATTTCTAACTTCTTATTACTAGAATGCAGAAACTCTATGTCCTCATAACTCTTTGGATGCTTGGGACGGTTGAACGCTTTGAAGTTGTGAGTTTTTAGTTTGATTTGCTCGAGGACTAGCAAAGTCTAAGTGTGGGGGAATTTGATAGGGTGTAGAATACATCCTATTTACTATCTATTGTTTATGCTTTCTTTGCTATTTTTCTTGTAAATTATGTATTTTACGCTTGCTTTGAGTTTTGTAGCTACTTTGGAGTCGCACGAAGGAAAAGAAGAATAAATGATCCAAATTGAGCAAAAATGGCAGGATTGTCATTTCACAGGAAAAACACTATCGGGAGACGAGCCACGGTTAAAGGGCAACTCTCTCAGAGGAGTATTAAAAGTAGCCAGCTGATGTTAAGGGGTAACTACATGTTAGGGGCTGTCCACTGGGGTATCCCTTATCTAATAAGTGGGGTGGTCCCTATCCCTGGGGTGTAACCATCCACCCGAATTATTACACAACCCTATATCGAGAGAGTTTTCTCTCATTCATACACAGAAAGTGAGAAAGAAAAGCAGCCATGACTGCCGTTGAGTGAAACCGAGAAAAGAGAGTGATCGATGATGGTTTGGGGCTGAAATCAAATTAAGAACGGAGATCGAATTGATTGTGTAGTCATTGAAATAAGAGAGCCGAGAGATCAAGAAATCGAAGATGAATTCATGCCGGGGTTTGAAGAAATTGGGATCTGTTGTTCGCTCTGGATTAGGGAAGAATCAATGAAGCATGGTGAGAGGAGAACCAATCAAGAGAGAAATAGAGATTGAATCGAGATGGGTTCGTGGTAGAATTACAGAGAAGTTGAGAAGAATAAAAGATGGGTTTCGATCTAAAGCTGCTGCTGTTGGTCCGAGAGCTGATATAAAGAACAAAGATTAAGAACTGAATGTTTAATCGATTGTTGTGAAGATAGAGATAGAGAAACTCAGGGTTTTGTTGTTGCTCAATCGAATCAATGTTGCGGTCGAGATTCAGTAGATCGAGCAGAGCAGATGGGAACGAATGAGATATGTAGTGAATCAAGAACGATGCTGATGCTATTGTTGAATGAGATCCTTCTAATGAGAAGTTGGTATGACTGGTGGTGGATATAAGGAACTGATAAGGTTCTGAGAATGGGTTTCTGAGATCGAGAGGATCGGAGAAATGTTGAGCTTCTGTTGAATTAAGAGCAGAAGGTGAAGCTGTTGGTTTTGGTGATGACTTAGAAGAGGGATTTGTGGTTGATTTAGCCGTGCTGCTGCTTTACACATTGATTGAGTTTGCAAGATGCGGTAGAAATTGAAGCTGCTGGGAATGACAGGGAGCATCAGCTGAGTAACAGATAGAAGATGAATTAGTGTGGGTGCTGTGAAGGATGGATTTGATGGTGGAATTGTAGCCAGATTGGAACCAGGATTGAGACAAATAACACTGCAAAGGGAAGATAAAGGTGGTGCTATGCTTAGAATGTGAAATTTCCTAGATGTATGTATAGGAATTCTTAACAGGAATGAAGAAGAAGTGAGGCCTGAATTTGGCCGGGAAGTCCTGTAAATAGCCGAAACTCGGCCGATTCTCCATTCCTATGAGTCAACTCGAGACCGGCGATGAACCGATCCACTCGGTGATCCAGCCCTAACTCGGTAGGAGTAAGCCAACGAGTCAGACCAGCTGTCTCGGCTGACTACCTCTTCCCTTGACCCGGTTGACTAACGGTTGACCCTTTTGACCGTTATCTCTAACGGTGGACTGACGGAATATTCCGTCGAATATACCATTGGCGGCGAAGAACTCAGGTGGCCGACGACGACTTTTCCGGCCGGATTCCGGCCATAATACCAATTTTCCGGCGAGCAAAAAATTCCAGAATTTTTTGTGGACTTCTCTCATGGGTGTGAAGACTTGGACTAGGAATTGGATGGAGAATTGGGCTCAAATTTGGAAAGAGAAGATGGAAGAGTTGAGAAAGGCTTGGATTTGGAAATTGAATTGCTAAGGAAATGGATTCTATTCCTTGGAAGATTTGGAGAATATTGAAGCCTATAAATAGAGAAGTTTTCTACATCTTTTACACACCTCTCTACACACACAACACTTGTGTTTTTGCTTGCTTTTAAAAATCCTTATTTTTAATTATTTGTGTGAACTTGAAAATTCTCCTTTTAATTATTTTGTGTGAATTTCAAAAACATGAGTAGCTAATTTTATTATTGATTGAGGATGAATTCCTAGTTCTTAATATATGATTTGAGTTTTGTTTCAATTCTATCTTGAAGTTTTTCACATGATTATCGTTTGTTTTTACTAATAGGAATGTTTATTCATTCATGATTGATTGATAGGTTATTTAGAGTGCACGCTAAATTGATTTGTTAATTAAACCTAATTCTAGTATAAGTTAGGGAATAAGTAATCGTTCTCGACACTTTACACAAGTAGAAAACACGAGACCTTGCGGAGGGATTCCGTGGAGCGATTGTGTGTAAAAACAACGCTAGAAAGTAGACCAAGCGAACCGAGTTTAACTACTAGTACTAAACCTAAATTCATAAATCTTAATGCATTCAGGGAATTACATCTTGTAAGCGAACCTCAAGGTGGTTCTTTTGAATAGAATCTGATAACTAAGCGGACTTGTTACTCAGTGAAATAAGGGATTTTGGGGCTAGCTAAGTGAACCTGCTATCCTACGGTTGGTGATAATCTGTGACTAATAACAAGTAGAAAAGAACATAACTTTAATCATTGTTTTGCAACGAAGAATGATTCCTTGATCTTATCTCTCTTATTGATTTCAACTTTATCTTTTAATTGTTTTGTTTATTTTCTTTTGCTTTTTACACCCCCCTTTTTGTGACAATCTTTACAACTAGAATCTCTTGCTCCTCGTGGGAACGAACTTGACTTCCATTATATTATTTTTAATTGAGTGGAAATAAGATATTAATTTGATAGCACCTACGACACGCATCATGCATATTTAGTGTTGAGAATGAAAACTACATACCAACTGTAACACATGAATTGGTCTTTCCCTGCTCCTCTCTTCGAAAATCCATCTAATGTGTCTCCTGTATCATAAACCAACCCATGTTGAAGCTGCAAAAGAGTATCAGCTTCAACACCATACCAACTCCATACTACAGTCCCAAGCATTCTACCTAACAGAAAGGTTAAAGTACTATGGTATACATTGTTTCTCTGCACCTTCTCCACCAGAAAGATTACTAATATCACCATAGTCACCAGTTTTAACAGACACCAACACATATGAATTCATAAAAAACAGTTCGGATTGATACCCGTACATAAGAGTTGGCCGTTGAACAAGCACTTGAATATGAAAAATGAGAGAACAAGTATAGTTCTGGTTATTAGAAGTACTTACAACAAACCAAAAGCAAACCCACAATTGTTCAAATTCTTTTCCACGGTCATATACTAATCGAGTATAAACAAAATGCATGGTAAAACACCTCCGGAGAACAAACTGCATTATCCCATTAAACCAGGAGACATGGTCCTGCAATAACATTTTAGTAAACAATGCATGTCTTTTCCAAATTGCACCCATCCCTGTCACCAAATATAGTACACATCTATTTTGCTTTGGCATATTAGCTATCAACTTCCCCTCATCATGAATTTCAGAATGATTAACGCATAAAAGAGCAACTGAATGATTACTCCAAATATCTGATTCATACCCAAAGCTAGGAATCAATTGCAGAAGCTTACCTCGATCACATAAAGAGCGAGTAGCAACAAGATGGAGATAGAAGGAACTCATACATAGTGCTTTGTCGAATAGAGGGTACAATTTCTTTGAGTACTTAAGATTGTTGGAATTATCAACACAAAAATTGACGCAATTCTTCATCTCAAAATTCTTGTACCTTGTCAATGTGGGCAGGATGTAACTTGGAGAATTCGATCATCGTCGGTGCTTCAAATTCTTCAAATTGTAAGATCATACCAGGGAGTGAATCAACCTCAGCCATGTCAACAAATAAAAATGAAGGAATCAACTCTGAATCAAGAGAATCGTTTTCTTCATCTGTAGTTTTATCCAAAATGTTTGACCCCACATAATAATAAGTAATCCCTAATTTATAATCAGATTTCAAATGATGTTTTCCGCGATCAAATAAGCTACGAGAATAATCAGAGGGAAGAGATAAACATTGCTTATAGATCAGTTTTGTATGGTTGTTGCTTACTTCCTTTAAAACAGATATGTATAAGAGGCTAGAAGAGAGCTTAGTCATAGCCTATGTGTCAACCAACCTTTCCATCATTAGTTGGTTGACACCTCAATAGGTGAGTCATAGGGACAGCTAAGCAGCTGACTGTAATCCATCTTAGCACTGATCTGAATTAACCAAAACATGATTACCTTAAGCTAAGCAGGATTAAATTAAGCCAAGCAAGATTTGTTGCTAAATCAACATTAAGTCTAACATTCTCCCACCTTGGTTAGCAATAAAACTCTTTACTAATACTGTATGTTTGTATCTAAAAAGTACGCTAGGATTCGACATAGAGACCCATACACCATTTAAGAGATGCATACGCCATTTCTATAATCAGAAAACTAGACGGGCCATATAATCTCAAGCAAACTGCACTTTAAAATTTATGCAGACACTTTAAATGGCTTGATCTTATTCCCAAACATACTGCACTGTAAACTTTATTTTTTCAAAACAGAAAACTTAAACCTGAATCAATCTTTATATGCTCTCTTCGCAACTTTATATGCTCTTACCACAATCAAATCTGATTTCTAGATACTTTCCATCAAGACAAGTATACACCTGGCTCAATTAAGAGGTATGTTTCCGTCGAAACATAAAACGAGTATACATCTGACTCAATCGAGATATGTCTGTGTAGATAATTAACATCTCCGAAGAGATTCATCTGGCTCAATTGAGGTATATCTGTCGAGACAATTAACATCTCCGAAGATATTCATCTGGCTCAATTGAGGTATATCTGTCGAGACAATTAATATCTCCGAAGAGATTCATCTGGCTCAATTGAGATATGTCTGACAAGACATCTAACATCTCCGAAGAGAATAACTGGCTCAATTGAGGAATATCTGTCGAGATAATTAACATCTCCGAAGAGATTCATCTATCTCAATTGAGATATGTCTGACAAGACATCTAACATCTCCAAAGAGATACATCTCCGAAGAGAATAACTGGCTCAATTGAGGTATGTCCGACAAATTAATCTGTACCTTACTCGAGACTTGATCTTCGAAAAGATCTTCATCTGTGTCTCAAAAGAGACCTAGATCTCCGAAGAGATCTTTATTTGTGCCCAAAGAGCTATGTCTCCGAAGAGACGTGTTCTGTGCTCATTACTAGCTATCTCGAAAAGGACTTTCTGTATTGATCTCACACTGGTTTTCCGTTCCTTAAACAACACAGACAACAAGACAAGTTAAACAGTTATGATGATAACCAAAAACTAGTGTTATTGAAAAAGCGGGGGTACAACAACCACACCCAATATTTCGATTAGCAATTTGTATGGACTAACTCCATTATACTTTTAATAAAATCAACGAGAAGGTCAGACTCAATCTTAATAAAAGTATATCAAAGAGCTATATCTCACTTTCTTGATTCAATACTTACTCAAGCAAATAGAAATCTGCGAGTCTAATTGAATACAAGAGAAATCACTTGAACGGTACAAAGACCAATGTTCAAGGAACAATCAATTTCAATCAACAACCAAAGGTTGGATTTCCCAATTGATCGATTCAAACGCACAACCTGTGATATTTCAATTATATAACAAATATAATGCAGAAAAGAAATAACACAGACACCAGTAGTTTTGTTAACGAGTAAACCGCAAATGCAGAAAAACCCCGGGACCTAGTCCAGATTGAATACATTGTATTAAGCCGCTACAGACACCATCCTACTACAAACTAACTTCGGTCTGGGCTGTAGTTGAACCCCAATCAATCTCATACTGACCCAAGGTACAGTTGCGATCCTTACGTCTCTGATCCCATCAAAATACTACGCACTTGATTCCCTTAGCTGATCTCACCCACAACTAAGAGTTGCTACGACCCAAAGTCGAAGACTTTAATAAACAAATCTGTATCACACAGAAAAGTCTATGGTAATAGATAAATCTGTCTCCCACAGAAATACCTACAATTTTGTTCCTTCTTTTGATGAATCAAGGTGAACAGGAACCAATTGACAACCCGGACTTATATTCCCGAAGAACAACCTAGTATTATTAATCACCTCACAATAATCTTAATCGACTAGCGAAAGAAGATATTGCGGAATCACAAACGATGAGACGAAGATGTTTGTGACTTCTTTTATATCTTGCCTATCGGAGAAATCAATCTCAAGCCAATATTTATGATTGTACTTAGTACGATAGAAACAGCAAGATCAGATCACACAACTACGAGAAAGTAGTATCGGCCTGGCTTCACAATCCCAATGAAGTCTTCAAGTCGTTAACCTACATGGTCTCGATAGAAACCTAAGGTTAAAGGAGAATTGACTCTAGATTATACAACTAGTATCACACAGGAGGTGTGGGGATTAGGTTTCCCAGTTGCTAGAGTTCTCCCTTATATAGTCTTTCAAATCAGGGTTTGCAATCAATGTTAGCTTAGTAACAAAGCATTCAATATTCACCGTTAGATGAAAACCTGATTAGATTCAAGCTAATATCTTTCAAACGTTGGATCAAAACTTAGCTTGTTACACACAAATGAAATGAACGTTTTTAGGTTTGTGTAACCGTACCCAAACATGTACATTTAGTTGGTTCAACAGTAGTTAACCAAATGGTTAGCCATATGATCACTTTCATATCAACCATATTCTTCTTTACCATAACTAGTTCAAATGACTCAAATGAACTGGTTAGAGAGTTGTTCAATTGCTTAGATCTTTATAATAGACACAATTGAAACAAAAACGATTTGATTCACTCAAATCGATTCATGAAATTTATAGCCACGGTTTGCAATTATGCATTCCTTAGTTTATATAAGTTTAAGTTCACAAATAATCGTTTTTAAACAATAACCAAATTAAGTACGCGAACTGGTACGAAATAAGTTTGTTTTTAGTTTACAAACTCCAGCAGAATTTCTCGGGATGTGAACTTCCGACAGTACGCGGACTTGGTAAGCGGACTCAAGTTCCGGTTTTCCTGAGCAGCAAAGTACGCATACTTTGGTTCAAGGAATAAAGACTTACACACATATGTGTTACCACACAATGTTTATATCCTTCCATGGTTATGTAATCTAAACTCTCATTTCAATCATTGAAACATTCTTAGAGGACGTTATATAGTTGTTATTCACAAACCATTTTTCGTCAAAGCCATTTTCAAGTGATTGAAACTTAATATGACTTTCGTCACTAGTAAAGATGAACTTGGCCAAAGCGAAAGCTTACCAACACATATTTCGAGAAATAGATAAGCGAGATAAACTCGGCTCGAAATAGCAAATGTGTATAATCATAGTCTATATAGCAAAACGACTTTTGTCTCAAGATAGGAGATAGAGTAGATAGACTTTTGAATGATAGATAAGTTCAAGTCTCCACATACCTTTTAGTCGATGAAGTTCCACAAGTTCCTTGAGTAGTTCTTCGTCTTTGTATGATGATCGCCATGGAGTCTTGAGCACAACTACACTTTCTATCCTAGTTCTAGACTTAGCTAATAGTAGACTAGAAATCAAGACTTATAGTTTTGATCACTAACATTGACAAACATGCTTGAGATAGCAATGCATGCGAGTTCGACTTGAGCAAAGGTTTCTAACAATCTCCCCTTTGTCAATTTTAGTGACAAAACCATCAATACATATGGAATACAAAAATAGATAAATAAACTTTTGTATCTTCTCTTCCACATGCCTGATCTTCTTGGTTCTTCAACATTAATCGAAATCTTCGTCACTTCCAAGTACTCGAATAATTCCAAAGGTTGTAAGTTTAGCATCATCGTTGTTGAAAATCCGTAGCCATAACAATGAGAAAACAAGAATTCTCAATCATTGTTACAGAGTGTCATAGTATTATTACACAACATCAAAGTTCAATTGTATCACAACTTTGACAACAATACTATGGTGATATGTATCACTCCCCCTTAGTCAATACTCCTTCTCACATGGAAACCACTCCCCCTTACATAATGATCCGAAAACCATATGTATTTGTAGTGTGAACTACACATTAATTCTCCCCCTTTTTGTCAATAAAATTGGCAAAGGTACGAAAACTAGTGGGATCCTAATGAAATTTCCGTAGAGACATTTCATAACCAAAAGCAAGCACATATCAACTTTTTAGATGCAATCATATAGCCGAAGCTAAATGCTTTCATCAAGGAGTTTATAAAGATACAAGATAACCCCTATAATATTCCACAGCCGCACTCCCCACAAATATTTGGCAATTAAGCACAAGTTCAATTAAGAACTCTCCACCATAAAATGTCATTCCCGAAAGAACAACAAGAGCGACCTTACTTTCACAAGAAAAAAAGGATTTCTTTGGACATAACACACTAAGAAACCTGATAGAAAATCAACCTGCTGGAACAAATGTAGAATTGAAGTAAACACTTACTGAAGTTCCAAACTCAATTGCCCAAAAGATCGAGATAAGCACAGGGGCAAGAGTTTTAGGAACAGCTAATGAACGAAAATAACACCAATAGACTGTCGTAAGTGTTGAAACATAGCAGTGTCTAATGGTTTGGTAATAATATCAGCCAATTGTTGTTCGGAAGGCACAAATTCCAAATTTATGATACCATTTTCATAGAGATCTCGAATAAAATGGTACCTTATATCAATGTGCTTTGTTCTTGAGTGCTCAACGGTATTATCAGTGATTCGAATCGCGCTAGAGTTATCACAAAAGATCTTCATTATTCCAATATCAATTCCATAATCAGCCAATATTTGTTTCATCCATAGAAGTTGAGTACAACATAAGCCGGCATCAATATATCCTGCTTCACATGTGGACAAGGATTGTGAATTTTATTTCTTGTTATGCCAAGCAACAAGATTCAGTCTTACGTAGTAGAAACCCCCTGATGTACTTTTTCTGTCTTCTACACATCCTGCCCAATCAGCATCAGAATAAGCAGAAAGGTCAGTATTAGTATCAAAAGTATAAGATAGACCATACCCGACCGTATGATTCACATATCGTATGATCCTTTTTGCAGCTATAAGATGAGATTCCTTTGGATTAGCCTGAAATCTAGAACAACAACCAACACTAAAAGCAATATCAGGTCTAGTAGTTGTAAGATATAAAAGGCTAACAATAATAGATCGATACATTTTTTGATCCACATTTACTCCTTTCTCATCTCTGTGTAGTTTACCAATAGTGGGCATAGGTGTCAGTTTTGAAGTTGACTTATCCAGACCGAATCTCGATACAAGATACTTTGTATATTTTTCTTGGGATAAGTAAATTACATCCTTATGTTGCTGAATTTGTAATCCTAAGAAGAACTTTAATTCACCAACAATGCTCATTTCAAATTCTTTGCCAAGAGAGACTTAGAAATCTTTTGCAAGTTTCTCAGAAGTTGAACCATAGATGATATCATCTACATAGACTTGAGCAATCACAACATCTTTTCCACTCTATTTGGTAAACAAGGTTTTATCAGCTCCGCCTCTCGAAAAACCTTTCCTAAGAAGAGAAGTAGTAAGTTTTTCGAACCAGGCTCTAGGTGCTTGTTTTAACCCATATAATGCCTTTTTAAGCTTAAGAACATGATCTGGGAAATCAGGATTTTCAAAACCCTTAGGTTGAGCGACATACACTTCTTCCTTTAAAATTCCGTTTAGGAACGCGAATTTTATGTCCATTTGAAATAGCTTAACCTTAAGAAAACAAGCATGAGCTAATAACAACCGAATGGACTCAAGGCGTGCCACAGGAGCAAAGGTTTCATCAAAGTCGATACCTTCAATTTGTGAATATCCTTGAGCGACAAGTCTGGCTTTATTTCTGACAATTGTGCCAAATTCATCAGACTTATTCTTGAATACCCATTTAGTTCCAACAATATTAATATTGGAGGGACAAGGTACTAGTTCCCATACGTCTTGTCTTTGAAATTGATTTAACTCTTTATGTATTGCATTCACCCAAAAGGGATCGCTAAGAGCTTCATCAATATTTCTCGGTTCTACTTGTGAAAGATAACAACCAAAATTGCAAATATTTTGAATTTGTCCTCTTATTTTAGCAGTATAATCTTTTCCTCCGATAATATTGTTGGGATCATGATTCATTTGAACCCAGAGGTGTCGTGGAGGGACACGTTCTTGTTCGACAGGAATAGCCTGATCAGTGCTCTTCTCCTCGTCACTAGAAATATCAGGATCGATGAATGATTGGGATAACTTCAGCTGAATCTGGGATTTCTTTGACCTTATCAATTGTCTCAGTTGGAGGCAATTCAGCAGGAGGATTATCATGATAAAAATTACTAATATCATCAATGATAACATTAGCAATTTCCATCATAACCTGGGTTCTGAGATTAAACACTCGAAAACCACGACTATCAGAAGCATGGCCAAGAAAGATACCTTCATCACTTTTTGTATCAAATTTCCCTCTCTGTTCTCGATCTTTTAGAATGTAGCACTTACTTCCGAACACTCTGAGATAGTGCAAGTTGGGTTTTCTACCATACCACAACTCATAAGGAGTGTTTAGGGTTTTAGACCGTAGGTATACAAGGTTGATCAAATAACATGCTGTAAAGACAGCTTCTCCCCAAAACCTTAATGGTAAGTTTTTGTTATGGAGCATTACCCTGGCCATTTCCTGAATGTTCCTGTTTTTTATTTCTGCAACTCCATTGGCTTGAGGAGTGATGGGTGGTGAATATTGTTGAATAATCCCCAGTTCGTCACAGAATTCAAACAACTTGGTGTCCTTGAATTCAGTTCCACGGTCGCTTCGAATTTTCTTTAGTTTGCGACCTTGTTCGTTCTGGATTCTTTTAACAATAATCTTGAATTCATCAAGGGTTTCATTCTTATGAGATAAAAATGCAACCCAAGTGAATTGGTGTAATCATCTACCATAACTAAAGCATACTTCTTACCAGCAACCGTGGGTTGTTGAATTGGGCCGAAGTGATCCATATGAATTAAATCAAGTGGAGCTTTAGTGAGAATATCTCGAGATGATTTATGGTGAACTTTCGTTTGTTTACCCTTTTGACAGGCACCGCATACACCATCAATCTTTGCATTGATTTTGGGAACGCCTCTAACAAGTTCTTTGTTAATGATCTTAGTTAGAAGACGATAATTGATGTGACCAAAACGCTCATGCCAAAGATGTGTAGATTCCACCTCAGTCAAATTGAAACAGTTGCGGAACTGAGTATCCAGAAGATAACAATTATTTTTACCACGAGTTCCCTGAAAAATTACTTTCCCAGTTTTGTCTACTATGTCACATCCATTTGCATTAAAGAAAACTCTACGGCCTTTGTCACAAATTTTACTAATAGAAAGAAGATTTGCAGTCATACCTTTTACGTATACTACATCATGAATTTCAGGTACGCCGGGAAGTTTGATCGTCCCCTTCTTGCTTATATAGCAGCAACTCCCATCTCCAAATGTCACGGGACCTCCTTCATAGTCGTTTGAGGAAACAAACCACGTGAGGTCTCCTATCATATATCGGCTACATCCACTATCCAGAAACCATTGAAAGGGAGATGTTGATTTTAAAGCAAAAGCTCATATACTAACACTACTTTCCTGTTTAGGATTTCTTGTTAGTTTTATACGTCCTTTCAGGGAAGAAAACAGTTGTTTAACTTTCTTATGAAGATTACTTGCAACTTCTAGGCTTTTCCGGAAGGACATACAAGTATGTTTAATGTGATTGTAAGAATCACAGAACATGCATGGGTCAACATTTTTAATCTTGTTCTGAGTATTATCAGGTTTCACAATGTCTAGACATTGTTTAACATTTGATTTTCAACTTTTCTTCGTAGAAGAACAACAAGAGTTATTCAAGTCCATCAAAGGAATTTTGACATATTTCAAATCCTTAAGCATTGCAATTTCTGCAACAAGATCATAGTTGAGCCGGATTTGTTCATCCAACTTTTTCTAGAGAATAACCAGTTTTTCAGAACTTTTTCTGCGATTGGTTTTTAACTCTGGTGGAGCGTTTCTATAGACTTTACTATCCATATAGTCAGATCGCTACAAACACAAACTTATAAGGTCTTTAAACGTGTTTGCCTGCTCTGATACCAATTGAAAAAGCGGGGGTACAAATCTGTATGGACTAACTCCAATATACTTTGAAGAGAATCAACTAGACAGTCAGACTCAATCTTAATAAAAGTATATCAAAGAGCTATATCTCACTTTCTCGATTCAACACTTACTCAAGCAAATAGAAACTGCGAGTCTAGTTGAATACAAGAGAAATCACTTGAACGGTACCAAAGACCAATGTTCAAGGATCAATCAATTTCAACCAAAGGTTGGATTTCCCAATTGATCGATTCAAACGCACAACCTGTGATATTTCAATTATATAACAAAATATAATCCAGAATAGAAATAACACAGACACCAGAAGTTTTGTTAACAAGGAAACCGCAAATGCAGAAAAACCCAGGGACCTAGTCCAGATTAAACACACAATGTATTAAACCGCTACAGACACTAGCCTACTACAAACTAACTTCGATGTGGACTGTAGTTGAACCCCAATCAATCTCACACTGATCCAAGGTACAGTTGCGCTCCTTAAGTCTCTGGTCCCAGCAGGATACTACGTACTTCATTCCCTTAGCTGATCTCACCCACAACTAAGAGTTGCTACGACCCAAAGTCGAAGACTTTAATAAACAAATCTGTATCACACAAAAAAGTCTATGGTGATAGATAAATTTGTCTCCCACAGAAATACCTACGAGTTTTGTTCCGTATTTTGATAAATCAAGGTGAACAGGAACCAATTGATAACCCGGACTTATATTTCCGAAGAACAGCCTAGTATTATCAATCACCTCACAATAATCTTAATCGACGCGGCGAAAGAAGATATCGTGGAATCACAAACGATGAGACGAATATGTTTGTGATTACTTTTATATCTTGCTTATCGGAGATATCAATCTCAAGCCAATCGTTACGATTGTACTCAATACGATAGAAACAGTAAGATTAGATCACACAACTACGAGAAAGTAGTATTGGGCTGGCTTCACAATCCCAATGAAATCTTCAAGTCGTTAATCTACAGGGTCTCCATAGAAACCTAAGGTTAAAGGAGAATAGACTCTAGCTTATACAACTAGTATCACATAGAAGGTGTGGGGATTAGGTTTCCCAGTTACTAGAGTTCTCCCTTATATAGTGAAATCAGGGTTTGCAATCAATGTTAGCTTAGTAACAAAGCATTCAATATTCACCGTTAGATGAAAACCTGATTAAATTCAAGCTAATATCTTTCAACCGTTAGATCTAAACTTAGCTTGTTACACACAAATAAATGCACGTTTTTAGGTTTGAGTAACCGTACCCAAACATGTATATTTAGTTGGTTCAACTGTAGTTAACCAAATGGTTAGCCATATGAGCACTTTCATATCAACCATATTCTTCTTTACCATAACTAGTTCAAATGACTCAAATGAACTAGTTAGAGAGTTTTTCAATAGCTTAGATCTTTATAATAGACACAATTGAAACAAAAACGATTTGATTCACTCGAATCGATTCATGAACTTTATAGTCATGGTTTTCAATTATGCATTCCTTAGTTTATATAAGTTTAAGTTCACAAATAATCGTTTTTAGACAATAACCAACTTAAGTACGCGGACTTAAGTACCCGGAATAAGTTTGTTTTTAGTTTACAAACTCCAGCAGAATTTCTCGGGATGTGAACTTCTGACAGTACGCGGACTTGGTACGCAGACTCTAGTTCCGGTTTTCCTGAGCAACAAAGTACGCATACTTTGGTTCAAGGAATAAAGACTTACACACATATGTGTTACCACACAATGTTTATATCCTTCCATGGTTATGTAATCTAAACTCTCATTTCAATCATTGAAACATTCTTAGAGGACGTTATATAGTTGTTATTCACAAACCATTTTTCACAAAGCCATTTTCAAGTGATTGAAACTTAATATGACTTTTGTCACTAGTAAAGATGAACTTGGCCAAAGCGAAAGCTTACCAACACATATTTAGAGAAATAGATAAGCGAGATAAACTTGGCTCGAAATAGCAAATGTGTATAACCATAGTCTATATAGCAAAACGACTTTTGTCTCAAGATAGGAGATAGAGTAGATAGACTTTTGAGTGATAGATAATTTCAAGTCTCCACATACCTTTTAGTCGATGAAGTTCCACAAGTTCCTTGAGTAGTTCTTCGTCTTTGTATGATGATCGCCATGGAGTCTTGAGTACAACTACACTTTCTATCCTAGTCTGAGACTTAGCTAATAGTAGACTAGAAATCAAGACTTATAGTTTTGATCACTAACATTGACAAACATGCTTGAGATAGCAACGCATGCGAGTTCGACCGAGCAGTGCTCTAACAGTTATCATACTCCCACTGTTTTCCAGAACTTTGCCATTACTTTAACCTACACACAAACAAAATATTAGAATAGATTAATTACCATCATGTGCACCTTTGGGCAAACCATGATGTACAAGGATTTTTACTTCCAAGTTTCAAAACTTTATTTAATAGCATATACATGCTTATTATCACTTTAAATAGTTATGCATACAAACAAAAACTAATAGCATATTAAAAAACAAACATAAACATCTTAAACTTAAAATACACAACTCAGTATCATCACAAAACACCTTTGGGCAGAATTGCAACATACATGAGTCAAACCTAATAAGTTTAAGATCAACATTTCATGCATAGAATAACTACTCTATAAACCCTTGGGGTTCAATAGAGCACAATAATCAATAAGTAGGAAACATGATTCATTCCATATCACAAATATGGATTACCTTTGGGCAAATCCCATATTCGTGACATCTGAAAAATCATAAACAAACCTTTCTTTTACCGAAAAGTGGTGAAGAGTTTGTTTGCTACTTTCTGCTTTCCATGGTTTGTACCACCAGCCCCTTCATCACTATCCACATCTTGATCCTTGCCACATACAACCAGTGCCTTGTTGCAAGAAACATTTTCGGTATCGATTTTCTACATTAATCCTTCAAAACAACTAGATCACAAAAAACTTCATTAGAAAAGCCTTTCATACCCTCAAAGTATCGCTTTGGCGAAAATTTTCGAGTTATGGAAGGTACAGAATGTCTAAAGTTACAACTTTCAGAAAACTGGAAGTCAAAAGACATACCTTAAATCCAAGTCTGTATCTTAAACAAAATGAATACCTTAAACTTGACTATCAAACCTTTGTGTTTAATAGACAGAGGGAAAACTAAACCAAGTATAAAACACGATTCATTCCAAATATCACCAGTGTGAATCACCTTTGGGCAGGTTCACACTTGCACCATTCAAAATAAATCAAAAGCAAACCTTGTTTTAACTGATACCAATGAAGAATCTATCACTTTCTGGTCTTCCTGGTCTAAACCACAAGCATCTTCATCTCTTCCTCAACACTTAGACACATGTAATCAGAACCTTGTATAGCGACGCTTTTGGCATTGACTTTCAGTAATGACTTCCCAAACAGCTAAACCACTAAAAAACTTCATTCTCATTAAAACACTTTCATCACTCTCAAAGCATCACTTTGGCAATGCTTGTCGAGTAATAAAATATAAAAGTATCTTCATTGTGACTGCTGAAGCTAAAATTTTCTTTGTAAAGTGAAACATACCCGATCATTTCAAAAGAATGACTTAGAAGTTGAGAAATCACATGGGGAAATTCTTCAATGGCTGGTCAGCTTGTCCATATGAATGCTCAACCCCGCGGAGCTGAAGTATACCATCACAACGCGCATCTCCAGTTACATACATGGATACAAGTTGACCTCCTTCAGACTCCAACTTCTGCCATTCACAAGGTTTTGCAGGTATGTGTCTACTTGACTCTGCAAAAGAAGCATGTCAGATTCAGTAGCTTATTGATGGGCTATCGTAGGCACAACAAATTAATAAATATATTTCCCACTAATTAACTAGTAATATAGCGGTAGTAAGAGATCGTTCCCACAAAGAGTTGTGTAATTGATAGGTTAATTGAAATAACAATATAAAGTAAATAACAAAGGGGGTTTGGTTGTGAGATAGATAAAAAGACAATAAAGAAGAAAAGGATGATTAAGGAATCCTTCGCCGTTACCAAGCGTTAACAGGATTAAAATACTTATCTATTATTCGTAAGAACCATTCATCACCAACCGTAGAATAACAGCTAGAGCAGTGTTATCCCCAAAGCTCCTTATGTAAATTGATACTGAAGCGCTCGCATATCAAGTTCTATCCAACTGAACCACCAAGTAGTAGCGCACTCAAGGTGTAACCCAATCGGAAGCCTTAAGTTATGTGAACTTAGGTTAATCCTAGCAGTTAGACTCTTAGCGCAAGGTCCACTTACTAGTGTTGTCTTCACACATGATTGCTCCACAGAATCCCTCTGAGATGTCTCACGTTCTCTACTTGTGTATGGGTTATTCAACAATTACATGGATATCCTAACCCTTTACTAGTAATAGAATGATCAATAGATTAATCTAGCGTGCACTCCAAACAATCTAATAAATCAATCATAAACCCTAGATATAGTGAAGACAAACGATGATGATTAAAACCTCAAATAGACTTGTATTATTAATAAAGCTTCACTCTTAGAACATTGAATTCATCCTTAATCAACAAAGGATTTATCTACTCATGATTACACAATTACCCGGTTTCCCCCTAAAGGGATAAACCCTAAAATATTAATGAAGAACAAAAGTATAATATGAGATGTGATGATTCTATGACCTAATACCTTTTTATAAGTTTACATTGCTTTGCCATCAAGTATTTAGTTCGGTTCAAGAACCCGACCTGAAATAACGAAATAATGAATCCAAACATGCCCTTAGGCCTTCCAAGGTATTAATACACGTTTCCTACTTGCTAAGTTCGCGAACCCAGTCCGCGAACTTTACTGTCTTCGATATTCAATAAAATCTTGTTTTGGCCACAACTTCTTCCTCCGAACTCGGAATGACCTCATTCTTTTTGCATTATTTTTATATTTCAATTCTATTCAAGATGGTAATGAGAAATACTTAATTTGAATGACTTAAGATAGGTCTTTGGCCATTCTCTTGATTTTGAGCGTTTTGCTCCTTTTCGTCGCACTTCTTCCACTTCTCTTGGACTTGGGCACTTGGATACTTGGAATACTTCTCTTCCTAGATCTTTTCAGCATTTTGTAGCCCCTTTTTGGATGATTCACCTATTAGAGGCAAATAAGAGAAAACAATAGTAATAATACGAATACATGCAAGAATAATAGTTAAAACAAGTATGGAATGGATACTAAAATCATATGAATTATGCACTTTTCAAATTCCCCCACACTTAGCTTTTGCTAGTCCTCGAGCAAACTAAATAAAACTAATCCTAATACAACAACTCCATGTCGTTGAGAAAACGGTTACACTTAGCATGTATAACAAGCCTTTAAACCCCTAGGTGTCCCTAGTGGACGAGTTATAGTCTCATGAGGGTTTACAAGAGGTATACCCACAAAACCTACTCCAATTTCTCGCCTTGGAAGAACCTCTAAGGATAAACACAAATTAATAGCCAAATAATTAGCTTGCATATGTTCTTTAGCTGCAAACATCCCACATACATTCCAATCATCATACATAAGCAATTACTTACGTATGTCATTCAACCTGATTGCAAAACTTTACTAAGATAGTCATTGTACTTGTTGCAACGTTTGCCACAACACTCGCATACTGAAATCACTTGGATAGATAAGAAAATGGAAATAGAAAAGTGAAGTGTGCAAATGTTGACTTAAGTGAAAGATGTTACCCACAATACTTGTATGAATGTTGTCAAAGGATATTTGTTTATAGCACAATAGTTGAGAGAAGCACCCATTTAACTCGACCACATGATTAGATACTTCTAAGTGCATGTTCCTTTTTAGCAAGTATGTGATAATTGCCTTGGATCCTGCATTCCACGCTTGTTTAGGCGACGGAGACAGGGACAACGTTTCACACATACTGCTATCCAAGTGTCGAGAACCTCATCAATAGTATTTTTGACTTGCTATATAATGATGATATGGTTTTTATTTTCATCGACTATGATTAGTCCGCAATTCCGGACCTATCATTTGTTAGTGTCGATAAATGAAGAGGAGCCTTATATACATATTTCTTCTTCTTTTTTTCCGGCACACTCTTACGAGTGTAAGACAATTGTCTATAGGGATTTTATATACTCAACCATTGATTACCTTGCTACAACATCCATGGCAGTATCAGGATCCCACCAAATCACTTTAGAGAAACATTTAACTGCAAAAATAAAAAGAAAGTGATTCAGTAATGATTAATTGCGAGGATGAATCTTTCAAATGACTACCATAGCTTAGTTTCGCATTCAATTATGAACGTATATATTTAAGGATTGTGGAATGATAAAGTGGAACTCAAATCTACAGCCGTAAGAAGTGTTTCAACTTTAAAAAGGTTTAGAGTGTCATCTTAAATAGCTCATAATTAACTCCAAAAGATGAAGTCTCAAGAATGCAAGAAATAAAAGAGTATTATTATTTATTATTTTATATATGCAAATCAAACATGCTTAACTACTCCCCCACACTTAAACTCAACATTGTCCTCAATGTTCAAAATCGAAAATTCTGATTTCTGAGATAACATCCCTGAAAAACTCGAAAACTGTAACAATGGGTAGGGAACTAGGAAAAATATCCTAAACGAAAGTTGTCCACTAAATATCCTGTTGTTAAGATGCCACATCTAGAATCCCTCTTGTTTCTTTTCCTAGTCCTGAACATGTCAATTTAGGCTTTGGAATTGTGCAGGAAGTACCTCACGATCTGATAATTGTTGATGACTGCCATATCTATGTAAAATTCAGGTTTGGGGGTAGCTCATTTATATCAACAGTCTTACTTGCATTCTCATTTTATGTTTGTGTACGACTGTCGATATTTCTGAATTCCGTCTTTTGGGTTGATCCTCAACTCTTTAGATTGCTGGTTTATGGTGAATTTTTATTGTATATAATCCAGTAGGTAATTATAATTTATCGCTTTCTCTTGTATATATGTGTGCTAATCCAGTGTCACGACTGCTAATAACCTGTTGGATTCTAGTCTTGAGTAATGCAGTTCTAATCTTGCTTTCGCCGATATCTGGTAATCTCTCCGCTTTTCTTTACTCAGCATAATTCTCATGGTGTGTAGCTGTTTAAATTCTTATCATCTTTTGAAACATTGAGGACAATGTTGGATTTAGGTTTGGGGGAGTATTTTGCATATAGAGTTTTTAGTCTTCTCTTTTCTTTTTATATAAAATTTTCAAAAAAAAAAAATACTTTTCAAAATATTTGTAAATATCTGCATAAAACCTCCAACTTTAGAGATTTTAGAGTCACTAGCATGCTTTTAGCTATGTTTACATAGAGAGTCTGACCGAAATAACTGAACTTGGAAGTACTGGAGAACACAGTCGGGTTTCTTAGTTGTTAGAGCGTTAAAGTTGGATTTAACCATGCCGGTGGGCAAGTTAGGTGCTGCAAAGATATTTGGTTGTAGAATTGTGATCACCCTTGGTGGAGACTACCTATTTTTAACATCAAGCGAGGCACCAACCTTCAATTTTTGTGACTATCTAAAAAGTCCTTTTAGAGTGTGTGTCACCGTACGTAAATTCCGGGTAGGAATGTTGAGCTACCCAACTTCGCACCACTTTCAGCACTATTTTTGATCTCTTGAGTGCTAATTCCGTCAATCATGAGGATGGCGCCTAAAGATGAAAACTCCTTCTTGTAGTTTGATTTTCAGTTAGCACCACTCTCTCTTAAAAGATATTCCAGAGCTAATTACAAAAGAGGACCAAGAAATGATTGAAGCCATTCCAAGTGACGATGAAATTAGAGCAACCATTTTTTCTATGGATCAGGATAGTGCTCCAGGTCCTGATGGTTTTTCAGGTTGTTTCTATAGGGAATGTTGGAACATTATTAAACATGATGTAGTAGAAGCCATTAAATTTTGCTGGAAAAGAAGGTTCATTCCTAAGGGCCTTAACTCTAACTTCTTGGTGCTTCTTCCAAAAACTGATGGTGCTAGAAATCCTAATCAGTTCAGGCCAATAGGTCTGAGTAATGTCATTTTCAAAAATTTTACTAAGATTCTGGCTACAAGAATTGGTCAACTTATGCACAAATTGGTTTCTCCTCAGCAAGCAGCTTATGTGAAGGGTAGAAGTATTCAAGATCAAATTTTGCTAGCTTCTGAAATGGTGAATGAAATGACAAAGAAAAGAAGATGTGGAAATGTGGCTCTTAAGTTAGACATATCTCAAGCTTATGATTACTCACCAAATTTGGGAGTTTTTATTTCAAGTACTTCAAAAATTTGGTTTTTCCAAGAATTTATGTGAATGGCTTCATATCTTATTTAAATCTGCAAAAATTTCTATTATGGTTAATGGTGGCCCCTGTGGCTTCTTTTCAGTTGGAAGAGGACTTAATCAGGGAGATCCCCTGTCTCCCATTCTTTTTGTGCTTATGGAAAAAGCTTTGAGCAGAAGAATAACTCAAATGGTGAATGAAGGTTTAATTTATCCAATGGTTGATAGGAAAGGTATACATCCAACCCACTTATTCTTTGCTGATGATGTTTTCATTTTCTGCAATGGAGCTAAAAAGAGTATTTTAAATCTCATGAAGTTACTTGAAGACTATCAGAAATGTTCAGGGCAAACTATTAATAAACACAAAAGTAAAATGTTCATTGATAGGGCTTCTGAGTTAAGGAAAAATCAAATTAAAGATATAGTTCAAATGGAAAGAAGTTGTTTCCTGATAAATATCTTGGAGTAATTCTCATTGTTGGCAGAGTAAAAGTTTTCACAGTTTGGCCTATGGTTGAGATGATGCAAAAGAAGCTTGGAACTTGGAAAGGCAAGTTATTATCTTTTCAAGAAAGATTGGTTTTAATTAAATCTGTTTTATGCAGTATCCCAATGTAAAATATGGCTGTTTACAAATGGCCAGTGTCTGTCATTTAAACTTGTGAAAGAATCATGAGAAACTTTCTCTGGTTGGGTGATGCAGATGTTAGACAGTCCAAGAAATTTTCTTGGAAAAAAGTGTGTACACCATTGTGTGAAGGAGGTTTGGGTATTTCAAGGCTAGAAGTCATTAATAAAGCCTTTCTTATGAAAATGATGTGGAAGATTAATAATTCAACAGATGATTGGGCGAAGTTTTTCCAAGCAAAATACAAGGACAAAAATGGGCAATGGAGTACTAAATGGCAAAAATCTTCTGTATGGTCAGGTTTAAGATGGGCTTGGGAATCTCTTAAAGATGATATCAGATGGAATGTTGGTGATGGTGCAAAAATCCGAGTCTGGTTTGACTTGTGGATTGGTGAATGCAGGCTTATTGAAAGATTTGGGGCTACTTCATATATAACTGCTAATACAAATTTGAAAGTTTCTGATATATTGATAGATGGAAAATGGGCTTTAGATGCTGATCTCCAACAACTATTACACAATCTTAAAATGCCCGAGATCCTTGGAGGTGAAGATAGATTAATATGGACAGGCAACTTAAAGGAGAATTCTCAATTCCTGAAGCTCTAAATAAAATAAGGCATAAAGAATTACCTGTAAGCTGGTTCAGGTATATATGGAAACCTTTCCTTCATCCTTCGGTAGCAAGTAATGTATGGAAACTTATTCAGGGGATATATGTTGATGATCCTATCATGGTTAAAAATGGCTATGAAATTGTATCCAGATGTTGTATCTGTGAGACAGAGCTAGATAGTATGCATCACTTGTTATGGGAATGTAGTTTTAGTGTAGAAATTTGGAGATGGATATGCAATATATTTCACTTTAATCTGCTAAAATATTTTACTGATGTATGGAAATGTACCTCACAGAAGAGTCCTCTGGTTAAGCAAGTATGGATTACTGCTGCTTATGTCATTTTAAAGGAATTGTGGTTTCAGAAGAATAATAGATTTTTTGAAGAAGTTAAGCCAATTTGCAGAGATTTAGATGCAGAATATTAAATCTAGTTCATGAAGGTGGTTTGAGAATTACAGGAACAAAGTGGTGTCAGAACTATGATCAAGGAATAATTGCTAGTTTTCAATTAGGCATCGAAAGATCTAAATTTCAATGCATTAAGAAATGTCGTTGGCTTCCACCGATCGTGGATTCATAATGTTTGTGTTGTGATGGTTCTTCCTTTGGAAATCCAGGTTCTGCTGGATTTGGTGTTGTTGTTAGGGACTGGCAATGTCAGGTAGTTGGGACTTTATCTGGTGGTATTGGTGTTGCTTCAAATTATTTGATAGGTGTAGAATACACCTAATTTACTATCTAGTAGTTTATGCTTTCTTTGCTATTTTTCTTGTAAATTATGTATTTTATGCTTGTTTTGAGTCTTATAGCTACTTCGGAGTCGCACGGGAGAAAAGAAGAAGAAACCACCCAATTTGAGCAAAAAGGGCAAAGAGGTCATTTTACAGGCGATTGATATATGGAGCCCAATTGAGGTTAAGGGGCAACCCAATTTGAGGAGTGTTAAACACAGATCAGCCAAGGTTAAGGGCTACTCTTTATTAGAGGATTACTAAAGAAAGGACGATTCTGGATAAAGGGGCCATGGCCCCGGGTAGCCCTTATCCGTAAACGGTGCTTGATATCAGTTTGGTAATGGATGGGTTATGTCCATGGATGTTGAAACCCATAGACCCACACCGTGCAGGATCCGACCCATTTAATTTAAACCTAAAATCGATTTCTCTCATTTGAGTTGTTTTCATTTTCACTGAAAGCAACTATGGGCTGTGAGAGAGATTGAGAGACCAAACACGAGAGAGATCGAGCGAAACTTGTAGGGAAAATGGAGGTGAAGAAGATACGAGAGAAAAAAAAGCAGAGATTGGGCTTACGTTGGAGTTAAGAAAGAGGCATTAAACTGCTGTCGATGAGATGCAGAGGATGAATCAGAGATGGGTTATTAAGGGTTTCTGAAGTTGTTGTTTGAATCGATTAGGGTCAGTGTTCGAGTTCTGAGGTGTTGCTGCTACACAAGAGGAGATGGTGATGTTCTCTGATGTTCAGGGAAATAAGGATTTCAGATCGAGATGTTGCTAGAAATGGGTTTGCTCCTGATGTATGAAGGAAGAAAATGGTGTTGATGCAGTGGAGAAATGGGTTCGATCTGTGAAGAGGTGTAGATGCTATTGCTGTTCTCGATGGATTTGAAGTGGGTTTTTTGTGTTGGTGTGACAGTGAAGGCGAGAGTCAAGATTGAGCTCCTGGAAGAATTGATCAATGGAGTTACAATTGTTGAGTGAAGCACTGAATGGAAAATGGGTCTGATGATTTTGCCAGTTAGCTGGTGAAGTTGGAGCTGCTGATGAAGCTAAAGTTGAGAGAAATTGAATCAGACCGAGAAGAGCAGGTCAGGCAGAGCTGAAGCTGTTAGAGCTGGCTGGTGATGGTTGTGAGAGAAGGGAGTGATCTGGTGCCGTGAGTTACTCAGGGTTCTGTTGATTCAATACTGGGAGTTTAACGCGATAGCAATGAGAGCTCAGGAATGATTTGAGCATTGCACGTATATTGGATGGTGAAAACGGAGTTGAGTGCTGTTGTCGATCCGATGAAATGGGAGCGAGAAGAGAAATGAAATCGAATAGATGTATGCTAGGTTCTTAGCGAGAGAAGACCCAAGGAAACGGCCGAAATTAGCCGGAAGTCCTCATAATTGAACGAACTCGGCCAAATCGTCCTTCTCCGAGTTGACTCGGGCCGATCCGAACGATTCCGATGACCGATCCCAACCGAGCCCGATGGCCGATTCCGGTGAGTGAATTAATCAAGTCAGCCGAGTAAGCGGTGACTCGATCTTGACTCAGTGAGAGTGAGCCCGATTAGTGAGTCGAAGCTAACTCGAGTTGACTCACTCCTTCTCCTTGACCTTTGACTAACTGTTGACTGACGGTTGACTAGTTTGACCGTTAGTCCTAACGGAGGACCGGACGGAATATTCCGTCGAATATTCTCTTGACGGAGAAATTTCCAGGTGGCCGTGGTGACGTTTTTCCGGCCAATTCGGCCATAATCCCGATTTTCCGGCGAGCAAAATTCCGAACTTTCTATGGACCTCTCTCATGGGTGTGAAGACTTGGGCTAGGAATTGGATGGAGAATTGGACTCAAATTTGGAAAGAAAATGTGGAAGAGTTGAGAAAAGCTTGATTTGGAAATTGAATTGCAAAAGGAAAAGGATTCTAATCCTTAGAAGATTTGGAGAATTTTGAAGCCTATAAATAGAGAAGTTTTCTACAACTTCTACACACCTCTCTACACACACATCACTTGTGTTTTTGCTTGCTTTTCTAAGATTTTTCTTTTTAATTACTTGTGTGAATTTGAAAATTCTTCTTTTAATTATTATTATTTGTGTGAATTTCAAAAACATGAGTAGCTAATTTTCTATTGATTGAGGATGAATTCCTAGTTCTTAACATGATTTGAGTTTTTGTTTTCAATTCTACCTTGAGATTTTTCACATGATTATCGATTGTTTTTACTAATAGAAGTGATCTTAAAGACACTCATGATTGATTGATAGATTGTTTGGAGTGCACGCTAAATTGATTTGTTAATTGATCTATATCTAGTATAAGTTAGGGAATACGTAATAGTTCTCGACACTTTACACAAGTAGAAAACACGAGACCTTGCGGAGGGATTCCGTGGAGCAATTGTGTGTAGAAACAACGCTAGAAAGTGAACCAAGCGAACCGAGTTTAACTACTAGTACTAAACCTAAATTCATAAATCTTAATGCATTAGGGAATTACATCTTGTAAGCGGACCTCAAGGTGGTTCTTTTGAATAGAATCGATAACTAAAGCGGACTGTTACTCGGTGAAATTAGGGATTTTGGGGCTAGCTAAGCGGACCTGCTATCCTACGGTTGGTGATAATCTGTGACTAATAACAAGTAGAAAAGAACATAACTTTAATCATTGTTTCGTAACGAAGAAGGATTCCTTGATCTTGTCTCTCTTATTGCTTTCATCTTTCAACTTTCGATTTTAATTGCTTTGTTTATTTTTATTTTGCTTTTTACACCCCCCTTTCGTGACAACTTTTACAACTAAGATCACTTGCTCCTCGTGGGAACGAACTTGACTTCCATTATATTATTTTTAATTGAGTGGAAATATTGAATTAATTTGATTGCACCTACGACACGCATCAAATTTTGGCGCCGTGCTTAGGGGAGCAACGGGCGATTTTTAGTTGTTTTATTTTTCTTTTTGCTTTATTCTTGCTTTGTTAGATTCTTTACCGTATCTAACTTAGTTTGTGAGAATCTTGTTTCAGGTGTTATACCTTTGGTGAATGCTTAAAGGGGGTAGACCGAGTCCAATACGTCTTCGATCCGGCACTCAATTAAAGGATTTCATTCGAGCGATTAACACTCCACTTTCTCCTTCTTCATCAAGTGATTCGGACAAAGAGGAAGAAACAATGGCTGATCGTACACTAAAGGACCTAGCTTCTCACAAGCTTGATACACAACAATGGTGTATCCAAACTAACTCAACCTTCGAAATCAAGCCGGGGTTGATTAGAGAGTTACCAAAGTTCCATGGCATGGTGAATGAGGACCCAAACAAACATCTTATGGACTTCTACGCCATAGTTATGGCTATGCTTCCACCGGAGACTAATGCGGATGGAGCAATGTTGAAAGCTTTCCGTTTTCTTTGGCGGGTAATGCTAAGGAATGGTTATATTATTTGCCTTCCGGAAGTATCACAACATGGAATGGGATGAAGAAAATTTTCCTCGAGAGATATTTTCCCGCATCCAAAGCTACTCAAATTCGCAAGGAGATTTGTGGATTGAAACAACAAGTGGGAGAATCATTGTATGAATGTTGGGAGCGATACAAGAGGTTGGTGGCAAGCTGTCCACACCATCAATTTAGTGACGTTATGATACTCCAATACTTCTATGAAGCTCTCCACTCAAGTGATAGGTCTCTTCTTGGCGCCGCGGGTGGTGGTGCACTAATGAACAAGACTTTGACCGAAGCTAGAGAGTTGATTGAAAGTATGGCGGCAAACTCGCAACAATTCTACACAAGGGATGAACCAATGGTTAGGCGAGTGCATGAAGTTAGTGATTCGTCATCACATCTTGATCAAAGGATGAGTAACATGGAGACAATGATTCAAAGGATGGCCGCGGTAATTATTCCGGATGGTGAGACCGAACAAGTGAATGCTTTATATCCAAATCAAAGGCCAAGGTACGATCCATACTCCAATACCTATAATCCCGGTTGGAAGGATCATCCTAACTTTAGTTATGCAAACAAGCAAGCGGCGGCTTCTAATCCATATGCACAACAAGGTGGTTTTCAACAATCACGTTTCCAACCTCAACAACAAGGTTTCAACAATTTCACAACCTCAAGTCAAGGAACGTGATTCTTCAATTGATGATAAGCTCAATGTCATTAATGCAAGGATTGCAAGGTCTTACTTCTATGTTCCAACAAAGCCAACAAAGCCAACAAAAGACCGATTAGGCCATCAAGGACTTACAAACTCAAATGGGACAATTGGCGACCGATGTGAACCTATTAAAATCTCAAGCATCCACAAAACTTCCTTCACAACCATTTGTGAATCCAAGAGAGAATGTTAATGCGGTTACTTTAAGAAGTGGAAGACAAGTGGAGGGTCCAAGTCATCATGAAGAAGTTATTGAAGAGGTAGTCAAAGATAAGGAGGAAACCGCACCAAAGGAGAATTCAACACCAACCGATCAATCAAAGGAACCGGTGCCTTCTTTCACTACTCCACCTCCTTTTCCTAGTCGTTTTGCTAAATCCAAGAAAGAAGCTCAAGACAAGGCACTTATGGACATCTTCAAGAAGATTGAAATCAACATCCCATTCATTGAGGCCATTAAGACAATTCCAAGGTATGCCAAGTTTATGAAGGAATTATGCATCAAGAAGGATAGGTTGCTTGATAATGAAATTACTAAAGTTGGCGAGAGTGCGTCGGCTATGCTATTGAAGAAGATGCCTACAAAGTGCACGGATCCCGGTGGTTTCACGGTGCCAATTACTATTGGTAAACAAAGGTTTGAACATGCTTTACTTGATTTGGGAGCTTCCATTAGTGTGATGTCGGCCGAAATATATGACTCCTTGAATCTTGGACCTTTGAAAGAGACAAGAGTTATTATCCAATTGGCAAACAAGTCTAACATATATCCAAAGGGGCTTGTAGAAGACGTGCTAGTGCAAGTAAATGAGCTTATTTTTCCGGTGGACTTCTTTGTGGTGGATATGGACAACAATGAGAACCGATCATCTACATCTTTACTTCTTGGGAGGCCATTCATGAAGACCGCAAAGACGAAGATTGATGTTGATAAGGGTACACTCACTATGGAATTCGACAAGGAGATAATACACTTTAACATATTTGAAGCCATGCGCTACCCAAGTGATGTGCATTCCGTTTACTCCATTGATGTGGTTGATTCATTAGCGCAACAAATGGTGGAATTGAACCAAGAGGATGAACTTGATGTGGTGTTGCAAAAGAGCATTGAATTAGACGTCCATGGCTTGTCTAACTTGGATGTTGAAATCTCCAAGGAATTGGTGGAGATATGTGGAGCTTTGGCGACATTGCAAGAAGCTAAAAAGGGAGATGTTTCTTATATTTCTTTACCCGTGAATGATGAAATTCTTGTACCATCTATTGTGAAGGCGCCCAAACTAGAATTGAAGCCACTTCCGGACCATTTGAAGTATGCTTTCTTGGGAGATGGAGATGAGCTTCCGGTGATTATTTCTAAGAACCTCACGCCGGTACAAGAAGACCGTTTGCTTAGAGTCTTGAAAGAGCACAAAACGGCTATTGGGTGGACAATTGCGGACATCAAAGGCATTAGTCCATCCATGTGCATGCATAGGATTCTAATGGAAGAGAACGTGAAGCCGGTACGTGATGCTCAACGTCGGCTTAATCCTCCCATGATGGAGGTTGTGAAAAAAGAGATACTCAAATTGCTAAGTGTGGGGGTAATCTACCCAATTTCCGATAGCAAGTGGGTTAGTCCGGTTCAAGTGGTACCAAAGAAATCCGGGGTCACGGTTGTTCGAAATCAAGACGATGAACTTGTTCCTACAAGAGTTCAAACCGGTTGGAGAGTGTGCATTGACTATAGAAAGCTTAATTCCGCAACCCGCAAGGATCACTTTCCTTTACCTTTCATTGATCAAATGTTGGAGCGGTTAGCGGGCATTCTTATTATTGCTTTTTGGATGGTTATTCGGGATACAATCAAATTGTTATTGCACCGGAGGACCAAGAGAAGACCACTTTCACTTGTCCGTTTGGAACGTTTGCATATAGACGGATGCCGTTCGGCCTTTGCAATGCGCGGCTACTTTTCAAAGATGCATGGTGAGTATATTCTCGGATTATGTGAGCGCATCATTGAGGTATTTATGGATGACTTTAGTGTTTATGGCAATTCTTTTGATGGTTGTTTAAATAACCTTGAACTAATTCTTAAACGATGTATAGACACAAATCTTGTCCTTAATTGGGAGAAATGTCACTTTATGGTAAACCACGGCATAGTACTTGGTCACATTGTGTCCTCTCGAGGGCTCGAAGTGGACAAGTCAAAGATAGATTTAATAAGAAACTTACAATATCCCACTTCGGTGAGGAAATCCGTTCTTTTCTTGGTCATGCAGGTTTCTATAGGCGGTTTATCAAGGATTTCTCCAAAATCTCCATGCCGATGTGCAAGTTATTACAAAAGGAGGTACCTTTCGACTTCAACAAGGAATGCGAGGATGCTTTTGACAAATTAAAGGAGATGTTGACAAGTGCGCCGATTATCAAATCACCGGATTGGAATCTTCCATTTGAATTAATGTGTGATGCTAGTGATTATGCGGTTGGAGCCGTTTTTGGGTCAAAGGGTGGACAAGTTGTCCCATGTTATCTATTATGCATCTAGGACCCTTAATGATGCACAAATCAATTATTCTACCACGGAAAAGGAGTTATTGGCTATAGTTTTTGCGTTGGAAAAATTTCGATCATACTTGGTGGGTACAAAGGTTATTGTGTATTCCGATCATGCCGCACTAAGACACTTAATAAAGAAGAAAGAAGCTAAGCCAAGATTAATTCGGTGGATCCTATTGTTACAAGAGTTCGACATAGAAATTCGTGATAAGAGGGGTGTGGAGAATACCGTTGCGGATCATCTTAGTAGACTTGTGATGTCTCAAGAGGAACTTCCATTACATGACCGCTTTCCGGACGAACAACTTTTCTCCATGGACGAATCAACACCTTGGTATGCGGATATAGTGAATTACTTGGTGACAAGGAAAGTACCTAGTACAATGTCTAATTTCCAAAAGATGAAACTTAAGAAGGTAGCTAAGCAATATGTGTGGGATGAACCATACTTATGGAAATATGGCGTTGATCAAATAATGCGAAGGTGCGTGCCTAATTCCGAATTTCAATCCATTCTCTCCTTTTGCCACACTTTTGCATGTGGTGGCCACTTTGGATCTAAGCGTACCGCTCTCAAAGTTCTCGAGAGTGGATTTTATTGGCCCACCTTGTTTGAAGATTCATATGTTTTTTTGTAAATCGTGTGATAGATGTCAACGAACGGGCAATCTAGGTGCTCGAAATCAAATGCCACTCACACCAATTCTCGCCGTTGAGATTTTTGATGTGTGGGGTATTGATTTTATGGGCCCTTTTGTCAATTCGAATGGGAATTTTTATATTCTTCTTGCCGTTGATTATGTTTGAAATGGGTGGAAGCTAGAGCCACCAAAACTAATGACTCTCAAGTTGTTTGTGATTTTGTAAGGGAAAATATTTTCAATAGGCATGGAACACCAAGAGTGGTGATAAGCGATGGAGGCTCACATTTCAAGAAGGCTTTCCACGCTCTCCTCAAGAAGTACAACATAACACACAAAATTGGTACGCCTTATCATCCACAAACTAGTGGACAAGCGGAAATTTCAATCGTGAGATAAAGTCCATTCTTGAGAAAACGGTAAATACCACAAGGAAAGATTGGAGCTTTAAGCTCAATGATGCACTTTGGGCGTATAGAACGGCGTATAAGACACCAATTGGTATGTCTCCATATAGGTTGGTTTATGGCAAGGCTTGTCATCTTCCGGTTGAACTTGAACATAAGGCTTATTGGGCGATAAAGAAATTCAACATGGAGTATGATGAAGCGGGAAACAAAGGAAGTTACAACTACATGAGCTAGAGGAGATACGTAATGATGCTTACGAGAGTGCCCGGATTTACAAGGAAAAGACTAAGCTTTTTCATGACAAGATGATTTCGCGGAAAAGTTTTGTTGTGGGGCAAAAAGTTCTTTTATTTAATACTCGTTTACGTTTATTTCCGGAAAGCTTAAGTCCCGTTGGGTGGGACCATTTGTTGTTACTAATGTTTATGCTCATGGTGCAGTTGATATTGTTAGCGAAAAAACAGGGACAACAATTGAAAGTCAACGGCCATAGGTTAAAGCCATATTATGAAAACTTTCCAACGGAGCATGTGGACATAATTGGACTTCAAGATGCACTCCCTCTGGAGGAGTAATGTGCCGCAAGAACTAAGTCGGGCCGTCGACTTTAAAACAAGCGCTTAATGGGAGGCAACCCATCGGTTTTGTATTTCTTATCTTTTTGCTTTTTGTTATTTTTTTTTTCTTGTTTCTTATCATGTTAAAATTTCCCACCTTGACTTTACTAGGAGGATTCAATTACATTGAGGACAATGTAAGGTTTAAGTGTGGGGGAGTGGTTAAGCATGTTTTTAAAACAAAAATTACAAAAAAATTAAAAAAAAATTTTGAAAAAAAAAAAAAAAAAGTTTTACTTAAAAATTCCAACTTTTAAAGATTTTAGAGTCCCTAGCATATTTCTAGGTATGTTTACATAGAGATTTTGACCGACATAATTGAACTTGGAAATGTTAGAGAACTACATTCGGATTTCTTGTTTGTTTGAGTGTTAAATAATGGATTTAATCATGCCGGTGATGCGAATTTGGTGCAGGGAGAAATGCGTTATTAGAGTTGCTGATCAATCATTAGTGGAGACTACCCGTATTCATATCATGAGAGGCACCGACCAGAATTCTTCCATTTACTAAAGAGCTTCTTTTGAGTGTGTGTCACCGTAAGTTAATTCCGGGTAGAATGGTGAGCTACCCAACCTCCCACCAATAAAAGCACTACTCTTTGATCTCTTGAGTGCTAATTTTGTCAATCATGAGGGTGACGTCCATGGATGAAAGCTTCCTTCTTGTAGTTCGATTTGCAGTTAGCACCATTCTCTCTCTCGACAACAACGGATCCATAGAAACACATTCATCATCAACAAGGAGCGACATCAAAATCTACAAGGAAAGTTGGAAAAGTTTAAGGTTTACAAGCAACGGAACGAGAAAAAGAGCAAATTTCAAATACAAGTAAAAGCAACATACAAAGAGCGGAATTTTACATATATGTTGAAGACTTACACTACAATGAGGTAATTTTATATTCAAGTATGAAGACTTATTCATGAAAGCGAAGAAAATTAAAAGGTGAAAATTTTTGAAGTTTATGATTTCAAAGACAATACAAGTTGTGAAGAATCAAGTGGTAAAATACTTCTCCCACGGCCATGATTTATTTTTGTATTTAATTTCTCTTGTTTCAAAAAAAAAAAAAAAAAAAAAAAAAAAAAAAAAAAAAAAAAAAAAAAAAAAAGAAAAAAAAAACATAAATATTTGTTCTTATTATTAGTTAATGAGCCGTGGGGAAGGAAAATTTATAAGGAAGTTTCAAGCGACAAGGATTTTAAGGTAAAAAAGTTATAAATTGTTAAGGATTTATGAAATTCAAGTGTTTATCATCAATAGTTGAAACCGAAGACGAGGACCAAGAAGATCAAGATAAGGAGCGGAAGACGTTTCTATTGGATGCCGTGAGAGTGGTGTTATCATAATTGGCGATCGGATGTGAAGGTGAGTAAGTAATCTCATCCTCGATAAAAATGGTTGATTTCCTTTCTTAGAGATCGTCAGAAAAAATGGTTTTTCAAAATATTAAAAGATGTGGGTTTTTAAAAATATTTCGGAAGTTGTCCTTCCCACCATTCAACGTGTCGCAGGAATTCTCTCTTCATTCCTACCTGCACACATGTGAGAACCATAAAAAGCCGTCTTTTAGAGTGCAATTATCATAAAATCCTATTTGGTGAGGCGAAGTCGAGCGAAATGCTTATTGATCGTTTCTCAAACACGCGTTCTTTCATTATGGTGTGGTTATTTCTCACTCAACATTTAAGAATGAGAATATGTTCCTTAGTATTTCTAACTTCTCATTACTAGCATGCGAAAACTCTATGTCCTCATAGCTCTTTGGATGCTTGTGACGCTTGAGACGCTTTGAAGTTGTGAGTTTTTAGTTTGATTTGCTCGAGGACTAGCAAAGTCTAAGTGTGGGGGAATTTGATAGGTGTAGAATACACCTAATTTACTATCTAGTAGTTTATGCTTTCTTTGCTATTTTTCTTGTAAATTATGTATTTTATGCTTGTTTTGAGTCTTATAGCTACTTCGGAGTCGCACGGGAGAAAAGAAGAAGAAACCACCCAATTTGAGCCAAAAGGGCAAAGAGGTCATTTTACAGGCGATTGATATATGGAGCCCAGTTGAGGTTAAGGGGCAACCCAATTTGAGGAGTGTTAAACACAGATCAGCCAAGGTTAAGGGCTACTCTTTATTAGAGGATTACTAAAGAAAGGACAGATTACGGATAAAGGGGGCAAACCCAGGGTAGCCCTTATCCGAAAGCGGAGTGCTGATATCAGCTGGTAATGGATGGGTTATGTCCATGGATGTTGAAACCCATAGACCCACACCCGTACCCGGATCCGACCCATTTAATTTAAACCTAAAATCGATTTCTCTCATTTGAGTTGTTTTTCATTTTCACCTAAAAGCAACTATGGCTGCTGAGAGAGATTGAGAGACCAAACACAGAGAGATCGAGCGAGAAACAGTAGGGAAAATGGAGGTGAAGAAGATACAGAGAAGAACAGAGATTGGGCTTACGTTGGAGTTAAGAAAGAGGCATTAAACTGCTGCCGATGAGATGCAGAGGATGAATCAGAGATGGGTTATTAAGGGTTTCTGAAGTTGTTGTTTGAATCGATTAGGGTCAGTGTTCGAGTTCTGAGGTGTTGCTGCTACACAAGAGGAGATGGTGATGTTCTCTGATGTTCAGGGAAATAAGGATTTCAGATCGAGATGTTGCTAGAAATGGGTTTGCTCTGATGTATGAAGGAAGAAAATGGTGTTGATGCGGTGGAGAAATGGGTTCGATCGTGAAGAGGTGTAGATGCTATTCTTTGTTCTCGATGGATTTGAAGTGGGTTTTTGTGTTGGTGTGACAGTGAAGGCGAGAGTCAAGATTGAGCTCCTGGAAGAATTGATCAATGGAGTTACAATTGTTGAGTGAAGCACTGAATGGAAAATGGGTCTGATGATTTTGCCAGTTAGCTGGTGAAGTTGGAGTCTTCTTGATGAAGCTAAAGTTGAGAGAAATTGAATCAGACCGAGAAGAGCAGGTCAGGCAGAGCTGAAGCTGTTAGAGCTGGCTGGTGATGGTTGTGAAAGAAGGGAGTGATCTGGTGCCGTGAGTTACTCAGGGTTCTGTTGATTCAATACTGGGAGTTTAACGCGATAGCAATGAGAGCTCAGGAATGATTTGAGCATTGCCTGTATATTGGATGGTGAAAACGGAGTTGAGCTGCTGTTGTCGACTGATGAAATGGGAGCAGAAGAGAAATGAAATCGAATAGATGTATGCTAGGTTCTTAGCAGGAGAAGACCCAAGGAAACGGCCTGAAATTGGCCGGGAAGTCCTGTAATTGAACAGAACTCGGCCAAATCGTCCTTCGGCGAGTTGACTCGGACCGATCCGAACGATTAGATGACCGATCCCAATGAGCCGATGGCGATTAGGTGAGCTGAATTAATCAAGTCAGCCGAGTAAGTGACTCGATGCTCGACTCGGTGAGTGAGCCCGATTAGGCGAGTCGAAGCTAACTCAGTCGACTCACTCCTTCTCCTTGACCTTTGACTAACCGTTGACTGGTTGACTAGTTTGACCGTTAGTCCTAACGGAGGACGACGGAATATTCGTCGAATATTCTCTCGACGGAGAAATTTTCAAGTGGCCGGCGGTGACGTTTTCGACCAAATTAGGCCATAATCCCATTTTTTCGGCGAGCAAAATTCCAACTTTCTATGGACTTCTCTCATGGGTGTGAAGACTTGGGCTAGGAATTGGATGGAGAATTGGACTCAAATTTGGAAAGAGAAGGTGGAAGAGTTGAGAAAAGCTTGATTTGGAAATTGAATTGCAAAAGGAAAAGGATTCTAATCCTTAGAAGATTTGGAGAATTTTGAAGCCTATAAATAGAGAAGTTTTCTACAACTTCTACACACCTCTCTACACACACATCACTTGTGTTTTTGCTTGCTTTTCTAAGATTTTTCTTTTTAATTACTTGTGTGAATTTGAAAATTCTTCTTTTAATTATTATTATTTGTGTGAATTTCAAAAACATGAGTAGCTAATTTTCTTATTGATTGAGGATGAATTCCTAGTTCTTAACATGATTTGAGTTTTTGTTTTCAATTCTATCTTGAGATTTTTCACATGATTATCGATTGTTTTTACTAATAGGAGTGATCTTAAAGACACTCATGATTGATTGATAGATTGTTTGGAGTGCACGCTAAATTGATTTGTTAATTGATCTATATCTAGTATAAGTTAGGGAATACGTAATAGTTCTCGACACTTTACACAAGTAGAAAACACGAGACCTTGCGGAGGGATTCCGTGGAGCAATTGTGTGTAGAAACAACGCTAGAAAGTGAACCAAGCGAACCGAGTTTAACTACTAGTACTAAACCTAAATTCATAAATCTTAATGCATTAGGGAATTACATCTTGTAAGCGGACCTCAAGGTGGTTCTTTTGAATAGAATCGATAACTAAGCGGACTGTTACTCGGTGAAATTAGGGATTTTGGGGCTAGCTAAGCGGACTGCTATCCTACGGTTGGTGATAATCGTGACTAATAACAAGTAGAAAAGAACATAACTTTAATCATTGTTTCGTAACGAAGAAGGATTCCTTGATCTTGTCTCTCTTATTGCTTTCATCTTTCAACTTTCGATTTTAATTGCTTTGTTTATTTTATTTTTGCTTTTTACACCCCCTTTCGTGACAACTTTTACAACTAAGATCTCTTGCTCCTCGTGAAACGAACTTGACTTCCATTATATTATTTTTAATTGAGTGGAAATATTGAATTAATTTGATTGCACCTACGACACGCATCATTATTTGGCAGAAACTGATGGAGTAATGTGTGCCTTGGAGCTGGCAATTCAATGGTGCATGTTTAAAATTATATTAGCGTCAGATTCTAAGACTGTGCTTACAGAAATTGCATAGGGGAAGGTGCCTTGGTTTCTGCAGGGTAGATGGTAGAGTGCTATGAGGAGATTCTCTGAAATCAAGTACAAACACTGCTAAAGAGAAGTCAATTTCTCTGCTGATTGCACAAACTAAGAAGGGACAAGACTTAAGAGGTGAAAGACATCTCTATATTGGCAGACCTCATTGTCTACCAAGGATAGAAATGCCAAATGTAGACTATTTTAGATTCCGTTGAGTTGAAGTACTTTGTTTCTTGTGTCAATTTTTGTTTTTGTGTTAGTTAGAGGTTCATGTAAGGTGTCTTTTAGTTAATCTTTGGCATTTACTCTGTATCAATTTTCCAAATTTTTCAATAAAAAATTTATGTGATTCAGAAAAAAAAATAAAAAAAAAAAGCACCACTATCTCTCTCGACAACATCAACAGATCCATAGAAACACATCATCATCAACGAGCAGAGCAATGTCAGATTCTATGAATAAAGATGAGATAGTCCAAGGTTTACATGCAACAATTCAAGAAAAGTAAAATTCTCATTCAAAGTGAAGATACAGTAAAAAGAGCAGAATTCTATACACATTTGAAGAGGTATTTTACAAGAGCAAAGAAAAGAAAATAAGATGAGAATTAGTGAAGTTTATAAAATCAAGACAATACAGATTGTGATGAATTAAGTGATAAAGTCCTTCATCCATGGCTTTAGTAGTTTTATTATTTTTTTATTTTCAGTTTGTAACCAAAAAAGAAAGAAAAAAAGAATGATTACAGTTTGTTTTTTAGTTTTGTTTAATAACCACCATGGTAAAGAAGAAATTTAAGAGGAAAATTCAAGCAACAAGTAAATTGAAGAGAAAAATCAGAAATTGTCAAGGTTCTAAGAAGTCAGAAGTTCACCATCAACAGTTGAAGACCGAAGATTGAAGACGTTTCTATGGATGCTGTGAGAGTGGTGTTGATTGCCGATCGGATGTGAAGGTAAGTGAGCACTCCATCCTTGCTAATGATAGATTTCCTTTCTTAGAGATCATCAGAAAAAGATCCTTTTTGTCCACAATTTTTGGAGTCTCCAAAAATTATTTCGGAAGGTTCTCCTTCCCACCATTCAACGTGTGCAGGATTTCTCTAGTTATTCCTTTTTGCACACATGAGAGACTAAAAAAGCGGCCTTTTTGAGTGCAATTATCATAAAACCCTATTGGTGAGGCTGAAGTCGAGGCTTGTGATCACTCTCGAACCCGAATTCTTTCATATGGTATGGTTATTTCTCGCTCAACTCTTAAGGATGAGAATGCGTTCTTTGGTATTTCTAACTTCGTGTTACTAGCATGCAGAAACTCTATGTCCTCATAGCTCCTTGGATGCTTAGGACTCCATTACACTCTGAAGTTGGAGAAGGTTTTGTGGGTACACCTCTGGTAAACCCTCACGAGACTACAACTCGTCCAACTAGGGACACCTAGGGTTTAAAGGCTTAGTGCATACGCTAAATGCATTCGATAGACAAGCGGCAGTGGTATAATTAGGATTTCTTAATTTCCATTTCACTTGAGGACAAGTAAAATTCAGGTTTTGGGTGAACCTGCACAATACTCGAATCAAACACATCAAGTGGTGGATACTTAGAAGCAAAATAATCCGTTAAAATTTTTGAAGCACACAACTCCAATCCTAAGTGAGGTATTTTCCTAAAAGTTGGGTTAAAAACTCTTTGAGAAACTACTTCAATTGGATGGAAAAGATCAATAGATATAGAGTTATGCAAAGGATTAGACAAACCTTGTTTCGGATCCTCATTCGTAATTAACGGTGAATTATTTACCTCAAGTATTTCGTGGTCCTCTATCGAACTATTATTATCTAGCTCAATTGGGTCTTCCACGATTTCAATCAATTTGGTTTCATTCTCAATCTCCATCTCTTCAACAACCTCGTCATCAGAATTGGAATCCTCTTCTAAAAAGTCTAGTGATAGGTGTCTAAAACACCTTGATATTTATCTATTGTTTATGCTTTCTTTGCTAATTTTTCTTGTAAATTATGTATCTTATGTTTACTTTTGAGTGTTTAGGTACTTTGGAGTCATATGGAACAAAAGAATAAGAAACAGGGCAAAAATGTCATTTCATGTGCAACTGCAATTGGAGGCGAACTATTTCTCATTATTTGCTTTTATTTCTTCATATCTGTCTGAAAAGCATGTCGGCTTTAGTGATGCAAATTTATCTCTGTCAAAAGCACGACAGCTTTAGTGATGAAAAGAAATTGAAGAGAAGAAGTGGATCTCAGAGACGGCTGATGTTATTGGAAGCACAATGGAGGAAAAGAAGTTGTCATTCTTTGGCGGCTCGTATCAACTCTGAGGGTGCCTAGAGTCATCTGGGTATCCCTTAGCCAATTTACCTGAGTAGTTGTATCACTTCAGTTTCTCTTACCCTAAAATTCAGAGAAGAGTATATCTTTTCTCATTAGGCTAACCCCTATGGGCTAGATTGGACTGCTAGATTGGCCAAAAAGTGTTGCAAATCATGAAAAAAGTGTGGGAAAAAAGTTAAAACTCAATCTGGATACTTCTCTCTCCTAGCATTTGCTCGCAGTCCAACTATCGGGCGAGATTGAAACGCCGAATGGTGCGGCAGCTCAAAAGTGCTCAAAACGCGAATGGTTCGGCGCTCACAAAAATCTAACGCTGAGATTTAAACGCAGAATGGTTCAAAAAAAAGTAACTAAACGCCGAATGGTTCTACGCTCACGGATGACGTGGATGGCCAATCTAGCAGCTAGATATCTAGCAGCTAGATATCTAGCCCATAATAATTAGGAGGTTGCCCATGCTGACGTGGATGGCCAATCTAGCAGCTAGATATCTATCCCATAGGACTAAGCCTTATTTCCTACAACACCTTAAATTGAGAGGAGAAAATGCGTATGCTGGCAGAAAAGAAATTCGATGGAGATGTGGAAAATGGAGATCAGAGAAGTTGATGATGTACCTGTTGAAATTAATGGAAGTTAGGGTTTGACTGAATCGATGCTTCTGGTGGTTTAATCAGTATCTGAGGAGATGGGTTTGTTTCTGAAGAAATGGGGTTCAGGTTGATTCTTAAAGTGTTGAAGTCGAATCCAGATTAGGAGTGAATCTGAGATGAGTAGTGAAGAACATCAATTTTAGGTTTATATGTATGTTTAGGACATGGGTTCGTGTGGAATTCTAGGTTTTATTGAGATGAACTAGAATTGTGAGAGGAGATGGATGAGAAAGAGGAAGGGAAGATTCACACGAGTTGAGATCGAAGGGTTTCAAATCGGTTGCAGTCAAGAACAAGATTCTGCTGAAGTACAGCACTGCCGTTATTGTTACCAAGAAACTAGGGTTTCAAGTCAATTGGGTGTTCTTGGGTTCAAATAAGGATCTGTCGATTTGGGGTTTGGTTCAGATTTAATATAATTGAAGGTTTTAATGATGGTTTGCTGTAAAGATTAATTGGAGATGAAGCAGCTGTTGTTGTTGTAATCTACAGGAACTAATGCAGTTAGATGGAGTTGGCTTTGCAGAAACTGAAAGACAACATTGCAGGTTGAGTCAAAATGATGTAATGGGGACTGAGATGGGTTCTGGTGCACTGGAATGATGGTTGTGGAAAAGGGAAGCTGAGGGTCTTGCTGTGTTGGTAGGATGATGTTGCAACTCAGATGGAATTGGTGGTGCTAGTTTCATGAAGCAGTGATGCAACGGCCAGGAGATGAAGTGAAGCTGCAATGAAGTAGACAGCCTGAAAGTATTAGATGAATATTAGGATATATATGCAGCTGGTAATGAAGCTGAGAAGATGTTGTTGGGTTGCAGTTCGAGAAGCTACAACGAGCTTGATGATGTTTGTTGTCTTCTTCGAATGATTACGGAGTTTTAGTGTTGAAACTGCACTGCAAATGACCGCGATAGGTTGTGTCATGATGAAGAAGATATGGAAATGGTTTTACTGAGATGTGGAATCGAAAGAAGGGATAGAAGATAGTGGTGATGTTATGTTACTGCAATGCAGCTTGGTTTTAGTGAGCAGATATGGAGTTGTGCAGGTGTGATAAATGAAGTCTGTGTGTGTGTTGAATTGAGTGCAGGCAGAGCTGAAATGGAAATGGAACTGAGGGTGTTGCTTTGCAGAAGTTGGTTGTGGTGTTAGAAGTTTGAGTTGTTGTTACGCAGGAGAGAATAAGACCTGAAGTTGTTTATGGAGTTATTCTTTTCCAGGTTAATACGAGAAAGTGTTGGTGGAGATTGCAAGCTAGATTTACAAGGCCGAGATGGTGCTTGTGATTGTTCTTTGAGAATACAAAGAAGAAATTGAAGCTAAGACGAATTGCAGAATATAGTTCAGAGTGCACCTCCATCATGGCGCGACAACAGATTAGGCATGTGCGATGGCTTAGGCTATGACAGAATGGACCAGTCAGCTGAGCTGACTCTGACTTACTCTTCTAACTCAGACCTGACTCTGTTAACACCGTTATTGACTGTTAGTCAGCGTCTACTTTGACGGTTGACTGTTAGCTTGACCAGTCACCTGAGCTGCTTCTCGGAGATTCACCTGCTAATTTCCGGCCAACCTTTGGGACTTCATCAACATATTTTTGGGTGTATTCTCCACATGGGTTTTTCTCACACATGGGCTTGGTGGACTCATATCTATTGGACCTTTGAAGACTTGACCTAAGAAGAAACATAAAAGGGAGGATTTTTACAACTTTTTTTTTTTTGATGGCCTAGACTAGTGGTCCCTAGACTAATAGCCGCATCTAGGGTTTGCTTTCGTTTTTTATCTTTTATCTTCTTTATTTCAATTATTGATGATGAACTCAAAAACTATGAGTAGCTAAATTATCTTTGATTAAGGGTGATTTCAAAGCCCGAAATATGAACTCATGATTGATATGCAATAGCTCGTTTTCTCGCAAGTTTAGTTATTGTTTGAGTTCTATCATGCTAATAGTGCTTATGGATTGTTCCTTAATTGTTTAAGTTCGAAATTAAATAGTTATGTCACAATCTTATTGCTAGTTTAGATTTTCTTCGACCCGTAATTGTCTAGAGAATTAAACACAAGTAACAATATGTGGGTATTCATGATGGGATTTTGTTAAATGTCCATATGTAAAAAATTGACACTAGTAGGTGATTCGTGCTTTTGAATTCATCACTAGGAGCAACCTTATCTCACAAAACTTAGAGCATTTGTTTAAGTCACACCTAGAGAGCGTACTTCTAGGAAACTTGGCAAGTAGAATCCGTAGTCGAGCGCTCAGTATCCGGTGAGCTTAGGGGATAATAACGGGATAGTTGAGCGTACTAATTATCCTAGGGTTGTTAGTAACAAGATAATGCGAAGAACGTGCTATATATCGATTTGGTTTATGTTTCGTGGTCGAGAATGATTCCTTAATCAATTCCATCTCATATTTGAATACAACTTTACAATTTTCCGAATTTCTACAAAAAAAATTTCTTTGCTAAGAATATTTGTATAACAACTTTTGCTTAACACACCTCCCTTGGGACGAATCTGCTTTCATATATTACTTGCTAGTGTAAAGAGAAGTATAAAATATTATTTGCGAGTTTGACACCTCGTCATCTAGTTCATTGATGCAACTCCTAATTTCTTCGTTTGAGTACGTTATACAATTTATAACAATAGATATGTCATACCCAATCTCCTCCTTTAGAATAGGCGAAAGATCGTTATTATGATCCGAAGTTGGAATAATCGTATCATTGTTGCAAGGACTTTTGAAAGGTTGCTCATCTTTGTCGGAATCTTCGTCATCCATAGGAATTTCATAATCGTTTTGGTTTTGAGGCCAAACTTCTTCCTCATTCCCTCCTTCACTAAGTTAATTTCAGTTTATTGTTGCAACTCCTAAATATCCTGTTGTTAAGATGCCACATCTAGAATCCCCTCTTGTTTCTTTGCCTAGTCCTGAACATGTCAATTTAGGCTTTGGAATTGTGCAGGAAGTACCTCACGATCTGATAATTGTTGATGACTGCCATATCTATGTAAAATTCAGGTTTGGGGGTAGCTCATTTATATCGACAGTCTTACTTGCATTCTCATTTTTATGTTTGTGTACGACTGTCGATATTTCTGAATTCTGTTTTTTGGGTTGATCCTCAACTCTTTAGATTGTTGGTTTATGGTGAATTTTTCTTGTATATAATCCAGTAGGTAATTATATTTTATCGCTTTCTCTTGTATATATGTGTGCTAATCCAGTGTCACGACTGCTAATTTCCTGTTAGATTCTAGTCTTGAGTAATGCAGTTTTAATCTTGCTTTCGCCGACATCTGGTAATCTCTCCGCTTTTCTTTACTCAGCATAATTCTCATGGTGTGTAGTTGTTTAAATTCTTATCATCTTTTGAAACATTGAGGACAATGTTGGATTTAGGTTTGGGGGAGTATTTTGCATATAGAGTTTTTAGTCTTCTCTTTTCTTTTTATATAAAATTTTCAAAATATTTGTAAATATCTGCGTAAAACCTCCAACTTTAGAGATTTTAGAGTCACTAGCATGCTTTTAGCTATGTTTACATAGAGAGTCTGACCGAAATAACTGAACTTGGAAGTACTGGAAAACACAGTCGGGTTTCTTAGTTGTTAGAGCGTTAAAGTTGGATTTAACCATGTCGGTGGGCAAATTAGGTGCTGCAAAGATATTTGGTAGTATAATTGTGATCACCCTTGGTGGAGACTACCTATTTTTAACATCAAGCGAGGCACCGACCTTCAATTTTTGTGACTATCTAAAAAGTCCTTTTAGAGTGTGTGTCACCGTACGTAAATTCCGGGTAGGAATGTTGAGCTACCCAACTTCGCACCACTTTCAGCACTATTTTTGATCTCTTGAGTGCTAATTCCGTCAATCATGAGGATGGCGCCTAAAGATGAAAACTCCTTCTTGTAGTTTGATTTTCAGTTAGCACCACTCTCTCTTAAAAGATATTCCAGAGCTAATTACAAAAGAGGACCAAGAAATGATTGAAACCATTCCAAGTGAAGATGAAATTAGAGCAACCATTTTTGCTATGGATCAGGATAGTGCTCCAGGTCCTGATGGTTTTTCAAAGTTGTTTTACAGGGAATGTTGGAACATTATTAAACATGATGTAGTAGAAGCCATTAAATTTTGCTGGAAAAGAAGGTTCATTCCTAAGGGCCTTAACTCTAACTTCTTGGTGCTTCTTCCAAAACCGATGGTGCTAGAAATCCTAATCGGTTCAAAGCATAGGTCTCGAGTAATGTCATTTTCAAAATATTTACTAAGATTCTGGCTACAAGAATTGGTCAACTTATGCACAAATTGGTTTCTCCTCAAAGAAGCGACTTATGTGAAGGGTAGAAGTATTCAAGATCAAATTTTGCTAGCTTCTGAAATGGTGAATGAAATGACAAAGAAAAGAAGATGTGGAAATGTGGCTGATGCGTGTCGTAACCACAACAAATTAATTAATACTTTACTACCTAATTAACAAGTAATATAGGGTAGTCAAGGTCGATCCCACGAGGAGCACGAGATTCTAGTTGTAAAAATTGTCACGAAAGGGGGGTGTAAAAAGCAAAAGAAAATAAACAAAACAATTAAAAGGTAAAGTTGAAAACAATAAGAGAGACAAGATCAAGGAATCCTTCTTCGTTACGAAACAATGAATCAAGTTATGTTCTTTTCTACTTGTTATTAGTCACAGATTATCACCAACCATAGGATAGCAGGTCCGCTTAGCTAGCCCCAAAATCCCTAATTTCACTGAGTAACAGGTCCGCTTAGTTATCAGATTCTATTCAAAAGAACCACCCTGAGGTTCGCTTACAAGATGTAATTCCCTGAATGCATTAAGATTTATGAATTTAGGTTTAGTACTAGTAGTTAGACTCGGTTCGCTTGGTCCACTTTCTAGCGTTGTTTCTACACACAATTGCTCCACGGAATCCTCCGCAAGGTCTCGTGTTTGCTACTTATGTAAAGAGTCAAGAAACGATTACTTATCTCCTAACTTTCACTAGCATTAGATTAAACTAACAAATCAATTTAGCATGCATTCTAAATAATCTATCAATCAATCATGAATGTCATTAAGATCATTCCTATTAGTAAAAACAAACGATAATCATGTAAAAAACTTCAAGATAGAATTAAAAACAAAAAACTCAAATCATATTAAGAACTAGGAATTCATCCTCAATCAATAAAATTAGCTACTCATGTTAAAGAGTTCACACAAAGAATAAGAAAAGAAAAGAATTGTTGTGTGTGTAGAGATGTGTGTAAAAGATGTGTATAGAAGTTGTAGAAAACTTCTCTATTTATAGGCTTCAATATTCTCCAAATCTTCTAAGGAGTAGAATCCTTTTCCTTTAGCAATTCAATTTCCAATTCCAAGCTTTTCTCAACTCTTCCACCTTCTCTTTCCAAATTTGAGTCCATTCTCCATCCAATTCCTAGCCCAAGTCTTCACACCCATGAGAGAAGTCCATAGAAAATTCGAATTTTGCTCACGGAAAACTGGATTGTGGCTTTCTTTGCCGGAAAACGTCGCCGCCGGTCACCTGGAAAGTTCACTGGTCGAGAGAATATTCGACGGAATATTCCACAATCCTCCGTTAGTACTAACCACAAAGTGGTCGACCGTCGCTCAACTCAATAGTCGGGTCAACGATCCACCCGGGTGAGTCAACTCGTAGTCAATCACCGAGTCAGTCCGAGTCATGGCAGCCAAAATCTTGCACATGCCACGGCTTGCCACAAACAAGACGGCCCCGCACTATTCTTCATCCAACCATAATGGCTGAGCATCTCCATTTCGACTTTAACTCGCCCCTATTCCAGTATTGCCAGCTTCACCCAAACCAACATGCTCTCTACTCTTACCGTATTTCATCTTCATATACTCACTGCGACTTCACACCTTTCAACTTCTTTGTCTTGCCTAGCCGCCTATTCATACAAAGATCACCGTTACCTCTTTCCAATTCATGGTCGCAACATCTCGTATCATGCCTATCATGACGTCGCAATACCACACACGCACCATATGAACCAATCACAACATCATTTAGCTCCACTTAGGCTTTCTTTTCCTCCCCGTCTAACAACCAGCCTCCTCCATCACCTTGTCTCGCAATCAATCCCGCAACTCCTATTTGCATATATCAAAGACTTGCTCTTACGGCTCCATCTTCCGGAAACAACATCCAACTTCGCCCAAAGCAATGGCAGCCATATGCAATCATGGGTAAGCACAAGCATCATCCCCTCCATCTGCACTGCCTGTAACCATTGCCTCACCATTCCCTGTAATGCTAACTTCCATGACCACCTCATTGAACTATAGTTCATCCCTGTCCTAGGCATACATCTAAATACTTCATTTATGCATCTGCAGGTCATAACCATTCTCCCCTGCCATTGCATTTCTCAGTATCACAGATTCAACACCACCACAACCCAGCCAATTGAATCAACTTGTCAACACCTGCAGCTGTATTTCATACTGCAACTTCATCTCACAATCAGCAGCCACAGTTCACCTCAGTCATAACTCTTAGTCTAGCCTTGCAATCAACAAGAAGACTCACCGCTTGTATCACCACCCAATCGAACCCATTCGAGATAACACCATTCTTTGGCACAAAACCCATCATCACTTGTGTAAAGCCCCGATTAATCTTCAATCGAACTTCCATAAAACCCTAATTCACTCAAGTCAGCTTCGTTCATGTCATAATTCATCTTCCATCCGAACTTTGCCAATTTCACACCTATCCGTGTTCATTGCCATAATCAATCCAGACTCAATTCACTCTAAACCCACCTTTCAATTCAAGTGCCATGACCTTGATGTCAACACAAACCCATCTCAATTTCTGCTCAATCGATTCACTAATAACTCTTCTTCTCGACCTGGTGTTAACACAAATAAGATACATCTAAATTTCGATCTCATCACGGTATCAATCATCACTTTCGCTTTCCATCTTCATCTCTTTATCTCAATCTCAATTCCGATTACCGACCAACAACAATGCAATGGCAGCTCGAAAACCCCCATCGATCTCCTCTCTTATCACTTTGATCTCTCGGGTTCTCAACAGATTCTTCCATCTTCAATTTCTGTGAATCTCAGATCCCCATCTCGATCTGAGTTCGATCTCAAAATAGCAGAGCTGCTTTTCTTTTCTAATTTTGTTTTCGTGTGGAATGAGGTGAATGAGAGAACTCGTCTCTCGATTCTGGTATAAGAATTGATCTGGGTTCGGGTGTGGAGCAGGGTATGGATGGTACACCCCATGGACAGGAACCACCCTAGTTGGGTGCCCATAATAGGATGTCACTTCTGATAAGGGCTAGCCAGATGGCAGCCCCTTAACCACAGCTAGTCTGTCTTTAATGATCCTCCAAAAGATGCCCCTTAACCTCAACTGGGCTCCATATATTAATCGCCTGTAAAATGACCTTTTTGCCCTTTGGCTTAAATTGGGTGATTTCTTCTTCTTTTCCTCCGTGCGACTCTAAAGTAGCTATAAAACTCAAAACAAGCGTAAAATACATAATTTACAAGAAAAATAGCAAAGAAAGCATAAAATACTAGATAGTAAATTAGGTGTATTCTACACCTATCAAATTCCCCCACACTTAGACTTTCGCTAGTCCTCGAGCAAATCAAACTAAAAACTCACAACTTCAAAGCGTTCAAGCGTCACAAGCATCCAAAGAGTTATGAGGACATAGAGTTTCGCATGCTAGTAATAAGAAGTTAGAAATACTAAAGAACATATTCTCGTTCTTAAATGTTGAGTGAGAAATAACCACACCATAATGAGAGAATGCGTGTTTGAGAAACGATCAATAAGCATTTCGCCTCGACTTCGCCTCACCAAAAGGATTTTATGATAATTGCACTCAAAAAGACAACTTTTTTATGGTTCTCACATGTGTGCAGGTAGGAATGAAGAGAGAAATCTGCATCACGTTGAATGGTGGGAAGGATAACTTCCGAAATATTTTTTAAAAACCCACATCTTTTAATATTTTGAAAAACCATTTTTTCTGACGATCTCTAAGAAAGGAAATCAACCATTTATATTGAGGATGAGATTACTTACTCACCTTCACATCCGATCGCCAATTATGATAACACCACTCTCACGGCATCCAAGAGAAACGTCTTCCGCTCCTTATCTTGATCTTCATGTTCTTCGGTTTCAACTATTGATGATAAACCCTCGAATTTCATAAATCCTTAACAATTCTTAACTCTTTTTACCTTAAATATCCTTGTCGTTTGAAACTTCCTTATATATTTTCCTTTCCCACGGCTCATTCAATAAAAATAAGAACAAATATTTCTCTTGTGTTTTTTTTTTTTTTTTTTTTTTTTTCTTTTTTCAATTTTTTTTTTTTTTTTTTTTTTTTTTAATAAACAAGAGAAATTAAATACAAAATAAACCATGGCCGTGGAAGAAGTATTTTACCGCTTGATTCTTCATAACTTGTATCGTCTTGAAATCATAAACTTCAAAAATTCTCACCTTTTGATTTTCTTTGCTTTCATGAATAAGTCTTCATACTTGAATATAAAATTACCTCATTGTATTGTAAGTCTTCAACATATATGTGAATTCCGCTCTTTGTATGTTGCTTTACTTGAATTTGAAATTTGCTCTTTTTCTCGTTCCATTGCTCGTAAACCTTAAACTTTTCCAACTTTCCTTGTAGATTTTGATGTCGCCCCTTGTTGATGATGAGAGTATTTCTATGGATCCGTTGTTGTCGAGAGAGAGAATGGTGCTAACTGCAAATCGAACTACAAGAAGGAAGCTTTCATCTATGGACGTCACCCTCATGATTGACAAAATTAGCACTCAAGAGATCAAAGAGTAGTGCTTCTATTGGTGGGAGGTTGGGTAGCTCACCATTCTACCCGAATTAACGTACGGTGACACACACTCAAAAGAAGCTCTTTAGTAGATGGAAGAATTACAGGCTCTGCCTCTCATGATATGAATACGGGTAGTCTCCACTAATGATTGATCGGCAACTCTAATAATGTCCTTCTCCGCACCAAATTCGCATCACCGGCATGATTAAATCCATTATTTAACACTCAAACAAACAAGAAATCCGAATGTAGTTCTCTAACATTTCCAAGTTCAATTATGTCATTCAAAATCTCTATGTAAACATACCTAGAAGTATGCTAGTGACTCTAAAAATCTTTAAAAGTTGGAGTTTTATGTAAAACTTTTTTTTTTTTTTTAAATTTTTAAATTTTTTTGTAATTTTTTTTAATAAACATGCTTAACCACACCCCCACACTTAAACCTTACATTGTCCTCAATGTAATTGAATCCTCCTAGTAAAGTCAAGGTGGGAGATTTTAACATGATAAGAAACAAGAAAAATAAATAACAAAAAGCAAAAAGATAAGAAATACAAAACCTATGGGTTGCCTCCCATGAAGCGCTTGTTTTAAAGTCGACGGCCCGACTTGGCTCTTGCAAGATTCATTCCCCATATACTAACAATCTGAAAATTTGAGGATCCACCCATAATACCTTTTGAAAACAATAACTCCATACAAATATTAGCACAAGAAAACAATAGTGAAATTATCGCCGATTGAAATTTCCACACTTATTCTCGTCCACACTCTAAGTGTATAAAGAACATAGAATTTGGGAATTTCCATGTATTCTTCTTTTGGCAAACTGCGCATAGTGTTAGCATCAAGTGTTTCCAATGGTGGATATCTAGAAACAAAATCATCCAAAAATACTTTCAAGCACATACATTCAAACCAATAAGAGGTAAAGGAGAAGAATCAATATGCAAAGGGTTAGACAAACCTTGCACAATCTCTTGTATTATAGAATCCTCTTCATCCTTAAAAATTCAAGTGAATTACTTACCTCTTGTATATCGTGGTCCTCTATTAAACCTTGCAACCATTCTTCGTCGTTTTCTACCTTAACCAAAGTCTCGGTATCATCATAATCATTGGCAAGTTCAATTGGGTCTTCCACAAAATCAATCAATTTGGTTTCATCCTCTAGTATCATCTCTTCAACATTCTCATCATCTAATCGGGCCATTCACTAAAATGATTCTCGTCGGTATAGATTGTAAGATCTTCTTGTGCGGGTGTTACACCATTTACAACAATAGGCAAGTGATATCCAAACTCCTCCTTTTGAATAGGTGAAGGATCTTTATTATGATCCGAGTTGGAATAACTTCCTCATTGTTGCAACGTTCATACACTTCCGCGGACTCCCATCTTTCCCCTAAGAAATTTTTTCCAAGCAATAAATGCATCTTCCTCAAGCTCTTCCTTTTGAATAGGTGATTGATCATTATTAAGATCAAGGCTCAAGTAAGCTACACTAGCGTCTTCAAAAGTGTCCAAAGGTTGATTAATTTGTTCGTATAATTTCTCCGAATTCCTTTGAATTTCTCGATGTGATTCTTGCAACTTTTGTTGAAGATCCCCAATCATGGCAGACATCTTATCTGCAAAACTGTCATAAGGTTGTTGATATGTATGAGAATATCCATAATGTTCTGTAGGAATTTGATCATAGCCAAAAGATTGGTTTTGATTGTATCCTAAGGATGGTTGGAAGTTGCCATAATGTTGAGGTTGAAAACCGTATTGATTGTTGTAATATGCTTGCTCTTGTCCACCGTACATGGAAAACCTAGACCTGAAATAAGATTCAAAAACCAAGTTAGATACGGAATAGAATCCAACAAAGCAAGAATAAAGCAAAAGAAAAATAAAAACAACTAAAATCATCCGCCGCTCCCGCATCTGCCGCTAAAATTTGATGCGTGTCGTAACCACAACAAATTAATTAATACTTTACTACCTAATTAACAAGTAATATAGGGTAGTCAAGGTCGATCCCACGAGGAGCACGAGATTCTAGTTGTAAAAATTTTCACGAAAGGGGGGTGTAAAAAGCAAAAGAAAATAAACAAAACAATTAAAAGGTAAAGTTGAAAACAATAAGAGAGACAAGATCATGAATCCTTCTTCTTAAACAATGAATCAAGTTATTTCTTTTCTACTTGTTATTAGTCACGATTATCACCAACCGTAGGATAGCAGGTCCGCTTAGCTAGCCCCAAAATCCCTAATTTCACCGAGCAATGTGTCCGCTTAGTTATCGTATTCTATTCAAAAGAACCACCCCGAGGTTCGCTTACAAGATGTAATTCCCTCAATGCATTAAGATTTATGAATTTAGGTTTAGTACTAGTAGTTAGACTCGGTTCGCTTGGTCCACTTTCTAGCGTTGTTTCTACACACAATTGCTCCACTAATCCCTCCGCAAGGTCTCGTGTTTGCTACTTATGTAAAGAGTCAAGAAACGATTACTTATCTCCTAACTTTCACTAGCATTAGATTAAACTAACAAATCAATTTAGCATGCATTCTAAATAATCTATCAATCAATCATGAATGTCATTAAGATCATTCCTATTAGTAAAAACAAACGATAATCATGTGAAAACTTCAAGATAGAATTAAAAACAAAAACTCAAATCATATTAAGAACTAGGAATTCATCCTCAATCAATAAAATTAGCTACTCATGTTAAAGAGTTCACACAAAGAATAAGAAAAGAAAAGAATTGTTGTGTGTGTAGAGATGTGTGTAAAGATGTGTGTATAGAAGTTGTAGAAAACTTCTCATTTATAGGCTTCAATATTCTCCAAATCTTCTAAGGAGTAGAATCCTTTTCCTTTAGCAATTCAATTTCCAATTCCAAGCTTTTTCTCAACTCTTCCACCTTCTCTTTCCAAATTTGAGTCCAATTCTCCATCCACCCCTAGCCCAAGTCTTCACACCCATGAGAGAAGTCCATAGAAAATTCTGGAATTTTTGCTCGCCGGAAACTGGGATTGTGGAATTTGGCCTAAACGCCGCCACAAGTCCTAAAGTTCACCGTCGTGGGGAGAATATTCGACGGAATATTCCGCTCAGTCCCTCCGTTAGGACTAACGGTCAAAGTGGTCGACCGTCGGTCAACTGTTAGTCAGCCGGTCAACGATCCAATTGGCCGAAGTCGACTCGGAGTCAATCACCGAAGTCGGTCCGAGTCATGGCAGTGTAAAATCTTGCACATGCCACGCTTTGCCACAGCCAAGATGGCCTGTCTTATTCTTCATCCGGCCATAATGGTCGAGCATCTCCATTTCTGACTTTAACTCGCCCTATTCCAGCTTATTGCCGCCTTCACCCAAACCAACATGCTCGGCTCTTACCGGTGTAATTTCATCTTCATATACTCACCGCGACTTCACAAACCTTCAACTTCTTTGTCTTGCCTAGCCGCCTATTCATACGATCACCAGTACCTCTTCCAATTCATGGCTGCAACATCTCGTATCATGCCTATTGCACGCAATACCACACACAAGACCATATGAACCAATCACAACATCATTTAGCTCCACTTAGGCTTTCTTTTCCTCCCTCGTCTAACAACCAGCTCCTCCATCACCTTGTCTCTGCAATCAATCCTGCAACTCCTATTTGCATATATCAGCACTTGCTCTTACAGCTCCATCTTCTCTAGAAACAACATCCAACTTCAGTTCAAAGCAATGGCAGCCATCTGCTTAATCATCAGTAAGCACAAGCATCATCCCCTCCATCTGCACTGCCTGTAACCATTGCCTCACCATTCCCTGTAATGCTAACTTCCATGACCACCTCATTGAACTATAGTTCATCCCTGTCCTAGGCATACATCTAAATACTTCATTTATGCATCTGCAGGTCATAACCATTCTCCCCGCCATTGCATTTCTCAAGTATCACCAGATTCAACACCACCACAACCCAGCCAATTGAATCAACTTGTCAACACCGCAGAGTCAGTATTTCATACCGCAACTTCATCTCACAATCGCCAGCCACGCTTCACCTCGGGTCATAACTTTAGTCTAGGCTTGCAATCAACAAGCACATCACCGCTTTGTATCACTGACCCCAATCGAACCCATTCGAGATAACACCATTATTCGCGGCATAAAACCCATCATCACTTGTGTAAAGCCCCGATTAATCTTCAATCGAACTTCCATAAAACCCTAATTCAGCTCAAGTCAGCCTTCATGTCATAATTCATCTTCCATCTCGAACTTTGCCGGAATTTCACACACCTATCTCGTGTTCACCGCCATAATCAATCCAGACTCGAATTCACTCTAAACCCACCTTCAATTCAAGTGCCGCACCTTGATGTCAACACAAACCCATCTCACTTTACGCTCAATCGATTCACTAATAACTCTTCTTTCTCGACTCCGGTGTTAACAAAGCAAGAAGCAGATACATCTAAATTTCTACGATCCGGTCACTTCGTATCAATCATCACTTTCGTTTCCATCTTCATCTCTTTATCTCAATCTCAATTCGATTACTTCCTGACCAACAAATGAATGGCAAATCAGAAAAACCCCCATCGATCTCCTCTCTTATCACTTTGATCTCTCGGGTTCTCAACAGATTCTTCCATCTTCAATTTCTGTGAATCTCAGATCCCCATCTCGATCTGAGTTCGATCTCAAAATAGCAGAGCTGCTTTTCTTTTCTAATTTTGTTTTCAGGTGGAATGAGGTGAATGAGAGAACTCGTCTCTCGATTCTGGTATAAGAATTGATCTGGGTTCGGGGTGTGGAGCAGGGTATGGATGGTACACCCCATGGACAGAACCACCCTAGTTGGGTGCCCATAATAGGATGTCACTTGATAAGGGCTAGCCGATATGGCGGCCCCTTAACCACAAATTAGTCTCTGTTTTTAATGATCCTCCAAAAGATGCCCCTTAACCTCAACTGGCTCCATATATTAATCGCCTGTAAAATGACCTTTTGCCCTTTTGGCTCAAATTGGGTGATTTCTTCTTCCTCCGTGCGACTCTAAAGTAGCTATAAAACTCAAAACAAGCGTAAAATACATAATTTACAAGAAAAATAGCAAAGAAAGCATAAACTACTAGATAGTAAATTAGGTGTATTCTACACCTATCAGTGGCTCTTAAGTTAGACATATCTCAAGCTTATGATTCTGTCAGCTGGGAGTTTTTATTTCAAGTACTTCAAAAATTTGGTTTTTCCAAGAATTTATGTGAATGGCTTCATATCTTATTTAAATCTGCAAAAATTTCTGTTATGGTTAATGGTGGCCCCTGTGTCTTCTTTTCAGTTGGAAGAGGACTTAAACAGGGAGATCCCCTGTCTCCCTTTCTTTTTGTGCTTATGGAAAAAGCTTTGAGCAGAAGAATAACTCAAATGGTGAATGAAGGTTTAATTTATCCAATGGTTGATAGGAAAGGTGTACATCCAACCCACTTATTCTTTGCTGATGATGTTTTCATTTTCTGCAATGGAGCTAAAAAGAGTATTTTAAATCTCATGAAGTTACTTGAAGACTATCAGAAATGTTCAGGGCAAACTATTAATAAACACAAAAGTAAAATGTTCATTGATAGGGCTTCTGAGTTAAGGAAAAATCAAATTAAAGATATAATTCAAATGGAAAGAAGTTGTTTTCCTGATAAATATCTTGGAGTAATTCTCATTGTTGGCAGAGTAAAAGTTTCCACAGTTTGGCCTATGGTTGAGATGATGCAAAAGAAGCTTGGAACTTGGAAAGGCAAGTTATTATCTTTTTAAGAAAGATTGGTTTTAATTAAATCTGTTTATGCAGATCCCAATGTACAATATGGTCAAGCACAAATGGCCAAGTGTCTGTCATTTAAACTTGTGAAAGAATCATGAGAAACTTTCTCTGGTTGGGTGATGCAGATGTTAGACAGTCCAAGAAATTTTCTTGGAAAAAAGTGTGTACACCATTGTGTGAAGGTGGTTTGGGTATTTCAAGGCTAGAAGTCATTAATAAAGCCTTTCTTATGAAAATGATGTGGAAGATTAATAATTCAACAGATGATTGGGCCAAGTTTTTCCAAGCAAAATACAAGGACAAAAATGAGCAATGGAGTACTAAACGGCAAAAATCTTCTGTATGGCCAGGTTTAAGATGGGCTTGGGAAGCTCTTAAAGATGATATCAGATGGAATGTTGGTGATGGTGCAAAAATCCTAGTCTGGTTTGACTTGTGGATTGGTGAATGCAGGCTTATTGAAAGATTTGGGACTACTTCATATATAACTGCTAATACAAATTTGAAAGTTTCTGATATATTGATAGATGGAAAATGGGCTTTAGAAGCTGATGTCCAACAACTATTACACAATCTTAAAATGTCTGAGATCCTAGGAGGTGAAGATAGATTAATATGGACAGGCAACTTAAAGGAGAATTCTCAATTCCTGAAGCTCTAAATAAAATAAGGCATAAAGAATTACCTGTAAGCTAGTTCAGGTATATATGGAAATCTTTCCTTCAGCCTTCGGTAGCAAGTAATGTATGGAAACTTATTCAGGGGATATATGTTGATGATCCTATCATGGTTAAAAATGGCTCTGAAATTGTATCCAGATGTTGTATCTGTGAGACAGAGCTAGATAGTATGCATCACTTGTTATGGGAATGTAGTTTTAGTGTCGAAATTTGGAGATGGATATGCAATATATTTCACTTTAATCTCATAAAATCTTTTACCGATGTATGGAAATGTACCTCACACAAGAGTCCTCCTCGGTTAAGCAAGTATGGATTACTCGCTGCTTGTGTCATTTTAAAGGAATTGTGGTTTCAGAAGAATAATAGATTTTTTGAAGAAGTTAAGCCAAATTTGCAGAGATTTAGATTCGAATATTAAATCTAGTTCATGAAGGTGGTTTGAGAATTACAGAACAAAGTGGTGTCGAACTATGATCAAGGAATAATTGCTAGTTTTCAATTAGGCATCGTGAAGATCTAAATTTCAATGTATTAAGAAATGCAAATTGGCTTCCACCCGATCGGGGATTCATAATGTTGTGTTGTGATGGTTCTTCCTTTGGAAATCCAGTTCTCGCTGGATTTGGTGTTGTTGTTAGGACTGCAATGTCGTGTAGTTGGGACTTTATCTTGGTATTGGTGTTGCTTCAAATTATTTAGCGTAAACTTATGGAGTAATGTGTGCCTTGGAGATGGCAATTCAATGGTGCATGTTTAAAATTATAGTAGTGTCGATTCTAAGACCGTGCTTACGTAAATTGCATAGGGAAGGTGCCTTGGTTTCTGCAGGGGTAGATGGAAGAGTGCTATGAGGAGATTCCCCTCAAATCAAGTACAAACACTTGCAAATGTAGAAGTCAATTTCTCTGATTGATTGCATGACTAAGAAGGGGCAAGATTTGGCAAAGAGTGAAAGACATCTCTATATTGGCAGACCTCATTGTCTACCAAGGATAGAAATGCAAAATGTAGACTATTTTAGATTCCGTTGAGTTGAAGTACTTTGTTTCTTGTGTCAATTTTTGTTTTTGTGTTAGTTAGAGGTTCATGTAAGGTGTCTTTTAGTTAATCTTTGGCATTTACTCAGATCAATTTTCCAAAATTTTGTAAAAATTTATGTGATTCAGAAAAAAAAATAAAAAAAAAAAGCACCACTCTCTCTCTCTCGACAACATCAACAGATCCATAGAAACACATCATCATCAACGAGCAGAGCAATGTCAGATTCTATGAAGAAAGATGAGATAGTCCAAGGTTTACATGCAACAATTCAAGAAAAAGTAAAATTCTTATTCAAAGTGAAGATACAGTAAAAAGAGCAGAATTCTATACACATTTAAAGAGGTATTTTACAAGAGCAAGGAAAAGAAAATAAGATGAGAATTAGTGAAGTTTATAAAATCAAGACAATACAGATTGTGATGAATTAAGTGATAAAGTCCTTCATCCATGGCTTTAGTAGTTTTATTATTTTTTATTTTCAGTTTGTAACCAAAAAAAAAGAAAAAAGAATGATTACAGTTTGTTTTTAGTTTTGTTTAATAAACACCATGGTAAAGAAGAAATTTAAGAGGAAAATTCAAGCAACAAGTAAATTGAAGAGAAAAATCAGAAATTGTCAAGGTTCTACGAAGTCAGAAGTTCACCATCAACAGTTGAAGACCGAAGACCGAAGATTGAAGACGTTTCTATGGATGCTGTGAGAGTGGTGTTGATTTCCGATCGGATGTGAAGGTAAGTGAGTACTCCATCCTTGCTAATGATAGATTTCCTTTCTTAGAGATCATCAGAAAAAGATCCTTTTTGTCCACAATTTTTTGGAGTCTCCAAAAATTATTTCGGAAGGTTCTCCTTCCCACCATTCAACATGTGCAGGATTTCTATATTTATTTCTTTTTGCACACATGTGAGACTAAAAAAGCGGCCTTTTTGAGTGCAATTATCATAAAACCCTATTGGTGAGGCAGAAGTCGAGGCTTGTGATCACTCTCGAACCCGAATTTTTTCATATGGTATGGTTATTTCTCGCTCAACTCTTAAGGATGAGAATGCGTTCTTTGGTATTTCTAACTTGGTGTTACTAGCATGCAGAAACTCTATGTCCTCATAGCTCCTTGGATGCTTAGGACTCCATTACACTCTGAAGTTGGAGAAGGTTTTGTGGGTACACCTCTGGTAAACCCTCACGAGACTACAACTCGTCCAACTAGGGACACCTAGGGGTTTAAAGGCTTAGTGCATATGCTAAATGCATTCGATAGACTAGCGGCAGTGGTATAATTAGGATTTCTTAATTTCTGTTTCACTTGAGGACAAGTAAAATTCAGGTTTTGGATGAACCTGCACAATACTCGAATCAAACACATCAAGTGGTGGATACTTAGAAGCAAAATAATCCGTTAAAACTTTTGAAGCACACAACTCCAATCCTAAGTGAGGTATTTTCCTAAAAGTTGGGTTAAAAACTCTTTGAGAAACTACTTCAATTGGATGGAAAAGATCAATAGATATAGAGTTATGCAAAGGATTAGACAAACCTTGTTTCGGATCCTCATTCGTAATTAACGGTGAATTATTTACCTCAAGTATTTCGTGGTCCTCTATCGAACTATTATTATCTAGCTCAATTGGGTCTTCCACGATTTCAATCAATTTGGTTTCATTCTCAATCTCCATCTCTTCAACAACCTCGTCATCAGAATCGGAATCCTCTCCTAAAAAGTCTAGTGATAGGTGTCTAAAACACCTTGATATTTATCTATTGTTTATGCTTTCTTTGCTAAGTTTTCTTGTAAATTATGTATCTTATGTTTACTTTTGAGTGTTTAGGTACTTTGGAGTCATATGGAACAAAAGAAGAAGAAACAGGGCAAAAATGTCATTTCATGTGCAACTGCAATTGGAGGCGAACTATTTCTCATTATTTGCTTTTATTTCTTCATATCTGTCTGAAAAGCATGTCGGCTTTAGTGATGCAAATTTATCTGTCTGAAAAGCACGACAGCTTTAGTGATGAAAAGAAATTGAAGAGAAGAAGTGGATCTGAGAGACGGTTGATGTTATTGGAAGCACAATGGAGGAAAAGAAGTTGTCATTCTTTGGCGGCTCGTATCAACTCTGAGGGTGCCTAGAGTCATCTGGGTATCCCTTAGCCAATTTACCTGAGTAGCTGTATCACTTCAGTTTCTCTTACCCTAAAATTCAGAGAAGAGTTTATCTGTTCTCATTAGGCTAACCCCTATGGGCTAGATTGGACTGCTAGATTGGCCAAAAAGTGTTGCAAATCATGAAAAAAGTGTGGGAAAAAAGTTAAAACTCAATCTGGCTACTTCTCTCTCCTAGCATTTGCTCGCAAATTCAACTATCGGCCGAGATTGAAACGCTCGAATGGTGCGGCGCTCAAAAAGTGCTCAAAACGCCGAATGGTTCTAGCTCACAAAAATCTAACGGCGAGATTTAAACGCCGAATGGTTCAAAAAAAAAAGTAACTAAAACGCCGAATGGTTCGGCGCTCACAGATGACGTGGATGGCCAATCTAGCAGCTAGATATCTAGCCCATAATAATTAGGAGGTTGCCCATGCTGACGTGGATGGCCAATCTAGCAGCTAGATATTTATCCCATAGGACTAAGCCTTATTTCCTACAACACCTTAAATTGAGAGGAGAAAATGCGGCTGCTGGCAGAAAAGAAATTCGATGGAGATGTGGAAAATGGAGATCAGAGAAGTTGATGATGTACCTGTTGAAATTAATGGAAGTTAGGGTTTGACTGAATCGATGCTTCTGGTGGTTTAATCAGTATCTGAGGAGATGGGTTTGTTTCTGAAGAAATGGGGTTCAGGTTGATTCTCAAAGTGTTGAAGTCGAATCCAGATGAGGAGTGAATCTGAGATGAGTAGTGAAGAACATCAATTTTAGGTTTATATGTATGTTTAGGACATGGGTTCATGTGGAATTCTAGGTTTTATTGAGATGAACTAGAATTGTGAGAGGAGATGGATGAGAAAGAGGAAGGGAAGATTCACACGAGTTGAGATCGAAGGGTTTCAAATCGGTTGCAGTCAAGAACAAGATTCTGCTGAAGTACAGCAGCTGCTGCTGTTATTGTTACCGAAGAAACTAGGGTTTCTGAAGCTGAATTGGGTGTTCTTGGGTTCAAATAAGGATCTGTCGATTTGGGGTTTGGTTCAGATTTAATATAATTGAAGGTTTTAATGATGGTTTGCTTTAAAGATTAATTGGAGATGAAGCAGCTGTTGTTGTTGTAATCTACAGAAACTAATGCAGTTAGATGGAGTTGGCTTTGCAGAAACTGAAAGACAGCATTGCAGGTTGAGTCAAAATGGTGTAATGGGGACTGAGATGGGTTCTGGTGCACTGGAATGATGGTTGTGGAAAAGGGAAGCTGAGGGTCTTGCTGTGTTGGTAGGATGCTGTTGCAGCTCAGATGGAATTGGTGGTGCTAGTTTCATGAAGCAGTGATGCAACGTCCAGGAGATGAAGTGAAGCTGCAATGAAGTAGACAGCCTGAAAGTATTAGATGAATGTTAGGATATATGTGCAGCTGGTAATGAAGCTGAGAAGATGTTGTTGGGTTGCAGTTCGAGAAGCTACAGCAGAGCAGTGATGTTTGTTACTGCTGAATGATTACAGGTTTTAGTGTTGAAACTGCAGCTGCAAATGACTGGCAGTAGGTTATGTCGTAGTGAAGATATGGAAATGGTTTTACAGATGTGGAACTGAGCTGAAGGTATAGAAGATAATGGTGATGTTGTGTTACTGCAATGCAGCTTGGTTTTAGTGAGCAGATATGGAGTTGTGCAGGTGTGATAAATGAAGTCTGTGTGTGTGTTGAATTGAGTGCAGGCAGAGCTGAAATGGAAATGGAACTGAGGGTGTTGCTTTGCAGAAGTTGGATGTGGTGTTAGAAGTTTGAGTTGTTGTTACGCAGGGAGAGAATAAGACTGAAGTTGTTTATGGAGTTGTTGCTGCTTCAGGTTAATACAGAAAGTGTTGGTGGAGATTGCAAGCTAGATTTACAAGCTGAGATGGTGCTGTGATTGTTGCTGAGAATACAAAGAAGAAATTGAAGCTAAGACGAATTGCAGAATACAGTTCAGAGTGCACCTCCATCATGGCGCGACAACAGATTAGGCATGTGCGATGGCTTAGGCTATGACAGAATGGACCAGTCAGCTGAGCTGATTCTGACTCACTCTTCTAACTCAGACCTGACTCTGTTAACACCGTTATTGACTGTTAGTCAGCGTCTACTTTGACGGTTGGCTGTTAGCTTGACCAGTCACCTGAGTTACATTTGCCAGTCACCTGAGCTGCTTCTCGGAGACTTCGCCGGCCAATTTCCGGCCAACCTTTGGGACTTCAGCAACATATTTTTGGGTGTATTCTCCACATGGGTTTTTCTCACACATGGGCTTGGTGGACTCATATCTATTGGACCTTTGAAGACTTGACCTAAGAAGAAACATAAAAGGGAGGATTTTTACTACTTTTTTTTTGATGGCCTAGACTAGTGGTCCCTAGACTAATAGCCGCATCTAGGGTTTGCTTTCGTTTTTATCTTTTATCTTCTTTATTTCAATTATTGATGATGAACTCCAAAACTATGAGTAGCTAAATTATCTTTGATTAAGGGTGATTTCAAAGCCCGAAATATGAACTCATGATTGATATGCAATAGCTCGTTTTCTCGCAAGTTTAGCTATTGTTTGAGTTCTATCATGCTAATAGTGCTTATGGATTGTTCCTTAATTGTTTAAGTTCGAAATTAAATAGTTATGTCACAATCTTATTGCTAGTTTAGATTTTCTTCGACCCGTAATTGTCTAGAGAATTAAACACAAGTAACAATATGTGGGTATTCATGATGGGATTTTGTTAAATGTCCATATGTAGAAATTGTCACTAGTAGGTGATTCGTGCTTTTGAATTCATCACTAGGAGCAACCTTATCTCACAAAACTTAGAGCATTTGTTTAAGTCACACCTAGAGAGCGTACTTCTAGGAAACTAGGCAAGTAGAATCCGGTAGTCGAGCGCTTCTGTATCCGGTGAGCTTAGGGGATAATAACGAGATAGTTGAGCGTACTAATTATCCTAGGGTTGTTAGTAACAAGATAATACGAAGAACGTGCTATATATCGATTTGGTTTATGTTTCGTGGTCGAGAATGATTCCTTAATCAATTCCATCTCATATTTGAATACATCTTTACAATTTTCCGAATTTCTACAACAAAAATCTTCTTTGCTAAGAATATTTGTATAACAACTTTTGCTTAACACACCTCCCTTGGGACGAATCTGCTTTCATATATTACTTGCTAGTGTAAAGAGAAGTAAAAAATATTATTTGCGAGTTTGACACCTCGTCATCTAGTTCATTAATGCAACTCCAAATTTCTTCGTTTGAGTACGTTATACAATTTATAACAATAGATATGTCATACCCAATCTCCTCCTTTAGAATAGGCGAAAGATCGTTATTATGATCCGGAGTTGGAATAATCGTATCATTGTTGCAAGGACTTTTGAAAGGTTGCTCATCTTCATCGGAATCTTCGTCATCCATAGGAATTTCATAATCGTTTTGGTTTTGAGGCCAAACTTCTTCCTCATTCCCTCCTTCACTAAGTTGAGCAATTTGTATTTTTAAGTTCTCCGCACGCCTTTGAATTTCCTGAAGTTGCTCATATTGTTTATCTTCAATTGTATGGAGCCCTTTTTGATGTTGTTCCATCACTTGGAATTGGTCAAGACATTCATCAAAACCAACACCTTCACTCACCACACTATTTCCAGACCAAGTCTCCCCTTTTTGAATAAGTGAATGATCATAAAAACGATCACGAGTTTGGTTAGATATATTGAAGTAAGATTCAGTTGACATATTGTTATCTGCGCTTAGTTGCTCATTAAGTGACTCCATTGTGGAAATACTGGCATTTAAATAATGCATAATCTGATCAAATTTCTGTTCAAGTTCAGGAGATAAACGATTAGAAGCAAAACTATCCTCCCATCCTTGTGATTGTTCACTTACATACACGTCATAAGGTTGTTGATATGTATGTGAATACCCATAAGGTTCCGTAGGATATTGATCATACCCAAAAGATTGGTTTTTATTATACCCATAGGATGGTTGGTAGTTGTCATATGAATGAGATTGAAAACCATATTGATTACCACTGTTGTATTCGTAATCTTGTGCTCCGTACATGTTATTTCCGTAAGGAAACATGACGACTCACAAGAAAAAGAAAATCAAAAAATACAAGATACAAAATAAAAACAAGCTAAACAAATAACAAATCAATTAGCAACTGCTCCCCGACAACGGCGCCAAAATTTGATGGGCTGTCGTAGGCACAACAAATTAATAAATATATTTCCAACTAATTAACTGGTAATATAGCGGTAGTAAGAGATCGTTCCCACAGAGAGCTGTGTAATTGATATGTTAATTGAAATAGCAAGGTAAAGTAAATAACAAAGGGGGTTTGGTTGTGAGATAGATAAAAAGACAATAAAGAAGAAAATGATGATTAAGGAATCCTTTGTCGTTACCAAGCGTTAATAGGATTAGAATACTTATCTATCGTTTGTAAGAACCATTCATCACTAACCGTAGAATAACAGCTAGAGCAGTGTTATCCCCAAAGCTCCTTATGTAACTTGATACCGAAGCGCTCGCATATCAAGTTCTATCCAACTGAACCACCAAGTAGTAGCGCACTCAAGGTGTAACCCAATCGGAAGCCTTAAGTTATGTGAACTTAGGTTAATCCTAGCAGTTAGACTCTTAGCGTAAGGTCCACTTACTAGTGTTATCTTCACACATGATTTCTCCACAGAATCCCTCTGAGAGGTCTCACATTCTCTACTTGTGTATGGGTTATTCAACAATTACACGGATATCCTAACCCTTTACTAGCAATAGAATGATCAATAGATTAATCTAGCGTGCACTCCAAACAATCTAATAAATCAATCATAAACCCTAGATATAGTGAAGACAAACGATGATGATTAAAACCTCAAATAGACTTGTATTTAGCTACTCATGATTACACAATTACCCGGTTTCCCCCTAAAGGGGTAAACCCTAAAATATTAATGAAGAACAAAAGTATAATATGAGATGTGATGATTCCATGACCTAATACCTTTTTATAGGTTTACATTGCTTGGCCATCAAGTATTTAGTTCGTTTCAAGAACTTGACCCGAAATAACGAATCCAAACGTGCCCTTAGGCCGTCCAAAGTATTAATACACGTTTCCTACTTGCTAAGTTTGCGAACCCAGTCCGCGAACTTTACTGTCTTCGGTATTCAATAAAAACTTGTTTTGGCCACAACTTCTTCATCCGAACTCGGAATGACCTCATTCTTTTTGAATTCTTTTTATCTTTCAATTCTCTTCAAGATGGTTATGGGAAATACTTAATTTTAATGATTTAAGATCGGTCTTTGGACCTTTTATTGATTTTGAGCGTTTTGCTCCTTTTCGTCGCACTTCTTCCACTTCTCTTGGACTTGGGCACTTGGATACTTGGAATAATTCTCTTCCTATCTCTTTTCTTCATTTTGTAGCTCCTTTTTGGATGATTCACCTATTAGAGGCAAATAAGAGAAAACAAGAGTAATAATACGAACACATGCAAGAATAATAGCTAAAACAAGTATGGAATGGATATTAAAATCATATGAATTATGCACTTATCACTTATCAAACAGCATGTAGTAAAATATGTCACGAAAATAATGCAGGGCATCCATCAAGCATTTCCGTCTCAGATTTTCCACGTTCAATAGATAACGCTACAACATCCATAGGCTCTATCCCGGAAATCAGCTGCAGCAAGTGATGCTCTTGCATTTCACCATTATCAGATGGAAAACTTGTCACGGAGCATAACTGGATTACCAGTTTTCCTGACTAAGAACCACTGCTGTCTCAATACTCCTTAAATTAGGTCTTAACTGGATGAAAACGGGTGCTCGTTATACCACTATATGAATTCTCTATAACCCAAACTTTGACGACTTCCATAACCCCATGCAAGTTCTAGCACGGAGAGAAAATATGTTCCCACTGAAACATGACATTTCTCCCACTTTTTTTTTTGCAAATTTTATCTCTTGCTAGTTGGTATCGATAATATTTACTTCTTCCTTGACATGCTCTGAGACTTCAATTGTTTTCAACTCATAGTACAACAAAAACTGCATGTAACTTGATACCCAAAAGAGATGACACATGTTGAGCTCAAGTCATCAACAACACCCCTTGCAAGGACAAGACCAAGCTCTTCCACCAAGAGGATTTTGATGATGTTCTTTCTCCATGAGCTCAAGTCCATATACAAAACACAATTTCCAGCAGATGACATCTCAACAATGCAAACAATGAGATCCATCATCACACAACTTTGACGATATCAACCAAACACATGATAACCAGTATCATATATTTAATGAAAGCTAGTCCATATTACTAACAACAACCACCTTGATGTGATCTAAAAGATGACCTATTGTTTGATGAGCTCTTCGTGTAACTGTTCTCAAACAACCGCAGCAGTAGAGAAGTCCATAGAAGTACCAGTCATAAGAGATTCATCACAGACTCAGATGGTGTTAGAGGTATGAAAAGTTTCTCTCTTTCACATTCCACGTCACAGTCTGCAGCTGACATACCATAGCATCCAACGATGACCCACTCGCCATAAATTGAATCCTTAATGTACAATCTTATGTTGGTTTGATTCCCGTAGGTCCACAGGAAAATCGTTAGCTGTCTAACACACTACCCAAAACAGATACATGTTGCCTTGCAGAAAACACCAACAGTTGGACCTCCTTATGATAATACAGGTACCCCACTAACATCCTATCGATCCACTGTCACCGTAGATGATACTGAATCCGTTATTCCTTATTCTGATATTTGGTGCTTGATTCAACCATTAACAACAACAGAAGTCAACGGAGAACAAACAGAAGAACAATTTTATTAGGTAACAAAACCAAAACTAAAATCTGTATATTCCTAGATGAAGAACACGAAATAACTAGGTGAAATAGAAGTAAAATGTTGGAATTTCAGCTTCATAATCATCATGATTTATGCTTAAACAAGATTATAAGAACCCTTATGCTGAAAATAAACCACAACCCTAGTCTTATCATGCTCAACAACATCTTTAAGGTTACATGAATACAGTCAAGTAATAACTTTTAGTCAACATAGTCACCATATTAGCACAGCAATATGAAACATAACAGTACAAGTTAAGAAGATAGAAATAAAAGCATATCAAAATAGAAACATGAACATGACTTGGCTTCTACTTTTATTTCCTCTTATTACTTCAAACGATTAATTGCTGAAAACAGATATGTATAAGAGGCTAGAAGAGAGCTTAGTCATAGCCTATGTGTCAACCAACCTGTCCATCATTAGTTGGTTGACACCTCACTAGGTGAGTCATAGGGAAAGCTAAGCAGCTGACTGTAATCCAGCTTAGCACTGATCTGAATTAACCAAAACATGATTACCTTAAGCTAAGTAGGATTATATTAAGCCAAGCAAAATTTGTTGCTAAACCAACATTAAGTCTAATATTTTCAGCTCCTTAACCTTTATGCTTAAGTACTAAACATCATGTAAGCAAACTACATGCTGAAATTATACTTTAAACTAGTATTGCATACTCAACAATTCACTGAAATCATCACCATACAAAGCTGGAACACTAGATATGATTCATACAAAGTTAGGTTGTAGTACAAGGAAATAGAAACATTCAAGACACTTAAACCTTCATGACTTATCATCAACTTCTATTTCCTCACATTACTTCATAAAATTATTTTATGCTAGCAGCACACTCGAGTCAAATAGTACGCTAGCCTTCGACTATAGAGACCTACACGTCATGTTTAAGAAGCGTAAGCCGTTTCTACAATCAGAAAACTAGACGGCATATTATTCCCAAGTAAAACTTTTATTTTTCAAAACAAAAAAACATTTTATTGGCTTAGCTTTACGCCAAAACCAAACTGAACTTCAAAACTGCATTTGGCTTAGCCTTATGCCAACTGAATTGCACTTGTAACTTTATTGGCTTAGAATAAAGCCATACAAGCAGCACTACATATGCTCTTACGCCACCCGCTTTTTCTCCTTAATGATATCCCCATTGTCTTGCTCGAATTAAACACTATGCTCGTATTCATCATGAGACCAAGAACTTTAGGACATTAATGATATCGAATGAGAACTATCTCTCCTACCAGAGACCACTTTATGAGCATATAACACCTTACAAAAGTAAGGAAACAGATATAATGATAAAGCCATAACATCATATTCCCATTTACTTTAACCACACTATGCTTCATCTCAAACTAGAGGCTACTTTATAAGCATACAAAACTCACAAGAATAATGATAAACAAGCTATAAACAAGCTACAAACATCACTCCCACTGGATTTCAGATTCAAACATATGGAATAAACTTGATGAAAATCTCAATCACAATTCCACTGAAATTCAGATTCACACAACACACGTATGCTTATTATCTCTTTATTTAGCCATGCAAACAAACCATATAGATAGCATACCAATAAGCAAGAAATATAACATCTTAAACTCAAAACAAGACTTTGTATCATCGCAAATCACCTTTGGGCAGAAATACGACATACAATGAGTCTTAATAAGTTTAAGAAAAATTCTCATATGAAAAGATTTCACACATATGAGACTTGATTCACATCAGATTTCATAAACACAAAACACCTTTGGGCAAGATTCGTGTTTATAATTTCTGAATGAATCAAACAAACCACCACAATCACATGTATTCTCTTTAAAACACTTCCACATACTCTCAAAGCATCACTTTGGCAACACTTAGTCGAGTAATGAAAGCTACAAACTATTACAGGGTACAATTTTTCAAACGAGAAAAATTAGGACTTGACACTTACAACAAAACCGCCATGTTGAGAAGTCAAAAAATAATGCAGATGTGAACATACCTTGATTGTGATACACAAACCTTCTACAACTGCTCCAACACTTATTGTCCTGAATTTTCAATCCCACCACATCAAGTATGAAGTACCAAACCATCATATGTGAGAAAACTACAACCTTGGAGAGAAAACAATCCAAAACCCCAACATTCAACTTCTATTTCACCTAGTTATTACATATTCAACGGGTGGGTACCAATCCAGAGATCCATCGTTCATGATCCTTCAACAATCATGGTCTATAATGGTAATATCATTACAATTATAATTATAATTATAATACTATCTTTTTCTTTATTTTTTTTTCTTTATTTTTTTTTTATCAATCAACATATTTCAATTCATTCAAATCAAAAAGATAATATTATAATTATAATGCCATCTTTTTCCTAATAATAATAAATCGTGAGAAAAGAAAAAAGATCCAACTCTTTTAAAACAAAACGGTAAATGAAGGTCGAAAATCTGAAATCTATAACACCATCATCCACCATTTTGAAAAACAACTATTGAAAATTAACGATCTAAATTAAAAACGCTAGATAGTGAGGTTTGGTATCTCGGATCGTGCTCATTTTTGGTAGGATTGTAGAGTTTCATAATTTTTTTTTTTTTTTTTTGATGGTTTGGAAGAGTGGTCTTGGGCTACATTCTTCACTCCTTAGAATGAGCTATTTCTAACAATTACGGCGGTCGAACCCCTATCTGCGCAGTGAGAGGGAACATGCCAACCATCATGATGGTTGGGAGAGTTTCATAAGAAGTATTATCATGAAAATATTGACTTCAAATTCATTGTGGTTTGGATTCTACAAAAAAAATTGAACTTAATCTTATAAGATATATAGTATCCATATAAAATTGTCCATCGACCCTCCCGGGTGATTATGATTACCATCTTTTTCCTAATAATAATAAATGATGACAAAAGCAAAAGACTCCGATTCCACTAAAACAAAAGGGTAAACGATATAGAAAATGAAATGGAACGCCCTAATAACAATAAACCTCCACGAAACACAATGAAAATGGCGATCCCAACAGCAGCATCATCGTCTTCATCATTGGATAATGATAGGAGTAGTGGTGAATTACGTGCCCTAGATTGTAATTTAACATCTCTTTGTGATCATATCCAGATTGAAGGTTTTAATTCTGGGTCTTTCTCTGATATATTACTTCAAGTTATGGGTTCTACGTATCATCTTCATCGTTTAATCCTTTCCAGGAGTTCCTATTTCAGGTAATAAAACAAAATTAAATTAAATTTCTTGATTTGGTTCAATTCGTTTGTGTTTGGCAAATTTAGCAAATTCTTTGTCTGGGATTGTTGTAATTTGATATATGATTGCGGGTAAATCCAAAAGAGTTAATCTTGTTTATGGCAGGAACATGCTTCATGGTCCATGGAAAGAGGCTAGTGCACCTATTGTGACACTGCACGTTGACGATGACAATATCAGCCCAGAGTCTATTGCAATGGCGTTAGCGTATCTTTATGGTCATCATCCTAAGCTAAATGATAATAACGCATTCCGTGTTCTCGCCGCTGCATCATTTCTTGATTTACAGGATTTATGTGCAATTTGCACTGACTTTATCATATCGGAGCTGTGGACTTCAAACTTCTTATCATACCAAGTTTGTATTGTATTCGGTTATACGGTGTGTTCTCTGCGTTGCTTAGTTTCTACCAATTCTTTTAATTTAACTATGTTGTGTTTTTTTACTAGGTATTTGCAGAGAGTCAAGACTATGGTATACATGGGGAACGTGTTAGAAATGCTTGCTGGGGATACCTTTGTCAAAGTGGTGCCATGGAGCTGAAAGAGGTTGTGATTGATAACAATTATAATAGTAGTAACAACTAGGTTGCTGTCAAGGGCGTGGTTCATTGTTCTAAATATATCAAATATAGTCAGCTTAGGCATTGTATATTGATTTTAGCAGTTTTTCAGTAGTTCACTGCATTTTTGGAATCATTCATTTCTCTGTTCTGAGCAATATTATCTATATCTGGATGTGGTGAATAGGTGCTACCAAAGCTTTCTCCTCAAACTATCCATGCATTACTAACCTCGGATGAATTGTGGGTTCCAAGTGAAGAGGACAGGTAAGTGACATAAAATTACTCCCAAATTGCACATTGTGGCCCACGTTTTTAACTCAATCTTCATATTTTGTTTTTTTTCTTCTCTCCGACTATAAGGTTTGACCTGGCATTGTACACCCTACTTGCGAAAGGTGCCTTCCTTAAAGCGGAACATACTGAAGAAGGAAGTTCAGGTTCTGACATGGTAAAGGGTAAAAGCATCGCGAGTAATAGCCTTAGTGAACCATCATCGACTGACTCTACAAAAGTTGATTTGAAAGATGCTAATGAAGGCCGTAAAACTGCTCATAATATTTTGGTCGAGCTTGCGGATTGTGTGGTGGACTTCCATAGTGAGGCTTCCGACTCCAACTTACAACGGGGTCAACAAGCTTCATGCTCTCAATCAACTGTGGAGACAAAAATATCCTGCAATATGGATCAACCTGCGTCTTCCAATAACCTAGAGGGAATCAGAACATCATGCTCGTATGCAGAACTGCGGAATGGTGCTGAAGCAAACAGAATGGGAGGCTGTGGAATGGCTATGGAAGGACCGTCTGAGGAAAGCTACGAGTTAGACAACAATATTTGGCTTATTAGGGATCAATCAAGGCAGTGCTCACCTGCAACTGCTTCATGTAATGGGTTTATGACCAATGAATGGGGAAGATGTGGCATCTCTTCTACTTCATGGGGTGGCCGGATTGTAGGCAAGAGACAGGAGAATAGTTATGCTAAAGGGATCTGTGGGGTCCCTGGAGAAGAATATGATGCATTCATAAACATCTTTGAAGGTGGTTCTCTTTTGTACTGCAACATGTCTTTCGAGGCACTTCTGAACGTGAGAAAGCAGCTTGAAGAATTGGGGTTCCCCTGCAAAGCTGTAAATGATGGTCTTTGGCTACAGGTTAACTATTCACTTTGATGTGTAAACTTGTGGTAATTATATTAGTTTTACTTGAATCTGAAGTGTAACTCCTTTCTAGCTTTCTTATAGATGCTTCTAAGTCAAAGGCTGCAAGAAATTGGTGCTGATACGTGCAAAAATTGTTGCCTATCAAGCATGGCATGTGCATGTAGGCAGGCATACGGTTTTTCACAAGGAGCTACTGTTTCTGGTTATTATATGCATGATCATGATCGGAATAATGCCCCTGGAAACCTGGGAAACATATACATTGCTGATTCTGCTCAAGCCGAAGGTAATGGTCTCTCTAGACCCGTACGAGTACATGTCAGGGGCCCTATCGATGGCCTTGCTGGTATTGGACGTGGCGCGACATTTGTGCCTGCTCCTGCTTGGCCCCCAACGCGCTTTGTCTTTTCTCGAGTCCCATTTGGACTGGGAAATAGAAATTGCCAGCAATCTCTTGCAAACGATGAACCAGAAGTTAGGGCAGAACTCAATGGAGACATGTCAGGAGATGGATTGACAGCTTTGGTTGGACTTAGCCAAGGAGGGGGCAGTTCAGTTCCTATTCATGGACAGCAAACAGAGAGAGGATATGAATTAGCTGGACTTTCAGTTGCAGGCCCAAGTAGTAGCGGTATTCCTTTACAGATGGCAGAGTCACAGGATGCCATCGGATTAGAGTGGGAAAATGCTGATAGTTCTGCTATATCATTAGATATGAAAACTCCTCTCCGCCATTTTCCTCCGTTTCGCTTTGGGTGGGTTGATTAATGTCTTTACATGACGAACACGATTACTTCTCTTGGTTATAACCCATGTACTGTAATATAAGCATCTTCATTCTGATTTGGCAGGGTTGAATTTGAGGATGTTCATAGGCTTTCTGATGCTCAAGTGAAGCACTCGCCAGAAGTGTTTTATGCCGGTTCTTTGTGGAAGGTATGCCGGTACATTGTTCGTTATTTGAGGGTTCTTCCTTGCTAACAGCTTGTTTGTAAAATTTGATTTCCATGGATTGTATAGGTTAGTGTCCAAGCTTTTAACGATGAAGACCCCCAAGGGCGTCGAACTCTTGGTAATGTTTAATTTCTCGATAGCAAGGCTTTCTTTAATCACATGGTTTGATTATTGTAGTAGAAGCAAAAACCTAAAATGTTAACATGTCAACTTGTTCTGTCAGGATTGTTTCTCCACCGACGCAAGGCAGAGATAACTGATACCCTTAAAAAGGTTGATGCTTGACTTTACCAGCTTATATATTATGTTGTTCTCAAGTTCGGAATTATGTTTCTCATTTTTCTTGATATCAGATGTTTACACTTTTAATTCCCTTGTTCTTAAAATAAAGTTGTGGTATCAGTTTGGTACTAAATAACCCTGCACTTCGTATGTTTTCTATTGGTTTCCTTCTGTTGGCAGATTCCTATGTATGTAGACTCTCGAGAAAAGGTTACAGCGCGTTATCAGGTTAGTTTCCTTCAGCAAAGGTCTTGCTGTTTTATTGGTTATGTCACATACATAGAGTGATATTCTCATTGTAAGCTTATGCATGTCCTTTTCCTGAGAAAGAGTCTTGGGTCTGTCAATGCAGTTAATTTGTCCATCGAAAAGAGAAGTTACTGTGTTTGGAAGCTTTAAACAGACGGGAACTCTCTTACCAAAAGCTCCCAAAGGATGGGGTTGGCGTACAGCTTTGCTGTTCGATGAACTTGGTGATCTTCTCCAAGGTGGTGCCTTGCGTGTGTCAGCTGTAGTCCAGCTAGTTTGAAAATACAAACAACTGCAATCAGAATTTGATGCCCCAGCAAACCATTTAGTATTGACAGGTTAATACAAAGCCATGCTGATTATTGCATTCTTGCTTAGCTTGCGATACACAACTTCGAATATTCTTTACACATGCAACCAGGCCATGTTTACGGTGCGCTGGTCACAACAATGAAGCTATTGAATGGTGATCCAATCGGGTTCCGGATATATAAGTTTTCAAACGTTCAGTTTGATGCCATGGCTTGGTTTAATCTCCTTTGTAAAGTGATTTTTGTGAGGTTGTGATGTGAACATATTCACTAGTTTCTTTTAAGTAAAGTCAGTGCAGTACCACCACAGCCCTTCTTCCAGAGTTTTCAGAAAGAAGTGTTCAAATTACCGACACAAGAATCCTTGTGTACTTGGAAAGATCCAGTAGTCCTTTTTTACCAAAATGATAAACTGGAATCTTAATAAAGAGAATATGGGTAGCCAACAAGAGAATTTCCTCCAACACTGAAAGATAAATTTGCTGGTTGGTCAACAAAACCGACCCAGCTTATCCTCTAATCCAGCAGAAAACATTTAATCGATGGTCCAAAAAACATTTGAAAAGTGTAAAATTATGAAGCTAACGGTAACAACATGCGTGTTTCAGTGACAACCAGAAGCAGAAAAGAAAACACTCGTTAATTCAGTTTCTTCTTGATTTCATCGACATATTTTTAGTTTTCATTCTTTTTTTTTTTTATAAAGAGAAAAAAATTATTGCCTCTAATGAGGTGAAAGTTGTTGATCTATAGCCAAAAGGCTTTCAATCACAGTGCCAAAATTGTCATAAGCTTCAACATTTGATGATTTCGCTCGTATACTGACTTAGCAATGTTGTCAGCTACTTGATTATCATCTCTACTAACAAAGGAAATATTACAAAATGAAAAAGTAGAGACTAAGTGTTTTATCTCTTTTATTAGGTTGTTATTCTCCCACTGGATAAGAAGAGTGTTGCCAGTTATAGATTGAATAACCAATTTTGCATCTGCTTCAATATGCAGCCTTGTTATTTCTTTTCCTTTTGCCCAAGACAATGCCTCTCTAACTGGCATGCACTCTCCTTCCTCTCACTTAGAACTCCATTTGAGTAGCTCCCTTTGATTCCATGGCATGCACCTGTGTGATCACGCCAAACAATACCAGCACCAAGCTGATTAGTAGAAAGATCAAAAGATGCATCTACATTGAATTTAAAAATGCTATCTAAAGGAGGTTGCCAACAAGAAGTAGAATTATGTGAATGCACAGACAAAGTATTAATATTATCATGCAGATGAGAAGCAAGGAAGTAATTGATTTTACCGACAGAATTATTCATGATGAAACTCAAAATTTCTCAACTTACATGTTCACTTACGACGGGAAAAATTGCCTTCTAAACATGTAACCCAGCTTACACACTCATGTGATTCTGGGAAAAATAACAGCCAGAAGTTCTTCACTTCCCATCCTTTTTTTGTTTCATGGCTAGGAGTTCCTCCGTTTCCAACCGTAATTACGCATTTACGTCTGGTTCAACACATTTTCCCAGCCATGATAAGTAAAATATTCAGATTTTGCTCTGATTTTTAACGGATTATAAGGTTATCCCGAGTTTTGTGACGAAGGGTTTCAAAAAAAATTCACCAAAATCACCATTTCTCCTTCTTCAAAATCAAAATCAAGGAAAATCAAGTTTTGACATTTGATTAGTCTAATACGTTCACTAATATTGATTAGTTAGCTTAAATCATTTTAATTACCACTAATCAAATTAAGGGTAGATTAGGTATTACATAAATTATCAGGATAAGGGGTTCTATGGATTACTATTTCATGACCCTATATAGCCCCAGAAAAACCCAGCCTTTTTTTGATATAAATGCTTTAGATCATACCTAGCATGGAGTGATCACCAGCACAACCTCCTGACATTTTCACAAAACCACCTTAAACTACATTTAGACAGCAGCATAGTACAAGGTAAAACGTCCGTTCCTGCTATCATTATGAAAACTATGTAAAACTATATTTACATTGACATCTAAACAAAGATCCAGTTAAACACATGAAAACCACACAGCCAGAACACATGGAAGGCAAGCAGGCATGTATCCAAATAATTTTTTGCTAGTCTGGTTCGGTATCTGTATTTACAGGCAGCAAAATAGCTTCTGTTTTACAGAAGCTAGATTATGTATAGATCTAACTAATAAATTAACTTAATAACAAGTATAAATATGAGATTCACTGATCAACCATCCTATACTATGATACACTAGAACCTGAAGCGGTTCACCCATCAATAACTTCAGTCCCTAATCTTAGAAAGGGGGAAAGTTGGGGAGGGCTTTCAACCGAACCAAAGAGAAACTGACGCCCACAAAAAAAGGAACAACCAAAAATTGGGCTTTACAAATTTATATTCCTCTCTCTCACTCACTCTACCTTCCCAACCTCCTCTACATGAAGTAGCTGAGTGATGTTTTCTTCCTTGATCCACCTTCTCCATACAAGTCATTCCATTGCACAAGCTCATTCATATTTGAAGACTCCGACGAAACACTTGCGCAAACCTACATTTAAAAAAATATAAGAACAAATTCACGTTTAACAGTACTATTTAACGTTTAAAATTAAAATGTATGATCTATTTCAATTACAGAATAGTTAAGTTAATCCAATGCCATCCCTGCAATCTCTTAATATAATCTCAAGTCTTCAAAGCCTTCTAGCTTGCCATAGTTTGTTCAAATTCTCTAGTGTGTTCAACTTCCTCTTCACGTTTTTAAGACAGTATAATTCAACCCGTAAAAAAAGGAGAGTTGTCATCCCCATCCTGGTGTGTAGGATTGCAGTCACAAGCTCCCAACCACAAACGTTGGGTATGGTGTCAGCCAAAGTTTTACCAGATGGATGGAACTTTCAAAAACTAAACATAATCAACACACTATTTCCTAGTTGGTATTTATTAAGCTGTAACTCACTTTTGTTCAACTACGGTGAAATTTTGATTTTTTGCATAGCCATAGAAAAGCCTAAAAACCTAAAAACCGGCTATCTCAATGACACAGCAATATTTTAACAAATACAAGCCCTGCTATCTTCTTAATAACCTTTTCGGGTTCCTTTTGTATAACTAGAAAAGCCTAATAAAAACGTAAAAACCAGTGTTATAACCAATGACCTATGTCACAACACAGCAAAATTTCAACAGCTCAAGTGCTCAACTCTCAATATCCCCTACTCCTAGCAACCATTTCGGATCTCAATCCAAGTGAATTCAACATTCCTACAAATGAAAAGCCAAATACGCAGAGGAAACCAGCTTATGGTAAACCACGAGGTAAAAGCAGATGATTGATCAGTGATGGAAATCATCATCGCCAATGGCCGACGTGTATATGGTGAAATGGAGATACAGAACATTTTAGAGTGACCAAACACCAGTATGCTAACTCCAGCTTTTCCACAGCAGATTTCAGAAAAGACAGAATTATAAAAACATCTCCATCAAAGAACTGGTCATTTCACCATGTTGATTGCAAGCTACTAAGATGTTGTTTAGGTTAATAAAGATAATATGTTTTTCTGTATCATGTGATTTAACACTTTCTTAGGCTAATCATACAGGTGGAGCTGGGCTAACACAATCAAAGTAAAATGCTTGAAGACAGCTGAAAAACATACCTGCTCATGTGCGAATTTGAAATCCTCCATATTTAGGGAACGGATGTCTTCATTGCCATGCAATTCAGGCAACGGCTTGTTCTCTGCCATAGCTAATTTTTTCTCCTGCAAAGTAAAAGCAGCCAAAGTTTCAGACACATGGAACAAAACAGACATACCTAACAACAGAAACACACATAAGAAAAATGGTGATAACAACGGTTTAGCCCATGTCTTGTACTCTAAAAACTTGGTTCTAACCTTCTTTTCCTTTTCCAAAAGTTCTCGTATGGGACAATGAGCCGCAGTCACACAAAGATTCTGAAAATAGAAGTAACATATTAGACACTTTATGTGCTCCGTAGATGGATACGATTAATACTTGCGACTGCAACAAAGTGAAAAAGAGCAACCTTTAAGTCACTTCCAGAATAACCATCAGTCATATTGGCCACTGCTTCTAAATCAACATCAGGAGACAACTCTTCTTTGGCCATTATAACTTTCAGAATTTTTGCTCTGTTGGCTGCATCTGGCAAATTCACCATCAATCTGTGTACAATATTTTCACATCAGAACAGTCCAATGAAAGATTATTAAACAGCACTTCAATCTGTAAGTGTCCAGGTGAGTTTACCTCCGAGGAAGCCTCCTTATGACAGCTTCGTCAAGGTCAAATGGCCTATTGGTAGCAGCAAGAACAAGCACACGTTCTTTGTCCTTCGTACGCAAACCGTCCCAGTTTACCATAAACTCATTTTTCATTTTGCGCATAGCCTCATGCTCCCCTGGATTTTCACGTCTACCCAACATGCTGTCAACCTATATGAGAAGAATCCAAACAAGACCAACTTAAAGCAATTTTGAGAAAAGAAACTGTGGGATCACTGTTTCATTAAAAAAAAAGTTAGCTTATAATATCTTTTCAAAAAAGGATGCTGCGGGAACATCTAACGAGAAAAATCAAAAACTAATCCACATACCTCATCAACAAAGATAACACTTGGAGCTATTTTACTAGCTAGTGAGAACACTGCTTTGACATATTTCTCTCCTTCGCCGAACCACTGTGAACAAACAACAAATTGAGAATTCAAAAGAAACCTATAAAAGTAAGGTTGGCTGTGGAGACTTGAAGTAGTATCAGCACCTTTGAAGTAATGCTTGACATTGAAATATTGATAAAATTCACCTCAGCCTCAGTTGAAACAGCTTTTGCAAGCATTGTTTTCCCAGTACCAGGAGGACCAAATAGCAGTATTCCCTTGCATGGCTGGAAACCATTGATTACGTGTATGAATATGCTACTCAAACTGACGAGCTAAAAATGATCTGGCAGTTTGCATACCAACAAGTGAGACATTTGACTATGAAAGATAGTTCAAAAGTAATCAAACCTTAGTCAGTTGTCCTTTGCAGAACAGTTCTGGCCTTTGTAGAGGAAGCATGACTAGTTCCTTCAGTGTGTCCTTAACATGTTCCAAGGCTCCAATGTCATCAAAAGTGACTCCAATATCAGTTGGTGGAATAACATCAGCCAAAAGTTTCTTCTCGAATTCGTTCTCAGTAACTACATCCTGAATATCCTCAAGACACAATAACCAAAATATATCAAAACGAAGGCTCGCAGATCATTGGCTCGCAGATCATTGTTAATGGAATAGATAAAGCATTGGCAAAGAACCATTAAGAGCATATTAACTTCACCTTTAGTGATTTCTTTGTACTCTTGGTTTCGTTTTGGAGTCCCTGAAGAAGGTCAAGTCCATACTTAATGCTGCAATATTCGTAGCCAGAAAAACAAGGTTAGAGTGACACTTCACACACTGCTGGGCTCAAATTTTAATACAAGGAAAAAAAGAAGGTGAGATGAACATATTAAACCTTTCGCCAGATATAACAAGTTTTGAATCTTTGACATTAGTATCAGTACTGTGCATCAGATGATAACTTAATGCCCAACCAACGATTTTGTCCACGCCTGCAACATCAAACAAGTAGAATTCAGAAAAAGACGTGCACATGAGTACAATTTCCTGAGTGTTTCAAATTAAGTGGGTATCGCTTTAAGAAGATACTGACTCTCAGTAGTTAGGGTTTGATCTTTAATAGATAATGTTTCAAGGTCAGGGCACTCCAACTTATTGCGGGTAAGAACCTGAAAACATGAATTAGAAAGGTTAAAATTATGAGCAAGCTTGCGACATTAATATTTTCTGATACAGTTGGTTAAAACATACAGCACGAATGCTAGCAGCATTTGACTTTATCTTCAGAGTTTCAATATCGTGATCCAGCTGCTGTTTCCAATCTACAAGCATGGTCTCATCCTGTCATAGGATAAACCAGATACATAAAGGCCTTGAAACAAAGATATAATAAAACATTCAGCTTCTGTATGAGTTGGATTTAGGACATCTACCTGTGGTAATTGTATGGTGACTCTGTTTGGGAAAAGCCGAACCAGTTGCTTCGTGGTCTTTGAGATTTCTTTGCCTCTCTCGTGCAACCTGCCAAAGTTATCCTACATAGACCAGGATGTCCAAATATGAGTCCCCAAGGTTTCGAAAAACGAAAGCGTAAAGCGACGCTTCCTAGTAGAGCGTAATGCAGCTTCAAAACGTTATTGAAGCGTAGCTTCAAAAAATATATATAAATAATACTTACAAATATCTATGTGAAACTTCCCAACACAAAACCAAAAACCAGCATGATAATCCATGATTAAGGGAACAAATAAACTAACTAGCCAACTAAACATATGGTGTACAGTGTACTTCCTTATTCTACTACCCTACAGGTATCTAAAAACACTAGCCAAGAATGTATATGTTTGAATCATCAAAGAAGAGGAAGAAGAAGCTGTAGAATAGAAGAAGAAACGTTTGGCTAGACAGGTGGCTGTGAGTTCTCTTTTTTTTTTAATTAGTTTCTGAATTTTTTCTTTTTTTTTTTGGGGGGGTATATTTAGTAAGTTATAAAACAAAAAAAAGGAGACGACGCGACTTATTTTTGGGCTTTAAAGCCCGTTTTTTCTCTGATATATGACCTAATATTGAAGCACACGTTTTAAAGCGTTTTTATATCGATGCGCCCAAATATGCGCTTAAAAACGTTTTTTGAAACTATGTGAGTGCCCCATTAATTCAGAAGCATAGGACTCTTTAGCTTTAAAGCCAAGAAATATTAATTAACACCATCATTAGGAAAAAAGATCGTCAACGTGTGTTATACAGGCAATCATAAAGATTATCATAAAATATAAGCAACATAGTAAAAGTTAAAATGTACCGGAAAAGCGAAATCGAGTAGAGCTGTTTGGTTGCTTCCAAACTTTGTAAACAGAAGACCACCAGGATGTGACTGCAAATTCAGTAAATTGCAAAAGTTGAGAGAGAGAGAGAGAGAGAGAGCAAACGTAATTAACCCATAAGGTAGCTCCTTGAGCACAATAAAATCAAAACAATGTTATTACCTTCTCCTTACGGTTGTCAAGTTGTGTATGTGAACCAATTATAACGACATTTGTAGGAAGATTCTCAAGTTTAGTCTTGATGGATTGATACGCTTCAGGAATGCCTACCATAGACTTTTCTACGTCTTTCAGTAACAATATTAAAGGACCATTTTTACTCTCGGCTGAAGCAACCTGTCATGGCAAGAACAGTCCGACAACCATGTAAAAACAAAGAATAAAAAACATTTGCCTAATTTTTATTCAGAAGATAGATAACAATTCACCTCAAACAGTTCATTGATGGCAAGCTTATCAACATCATCATTTGCTGAACTGTCTAACCGAAGCGCATCAGCTACAAAATAATAGTGCATTAAAAGACCTCAATTAAGAACTAACGGGGAAAAAAACATTAAATAAAATTGTGAGTAAAAAGCTGACCAGTTTTAGAGATTACCAGCACAAAAGAATCCATGATCTTCTTCGCAAAGGCCACCCAAATCGTTACCATCAGGAATTGATTTATCAAATCTAACTCCAATCTTTGAAGATCCGTTTTCTTCAAACGCAAGAACCACTTTGCCTCGGTAACCAGAAGATGGACCCCTGTCGATGCACATACACACAAAGTATATGAACTCTTGCATCTGACTATATACTTGAGAAAATTGAATATCTACACAAAAAGACATGTCCCAGCTGTAACCTTAAAAAGGCCCAACGAAGAATATTAATTATCTATAACACATCCAATTACGAATTAACTTGCTTGCATCTAAAGAGTTATAGAGGTGTTACAGGGACCCACCATGTGAAAGTGAACAACCATAATGAAATAAAAAACTGAAATCCTATGGAGGAATGAAAGAGCAGAGACAAAAAAAAATTGTGCTGAAGATTATTAATTTTACAGAAAACTGACAATCTGGAAGAGCATTTATATTTAACACACCTATAAAAGTGAACATTCCTAGAAACGTACATATACCTCGAAGGAGGCTGAAGAGGAGGATAGCCAGGAGAATGTGGAGTACCCATATATCTTACTCTATCGCCTGAAATGTCCAAATGTTGATGCAGCTAAGATAAGAGCCTCATAAATGAAAGAACACATATAAATGAAACAAAAACACAACATGATCATCGTTCACATGTCAAGCTAACAATAATGATGAGCTAAAGAGAAAAATGGCATGCCTGTTTTAAATGTATAGCTCTTAGATGATGCAGTTGACGTCTCCTGCTTTGGCAGAGTTTGAGAACTAAATGCACCAGTAATTTCAGCCTCAACACTTGAAGCTGGTCTCTTTAGCGGTATGGGTAATTCCACAAGTGAGGTTCTTTGCTTACTAACTGCAACCAATTTCTCTGATCTTGAACTCTCTTTGCTGGATTCTGTATCCTTCGGAGATTGTCCCTAAGATAAATACAAGCAATTAGGATGAACATGCAGAGAATGTTTAGTGCTGGTTTCATATAAAACATATGCTGTGTTTTGAACTCTCTTATTCCAGAAGGCTGGTGAAGAGAGTTATGAACTAGAGCTTCCTTAACTACATGATGTAAAACAAAGTCGGTACACTTCTCAATGTAAACATAAAAACTGGAAAGAGCAAGAGTAAATCTATTTAGTAAAGCTTACACCAGGCAACAAGAGAGAATCAACCACAAGCAATCTAGCACCAAAATGTTTAGCCAGAGCCTTTGCCAAGGTCTCTTGATATATGTCAGAACCTACACAAGAAAAATACCATAGAACGAAATTCAAATTTAAAAACAAGCTACGTTAGAACCCAGGCGTGAAACACAAAAGGAAAACCATATAATGAGCACTAATTCTTGAAATACAAGGAATACAGGCAGTTTACCTGGAGGACCAGATAACAATATTCGTGGGCTTATGGTAGGAAGATCTGAAGTGTATTTCGTGAATTCGTTACACTTAAGATTTATAAATGTGGATGCAACTAAGACGTTCTTCGTTGTCTCACTGCAACAATTGAGATGTCAGAGGTATACAAAAATCAGATATACTTAGCCCAGAAAGTCGATAAACGGAGAGGCAAGCAAATATTTCTTAATGTATCTTTAGACCCCACTAAGGATGCAAAGGAAAGTAATCAAAGGAGTAATGCATAAATTTCATGAAATAAAAGGCGCCAAATCAATGGTGTGTTGCAACGTCGGATTTTGTTAATGGAGAACACTACTATTACTGGGTGTGTTTTGACTCCTATGAATCCCTAGAAAAATGTTGGAAATAAACCCTCCACGGTTAACAAATTCATGTCATGAGAAAGCTAGGTAAGGTGATTTATGAACCCAGATGAGGAGACAGATGAGCACATGGGGAGACAGATGAGCACACCACGGTATCAAACTTCCCAGTATTCTTGTTTCCTGGATCCACGGATACCCAAGTAAAACTGGGCAATACATCCAAACACGGCATTAAAAGTTATAAGATTAGCAACAGGCAATGAACTACAAGTGCCCAATCTTTAACAAGGGACAATAAGGTGCACTGCCTTAATGTTTACTAGGCGTTAACATCCAAAGCAGCAATCAAGAGACGGTCACCAAGTAGGCTAACAATAAAAAGTAGTTTACCTCAGATAGTAGGGGAAGTTATCAAAAGAGACTTCAATATCACTAGCACTGAGAATTCCCTGCTGTAAACTATCTTTAAATGCTTGGGATCTAGTTGCGGACAACGTGGTTGAGTCGGGATCCTTAAAGAGATCTCTAAGTCCCCTGTGCTCATCAAGACTTTTGAAAATGCCCCCATTTAAATCAAATTCAGAAGCCGCCAGCATACGCAGTAGAGACCTTAGATCATAATTTGAACCAGGAACCTTTCCAATTTCGATATCAATACGAGCACCCATGGGCAGGTTATCCAAATTCAGGCTTTCATTAGCAGGAAGATCGGCAGCTAGAAGAGCATCCTTCTCACTTACAGAGACACCATCTGTGTCATTGTTTTCAGAACCGCTCTTATGAACGGGAGAATTGGTTTCAACGTCATCTGGCACTTCACAGCCAGATGGTAGTATAGGCCTTTCTAAACCTTGCTGTGCATCCTCGCCAGTTTGGGTAGGAGGAGGAAGAAGCGATAAATCTTTTCTAAGATTTGAAAGAGAGGCTAATATTGATGCTCCAGCAACAGCTGGGTCTCTGGACCTTGCTTCAAACTGCAGACCATGTGCTTCTGCTAAGCCCAGTGAAGAAGGCAGGGCTGAACTAGTTATGCTCTCAGTCTTGAGTTGCTGGAAAATCTGATAAAGAGGTTAAGGAAATGTATGGCATACAAGGGATAGATTCTTTTGGTTCCTTAACTACGGGAAGGCGAATCTATACAATAACGGGGGGAAATGCATCACCTACCTCGTGAATTGCACCAAAAAATTATGGATAAAAGGATACATAAGCATGTTTACCAGATGAATTGAACACCACCTCATCTCCAGCATTAAGGATCACATTGGAATTTTTGTCAATTATCTTCCCATTTACTTGGACAACACCCTCTCCCCCTACTACTTCTAGCTGAGCAACAGATGAACCTCCTCTCTGCGCACCATTAAAATAAACATTCAGATAAACCAGTCATGACAACTACAGGGTCACAAAAAATACTGTCTTCTGTTGCTTCCATCTCCAAGCCAACTGGCAAAGCTGTTAGATGAATTACAAACAGACATTTGATATCCAACATACCTCTACATGTTTCAGCCTACACAAAACTGGACTGACAGCTGGGTCTCTCAACCATAAATTGCACGTCCGACTTTGACCAATCGAGAATTGAGTACCAGAAATATGCTGGTGTGGATTCTGCAAAAATTTAACAAACTTGTCAGCTCAGCACCAACTCAAGATGATGAAAAAGAACACTCAACAATCAAATAAGAGCAGTTCACATCCACAAAAAATATATGCCTAAATAGTCAAAATAGTTTCGTTACAGAAGTCAATGATTTTAGAAGGATTGGGAAACATTCAATAGACCAAAATGAACTTCCGTAAGATTAGATGCTCAAATACAAAAACAAACAAAATGAATTCTAGGGAATTTAGTTTTCATGCAGCGCCGTTTACTTCAAAATTTATTTGGGACCAATATCCCTGATCGTGAGTATATTTAATCTACATTCTTATCAAAACTCCAGTTGTGTGACAAACGAAGACAGACCATTATTGTCAAGCCTTGTTTAGTTTGGAACTTCTGAACTACATACAGCATATTGCTTGTATAAGTACTCTTGGTATAAGAATTTCCTTCCCTTACTACTATACCCTTTCCTTACCCTTCTATGTACTGACAAATGCATTCAAAGTTTGTGTTGGTGGGCTAAATTGTTATGACTGGTTGCTATTGGATATTTCTGTTTTGTTCAAGGAAGACAAAAAAACTAGCTATTCAGACTCCAGATTAAATACTCTGTACTTGGCCAAAATTTCACTACAGTAAATGTTACACAATAGCTAAAAATCATAAAGGAGCCTAATTTGCCACAACACATTCTCTGGTGAAACACATTAGTAACACTAAAGTGGAGGATACAGACATGCAAAACTTGATTCGAGCTTCAGAGGAAAAAAAAGCATGAAAAGATGAAACATTTTTCATAAAGCCAGCACCACTTACCTGAGAACATTGAGATATAAGTCTTCCCCATGGAATCTTAGAAGCTGATTTCTGCAAACGCTGAGGAATTCTCTTCGTTGCCACAGCGGACTTAGTTGATTTCTCCACCTCCATATCAGTTGGTCCTGAAATCACAATCATAATAATTAGAAAAATTGACATGCAAAGTTGGAACCTTTTATCATAAAAACAAGATCTAATACTCCAAATTAAAGGCCAAACCTCCTCACCTTCACCATTTCCACCGTTAACATCTGATTTCTCCACCGCAGCTGGTTCTGGAGCTGCAGTTGTTGATTCCTTTGTAGCAGCATCTTGATCAACAATGGGATCAGATTGACGAAGTTCTTCATCATGAGATTCAGAACCACCTTGGGTTGCAAGTTGTTGTGAAGTTGCCGGTACCTCTTCTTGTGATGATGATCCTTCAGAAGCCTTGAAAACAAGAAACAAAACAAAAATCACAAACAGAAAGAAACCCTTTAATCCACTTGATAAAAAGATGAAAACTTTGTAGAATTGCAAAATTCGAAAAACCAATTAGAAAAAGATGAAACCTTTGAGCGTTTGTTGGGAGGGTTAGGAGAAGGAGAAGATGAAGAAGTAGTTGATGTAGTAGCAGGTAAAGATCTCTTAGAGGAAGCAGAACTTCGTCTAGTTTCAACCATGGTTTTGGATTGGATTAGGGATCCCTCTCTTCTTCTCCTTCGATCCGATTTTTGTTGCAGAAGAGAGAGAGAAGAGAAAACGATAAAGAAAAAAAGAAGAGAGAATTGGGGCAAGAAATATCAGAGGATTAAAATCAATATTAAAACAATAATACTGGAAGTTAATTATTCTAATGTATCAAAATCTCTCTTTTTATACTGGAAATTGTTTCAGAGAGAGACAGAAAGTGAAAATCAGAGGGTTTTGGATTAAAAAGAGGTGAAAGTCAAAATATATCTTGGAGCTCTGGATTCTCTCTCTCTCTCTTGGCATTCAATTCTTTCAATCTTTTCACTCTCCTAACCTCCTTTCGAATCCTGAATCGGCGGGTGAAAATGCAGAAACGGATAAAATCGGTCGCGAGTCAAATTACCAATGGACCGGTTTTGGGTCCTAAATTATTTTATTTTGGCTAGGAATATTTTATTTGGCTAGGAAAATTGAAATAAAAAGTTAGTAATGATATAGAAAGGGAGGTGGATCAATCTACGAAGTTAACCTTTTGAGAAAAACAAAATACCTATTAAAAGTTAGTAGATGATATAGAAAGGGAGGTGGATCAAACTACGAAGTTAACCTTTTGAGAAGCAAAATAATTCTGCTTCCCGCATCCAAACGCGCTAACATTATATAATTATTCTCCAGAACTACCTTCTATAGTATTTAGTTGTTGGATCAGCTGATGAAAGACGTTCAAAATTTATACTCACATGTTTAACTTCATGCAAACTAAAGTTGTTCAGCATGGAATAGTATTATCTAGAATTGACCTGCTAAACCAGTTGGTCTGGTTATTTTATTTTTCAAGTAGGGAATTGGATTATAGGCATCATTGTTGATACCGATTTTTTTTTATTTCAGATTTTTTACCAACTCCTCCGCAGCAAGAATATTAGGTTTAGGATAATGCAAGGGATGTGTTAGAGCATTGCTCGGTCTAACTCGCATGCGTTGCTATCTCAAGCATGTTTGTCAATATTAGTGATCAAAACTATATGTCTTGATTTCTAGTTTACTTATGACTAAGTCTCGGTCTAGGATAGTTAAGTGTAGTTGAACTCCGGACTCCATGGCGATTATCTTACAAAGACGAAGAGCTACTCGAGGAACTAGTGGAACTTCATCCGACTAAAAGGTATGTGGAGACTTGAACTCATCTATCACTCAAAAGTCTACTTTATCTCCTACTCTTGAGACAATAGTCGTATAAGTGTGATAGTTTTCATACATACACATTTGCTATTTCGAGCCGAGTTTACTCGCCTATCTTTTTCTCAAAATATGTGTTGGTAAGCTTTCGCTTTAACCATTTTTCATCTTTACCCGTGACGAAAGTCATGATGACGTTTCAATCTTGAAAATAGCTTTGATGACGATAGTCGTGAATAACGATTGTTATAACATTATAAAAGAATGTTTCAATGATTGAAATGTAGAGTTGAGATTACCATATATGGATATAAGCATATATAGTGTGTTCGCACATTAGTGTATAAATCCATGTACCGGAAACCAAGTGTGTGTATATGTGTGCATGCGGTATTGGTGAAGGAGACAGGTTGGGTACACGTACCCGTACGCGTACTGGCGGAAGTTTTCTAACCGAAAATTTTTGTTGAGTTTGTAGTTTGCAAACTAGTAAACCAATCACTTTAGGTAAGCATACCCGTACGCGTACCCACAAAAGTTTTTGAACCGAAAATTTCTGTTGAGTTTGTAAACTCAAATCCGGTAGCTAAGGTACGCATACCCATACGCGTACCCAAGCTGGTTATTTCTTAAATCGGTAGTTCATAAACTTAAAACAATAAATTATAAGGAATGCAATCTTTGCAAACCGTGGCTATATTGTTCATGAATTGATTCAACTGAATCAAACCGATTTTGTTTCAATTGTGTCTATGAATAAAGACCTAAGCAATTGAACAACTCTTCAACTAGTTCTTACGAGTCATTTGAACTAGTTATGAGAAAGATGAATACGGTTAATATGAAAGTGCTCATATGGCTAACCATTGATTAACTATTTGTGAACCAACTAAGTGTACACGTTTAGGTACGGTTACTCAAACCTAAATGAATACATTTCATTTGTGTATGACAAGTTAAGTTTCGATTTAACGGTTGAAAGATATTAGCTTGTATCAAATCAGGTTTTTCATCTAACGGTGAATATTGAATGCTTTGTTACCAAGGTAACTTAGATTGCAAACCCTGATTTGAAAACTATATAAGGGGAACTCTGGAAACTGGAAAAACTAATCCCCACACCTCCTGTGTGATACTAGTTGGTTTTGCTAGAGTCGATTCTCCTTTAACCTTAGGTTTCTTCTCGAGACCACCGTAGGTTAACGATCGAAAGGATTCATTGGGATTGTGAAGCCGATTTAAACTACTTATCTTGTAGTCGAGCGATCTAATCTTGCCATTTTCTATCGTACGAGTTCAATTGAATAATTGACTTGAGATTATATCTCCGATAGGGCAACATAAAACGAAATCACAAACATCTTCGTTTCATCGTTTGTGATTTCGCAATATCTTGTTTCGCTACCATACGATTAAGATTATTGTGAGGTGATTGATAATACTAGGTTGTTCTTCGGGAATATAAGTCCGGGTTATCAATTAGTTCCTGTTCACCTTGATTTATCAAAAGACGGAACAAAAACTCATAGGTTTATCTGGGAGACAGATTTATCTATCATCGTAGACTTTTCTGTGTGATACATATTTGTTTATTAAAATCTTCGACTTTGGGTCGTAGCAACTCTTAGTTGTGGGTGAGATCAGCTAAGGGAATCAAGTTCGTAGTATCCTGCTGGGATCAGAGACGTAAGGAGCGCAATTGTACCTTGAATCAGTGTGAGATTGATTAGGGTTCAACTACAATCTAGACCGAAGTTAGTTTGTAGTAGGCTAGTGTCTGTAGCGGCTTAATACAGTGTGGTGTTCAATATGGACTAGGTCCCGAGGTTTTTCCGCATTTGCGGTTTCCTCGTTAACAAAACTTCTGGTGTTTGTGTTATTTCTATTCTGCAATATATTTTTTTATATAATTAAAATATCATAGGTTGTGCGTTAAGATCAATCAATTAGAATATCCAACCTTTGGTTGTTGATTTACATTGACTGACACTTGAACATTGGTCTTGGTACCGTTCAAGTTAATCTCTCTTATATTTAATTTGACTTGCAGATTTCTATTTGCTTGAGTAAGAATTAAATCGAGAGATTGAGATAATATAACTCTTTGATATACTTTATTAAGATTGAGTCTAGTTGATTCTCTTGAAAGTATATTGGAGTTAGTCCATACATATTGCTAATCGAAATATTGGGTGAGGTTGTTGTACCCCAAAATTTTCAATTGGTATCAGAGCAGGCAAACACGTTTAAGACCTCAAAAGTCTGTGTTTGTAGCGATCTGACTCTATAGACAAAAGTACTATCTCTGATAAACGCATCATCGGAAACGAAAGTTCTGTCTCGACTAATTCTATTAAAGAGAAAGATTCTTCAATCTCAAATATAGACGAACCTTGTGTTTTGACGAGACAGACATACACTGACATGTGTCCTTCCGATTACCCTTCAAAGGAGTCTATCTCTATTAATGAAAGGGAAACAGCTGAAGAGAGTGAACTGATCCTAAATCTTGTTAGAATCCAAGCTGATAAATTTAATCGGTTAAAAAACCATGTCAATGCGCTTCTTGGTATAATAAGAGACGGAAATTCCAAAAACACGAAAGCTCTGTCTTCACAAATCCTTCTTGAGACTCTCCTCGAAAAGGATGTTTTGGAATTTGAACATCGTTTGAATAAACTCTCAATTCAAGGATGCTTCAAAAAATCATTTATACCATCTACTTCTCTTAAAACCAAAAGTACGCCTGGTTCAGAAGTAAAACCGAAATCTCTTCCAATTAAAAAGGATGTGCCTGCAATTTACATTCAAGGATGTTGCACATCACATGGGAGGAGGAAATCTTCAGACGAAGATGTCAGGACGAAACTTTCTAATCACTCGATTGATCAGAAAGTATGTCCCTTTTGTAGTTCAAAAGGGCATGTTGTGCAAAAAGGGAACCCTATGTTGAATAACAAGTACCTTGTTCGATTTCAACACACCTTGGACTTATTCCTCAAAGGTGTAACTGACATTTGTATGTGTAAACCAAATGGTTTCAGTACTCATCTTGTGTATCCTACCAGGAAAATCAGTTCAATGGGTCTCTCAAAGATGCATAACAGACGTCTGAAAAACCGTTTAAGAAAAGATCAGAAATCCTTCTTTTGCTACGGAGGAGATAATAGTTCTGATGATGTGAACAAAGCATCAAGGAAAAAGAGCAAAGATGATGATATAAGAAATAACCTAAAGGAGGTAATTAAAGGTTATAAAGAAATCGTCAGCAAGCTGTCACTGTCTCTCACCGAAAACCTTCTGGTAAGGACCGATACTATGAGTCATATTTGGGCAACAATAATGTTTATGACAACTATTCACATCATAATGGTGTTCCTCAAAAGTCTCGAAGAAAGAAGGATAACCAAAGACAACGTTCATTTAATGAGCTGAAGGCTCATACTTGTGTAAATTAATCACAAGGTTGAAATCTCACCTACAAAAATCCTAGTTGAGTGAGAATTGAATAGGTATACTTTTGGCAAAGTTTCTCTGATTATCTAGCTAATTTCTTATCGTTCTTAGATGGATTGTCAATCAAACACTTTTACATGAGTATTTCTTTTATGCGTATTCTTTCGTTACCTTTTTGTTCTTCATCCTTACTTTGGACTCTAGAGCTAAGATGCATGGGTACTGTACAGACTATCTTCACAAACAACCTTTTTGGTTAGGTCTTTGTGGACCCTCCTTCCTATGGGTGTACGTACGGTCTCTAGGTTGTAGACCGTGCTTGTAAACCCTAAGTCTGTTCGAAATCATTTATATACCCTTCCTATTGAGTTGAGATATCTCACGCTAGGCCTCCTATTATCAATGGCGTCTTCTTCTTGCTCTTGGGATTTACCTGAAGACTACGTTGATAATGCGGTGTATTTCGAGTTCGATAAAGAGAAGGGAACCTTTGTTGAAGTTGAAAGGTTTTTTCCTCAATCTCCTGATTCCAACTCAGATATTGGGACGTTGAAGAGATTTCAGATGAAGTGGTTGTTGATTTTCTCAAGAACTTTGAGGATGCAAAACAACTACTTGTTAATACAATAAAGTGTCTTGATATGGTAAGAACTGAGTTGAAAAAGGTTAATTCTGACCTTGTTTACATGAAAACTCATGTAAAGGTACTTCTCAACAAGGATATCCACTCTAAGGAAGTAGGGGATGATGTCAATCACAAGCTCAAAGATCTCAAGTTTCCTAAGGATCCCGAATCAGTTGTTTGAAGTTTAGCTCGTATTCGTTTTTGGCTTGTTGATTTCCTTTTATTTGTCTAGAAAACTTCTTAAAAGAATTTTTATTCTTGTTTTTGTTTAAGAAGGATAACTAGGATTTGGAATAGCCATTATTGTGAGTACACATAGCTATGTCCAACGTTTTTATCTTCATGTGTTTTAGGTTTTTTTGTTTAAATTCTTAAAAATTGTTTGGAAGATGATTTTTGCAGTATTAATCTTTATGGTTTTATATATTGCAATATGTTATGGGATATGTGTGTTTGCGTCCGTGAACTATTATTGTCCCATACGATGTCAAAAGTTATCTCGGTTATATGTCGATATGCATGTATTGATACAAGATCGATGAACTTTTGACAAACAAAAGTTAAGCCTATTATGTCATTTATTGATGGAAGATACGTTAAAATCTTTTGTTTACGAGGATTATGTCTATTGTATGTCATTGTGCAAATAGTGATGGAAAATATAATGAATCCTTGTATATTCTGCAGTATTGATCTTCCCTGATCCATATTTTATGTACATATTGTGCGGCTCCATAAGCCTTCTTATGTGAGCATTTCCAACTAGACTAATCATAGACTTGTTTGTGGTTATTTTGGTTGTGTATTCCGATTAAATTAATCATGGGTTCTCTTGTGGTTAGTTTAATTGAGAATTTTGGATACAAAATCATTTTTTCGTTTTTGGTGTCCAAAGAAATCCTTCTTTTCTCGTAAAAGTAAGGTCGCTCTTGTTGTTCTTTTGGGAATGACATCAAATGGGGGAGAGTTCTTTTGAACTTGCGCTTAAATTCCATATCTTTGTGGGGAGTGCGGCTGTGGAATATTTGAGGAGTTATCGTGTATCTTTATAAACTCTGTGATGAATGCATTTAGCTTCGGCTTTATGATTGCATCTAAACAAAGTTGATATGTACTTATCTTTGGTCTTGAAGTGTCTCCATGAAAATTTTATTAGGATCCCGTTTTCGTACCTTTGCCAATTTTATTGACAAAAAGTGGGAGAATTAATATGTAGTTCACACTACAAATACATATGGTTTTCGGATCATTATGTAAGGGGGAGTGGTTTTCGTGTTGAGACGAAGTATTGACTAAGGGGGAGTGATACATATCACCATAGTATTGTTGTCGAACTTGTGATATAATAACTTTGATGTAGTGTAATAATACTATGACATTGTATAACAATGATAGGGATCTTTTGTTTTCTCATTGTTATGGCTACGGGACTTCAACAACTATGATGCTGAACTGAACATTTATGGAATCATGGGAGTACTTGGAAAAGACGAAGTTTTCGAGTAATGTTGAAGCACCAAGGAGATCAAGCAGGTGGATGAGAAGCTACAAAGTTTTATCTATTTTGTAATCCATATGTATTGATAGTTTTGTCACTAAAATTGACAAAGGGGGAGATTGTTAGAGCATTGCTCGGTCTAACTCGCATGCGTTGATATCTCAAGCATGTTTGTCAATATTAGTGATCAAAACTATATGTCTTGATTTTTAGTTTACTTATGACTAAGTCTCGGTCTAGGATAGTTAAGTGTAGTTGAACTCCGGACTCCATGGCGATTATCTTACAAAGACGAAGAGCTACTCGGGGAACTAGTGGAACTTTATCCGACTAAAAGGTATGTGGAGACTTGAACTCATCTATCACTCAAAAGTCTACTTTATCTCCTACTCTTGAGACAATAGTCGTATAAGTATGATAGTTTTCATACATACACATTTGCTATTTCGAGCCGAGTTTACTCGCCTATCTTTTTCTCAAAATATGTGTTGGTAAGCTTTCGCTTTAACCATTTTTCATCTTTACCCATGATGAAAGTCATGATGATGTTTCAATCTTGAAAATAGCTTTGATGATGATAGTCGTGAATAACGATTGTTATAACATTATAAAAGAATGTTTCAATGATTGAAATGTAGAGTTGAGATTACCATCTATGGATATAAGCATATATAGTGTGTTCGCACATTAGTGTATAAATCCATGTACCGGAAACCAAGTGCGTGCATATGTGTGCATGCGGTATTGGTGAAGGAGACAGGTTGGGTACGCGTACTGGCGGAAGTTTTCTGACCGAAAATTTCTGCTGAGTTTGTAGTTTGCAAACTAGTAAACCAATCACTTTAGGTAAGCATACCCGTACATGTACCCACAGAAGTTTTCGAACCGAAAATTTATGTTGAGTTTGTAAACTCAAATCCGGTAGCTAAGGTACGCATACCCATACGCGTACCCAAGTTGGTTATTTCTTAAATCGGTAGTTCATAAACTTAAAACAATAAATTATAAGGAATGCAATCTTTGCAAACCGTGGCTATATTGTTCATGAATTGATTCAACTGAATCAAACCGATTTTGTTTCAATTGTGTCTATGAATAAAGACCTAAGCAATTGAACAACTCTTCAACTAGTTCTTATGAGTCATTTGAACTAGTTATGAGAAAGATGAATACGGTTAATATGAAAGTGCTCATATGGCTAACCATTGATTAACTATTTGTGAACCAACTAAGTGTACACGTTTAGGTACTAAGTTACTCAAACCTAAATGAATACATTTCATTTGTGTATGACAAGTTAAGTTTCGATTTAACGGTTGAAAGATATTAGCTTGTATCAAATCAGGTTTTTCATCTAACGGTGAATATTGAATGCTTTGTTACCAAGGTAACTTAGATTGCAAACCCTGATTTGAAAACTATATAATGGGAACTCTAGAAACTGGAAAAACTAATCCCCACACCTCCCATGTGATACTAGTTGGTTTTGCTAGAGTCGATTCTCCTTTAACCTTAGGTTTCTTCTCGAGACCCCGTAGGTTAACGATTTGAAAGAATTCATTGGGATTGTGAAGCCAGACGAAACTACTTCTCTTGTAGTTGAGCGATCTGATCTTGCCATTTTCTATCGTACGAGTTCAATTGAATAATTGACTTGAGATTATATCTCTGATAGGGGAAGATATAAAGAAAGAGATATTTTGTAAAAGGGTCGTAGGTTTTTGCCCTAATTAGGGTCTGGGTCGTAGAAGATGCAGTTGATGCGTTAGGGTCGTTGACTAACCAAGGATTAGCTTGACCGTTTGAAAATTTATAAAAATGCCCATATAAAGTAGTTAAGTTATAGTGTATATCCTAACTGTGTTTTATAACTTAACTGGGTTTGTTCGGAGATATTTTCTAACACATACCCTGCACTATGTACATTGGAAATTTTAAAAATGTGGATGGAATTTTTGAAATTAAAACCTGTCTTTTCTGAACCCATTGCATTTAAGTACCAAAATCTCCCCTTATACATATTATCTAAAGCATATTCATTCGTTCACAATTAAGAAAGAGTACGAAATGGTGAAATTTTGGTATACCTTCAACAGTTTGGGTAGCTGCTCATGCTTCATACTTGATAAAAAACTTCACCCCATTTGTAACTCTTAATAAAAAAATTATGGAAATTCCATTCTTGAATCAAATCCATCGAAATTAAGATTTTGGGAATAAAACACAAAAATGATTGGAAAATTGAGAATAACAGATGAAGTATAACCAATTTTAATTCATAAGTTCCTGATCAACCACCAAGAACACTTGCGGCCAACATATAATCTTATTTCCTGATCCCATTTGTTCACACCTATCAATCCATGAATTTGAATCAATGCCCATAATATCTTCTTTTATTATACAATATGATGATTATGAAGAAGATAAAATCTACTAACAGTTGTCACCGTACATCAATTGGTAAGAGAGTTGTGAACTACCATGATCATCGAGTGAAGAATAATCTTATTTTATAGAACAACCAGAAGCTTCAAGAAAATTGTAGTACTAGCAACAACAACAATGGATTTTAATTTGTAACTCTCTATAGGTATTCTTTTTTGAGTTTTCTCAACTGTGCTTTATAGAGGTTTTGAGACGAAGAAGAAATGAATAGAGAGAAGAAGGCGGAAAAGGACGAAAACAATGTAGTTTTAACAACATTTAAACAGTCCACGGCAGTCAACTTATGGTCAAGGTTTTATGCCAAATAAAAAGTCAACTAACGTTTCTTTGATGGTCTTCAGTTAGTCTACGACCCTAATGCATCAACTGCATGTTTTACGACCCATACCCTAATTAGGGCAAAAACTTACGACCCTTTTACAAAATATCTCAAAAAGAAATCACAAACATATTCATCTCATCGTTTGTGATTCCGCAATATCTTGTTTCGTTACCATACGATTAAGATTATTGTGAGGTGATTGATAAAACTAGGTTTTTCTTCGGGAATATAAGTCCGGGTTATCAATTAGTTCTTGTTCACCTTGATTTATCAAAAGACGTAACAAAAACTCATAAGTTTATCCGTGGGAGACAGATTTATCTATCACCGTAGACTTTTATGTGTGATACATATTTGTTTATTAAAATCTTCGACTTTGGGTCGTAACAACTCTTAGTTGTGGGTGAGATCATCTAAGGAATCAAGTGCATAGTATCCTGCTGGGATCAGAGACGTAAGGAGCGCAAATGTACCTTGAATCAGTGTGAGATTGATTAGGGTTCAACTACAATCTAGACCGAAGTTAGTTTGTAGTAGGCTAGTGTCTGTAGCGGCTTAATACAGTGTGGTGTTCAATATGGACTAGGTCCCGGGGTTTTTCTGCATTTGCGGTTTCCTCGTTAACAAAACTTCTGGTGTCTGTATTATTTCTATTCCGCATTCTATTTTATTATATAATTGACATATCACAGGTTGTGCGTTAAGATCAATCAATTAGAATATCCAACCTTTAGTTGTTGATTTACATTGATTGACACTTGAACATTGGTCTTTGGTACCGTTCAAGTTAATCTCTCTTATATTTAATTAGACTCGCAGATTTCTATTTGCTTGAGTAAGAATTAAATCGAGAGATTGAGATAATATAACTCTTTGATATACTTTATTAAGATTGAGTCTAGTTGATTCTCTTGAAAGTATATTGGATTTAGTCCATACAAATTGCTAATCGAAATATTGAGCGCACATGTATAAATAAATTACACTTGAAAATCACAACTCATAGTTCACAAGCAGTTTTATCTAAGAGAGCCACATTAAACTGCCTGAGGTTTTTGAAACTAATACCACCTTGGAGCTTATGACTACAAATTTTTTCCCAAACTTTAGGATAACAACCTCCTGGTTGATTTTTACCCCACCAAAGGTCTCTTTAAGACTTCTACATCTTACAAATAACTTCATCAGTGATAATGAAGGTATTCATGTTGTTAGAGCATTGCTCGTTTGAAACCGTAAGTTTTGTTATCTCAAGCTTGTTATCAATTTTAGGTGATCAAAGCTATATCTTGATTTCTAGTTTACTAAGTCAAGTTTCGGATAGGTTAGAATTGTAGTTAAGTATCAGAGATCACCCTTGAAGACTGAAGATCGACGAAGACATTTTGGAGAACTTTTGTATCAGGTATATGAAGACTGGACCATTTCTATTTACTCACTATACGATTAACAAAGATGATGTTTCAATTCAAGCTTGTCTTGTGAAAAATCTCGAAATATGATTTAGCGATTGAATGTTCAAAGGTCCTTCACATTAATATTAGTTAAATGAATTAATTTATGGATCAATTGATATTTTCCCATGCAAATGATTTATCACTTGGGAATGTTTCAAACATCAAAAGAGAGAAATATGAACTTACTGAATTTTTACTCGGGGTAAGTTGGTGAACTCAGTTTGCAAACCATAGATGTCTGAGGTTCAAAAATACAGGAAGGTTGGCGAACCGTTTTGAAAACTAGTAGCAAGATCAGAATACACGAACTATCAAGATAAAGATAGTTGGACCTGGCTTCACGAATCCCTAAACGAAGTTTTTTTAATCACTAAACCTAAAAAGGTTTAAAGGAGAGGATGACTCTAGTTTACAACTAGCTAGCACAAAAAAGAATAGTGTTAGGGATTCAAAGATCCCAGTTGCTTCAGGTTATCCTTATATAGATTTTCAAGACCAAGGTTGCTTTAAATTTAAGCTAAGGTAGCTTTGGAATCAAGAAATCAATAATCACGTTAGATGAAAAACTTGACTTGATATATTAACATAATAAATACACTTGTTTATTGGTAAAAATTGAATATGCTGTTTTTGGTAATTTGGGGTGTGTTGATGAGAAACGAATTCAAACCCCAAACAAATACACTGTACGGGAATGCTTTTAGGTTCGAGAAATCAATTTGTAAGACTCTGGCCTAAACCAAGAAATGGTCGTTCCAGATTCAATTCGGTCACAAGGTGAAGGAGAATGGTTGATCTTAGGGATGGAAGCGGAGAAGGTGTTTGATATTGTGAAGGTGTTGGATGTTTATGACTTGTGTATCAGAAAATGGTTTCTTGCTACTTGTGTTGATAACACTCGTGTTATGTGAATAAGTCATTGAGCGCACCCTGATCTCTTAGGAAGTGGAGGAAGTGAAGTAGTGGAGAAGTGGGTTTTGTACGGAAGGTAGTGATCATCGTGTCTCGTTATAAGGGATGACTGATCACACGTTCTCATGCTACTCTCATTACTGATATCCGTCTGCCTTTCCTAACACATTCTCATAATGGACGCGTTGCACGTCGCACGCTGTAAACCGCCAGACCAATACCCCAATAAGCATCCCCCAGTTTGTGACATGTTTGATATCTCGAATGAGTGGGTCGTGGGACCCACGCGGAGAATAACTTGATGCTATTAGGTGAAACAACTAAGTTTTTTATGAGGTCAACAATAAAATATTGTATGTATTCGATGCATGTGAAGCATCGCAATTAAGCAGCTCAAACTAATCGATGAAGCATCATTGTTTTAGAGCCTGATTGCATAAGTCGCGGATTGGCGTCTTAAAAGAGGCATGATCGACCACCTTTGGGTGATCGTTTGAGGGTCCCACAAGCGAGCCATCACTTGGTTGATTGCCTCATATGGAAGAAGGATGGTCGGTCTTCACAATGTTGCTTTGCTTGTTTTCTAAAAATAAATCTATACCATCCAACTAGGCTGACGAAGTTGGATGGTCGTGATCGTTTGCGGCTGTTTCAAATTGCCATTGACGCGACTTTAGGGTTTAGGGGGCCGCGCGGCCAACCCTCTTTGGGCGAGCTATTTCGAGGCATTGAGCCCTAGTTTGTGTAGGCCGGTCAATCTCGTGTGAAGGTGGGTCCGCGGTGACCACGTTAGCACCTTCGGGACCACTTGGATTTATATCTATGCCACTCGTTTAGGCTGGCGAATATGGAGGTTTGTGATCAATCTGCGACAGTTACGTACTGTCGTGACCTAAATTAGGGTTTTCGAACACAACGTGTCTGCTCAAGTTTGTGCAAGCGGTCGAGCACCCCATAGGCTTGCCATAGGCAAGTCGATCATCAAAGGGGAAAGTAGGGCCGCCAATGATCATGTTGATGTCTTCGAGGCCGTTTGAAGTTGAATCTAAGCAACTCAAATCAGCTGACGAAGATGAGTGGTTGAGATCGATTTGCGGCAGTAATGTATTGCCGCAAAGTAATTTTAGGTTTTTGGAAACAACGTATTCACGCTTCTTTGAGCTGGTATTTTAACGTGCTTTGGTCCCGTTGGGGACAAGTCGATCGACCAAGGAAGAGCTTGGGCCGATGGTGAACACATCGGCATCTCTTTGATTGCTCGAAATGCGACCTAAGCCGTCCGACTAGGCCGGTTAAGTTTGACGGACGTGATGCGTTTTGAGACTGTTTTTGTCGGTCTCAATTCGTTTGATTCATGTTATGCAGCGTGAACGCCCATGTTTGGGTCGATGTTCAAAGCATTTGTGAACGAGCTACATAGGTCTCGATCAACTAGGGCATTAGTGGGCCCGTTGATGAGTGCCAAATAGTGCATATTTATACATCTATTTATTGGCATTTTACTCATCTTTTGCGCTTATAAATCAGATATTATTCCATATTCTGAGTTTTCCTTGTTTTCAAGAATAAATATTTGTATTAATTAATTTTGTGTTTTTAGGTAATAAATAAAGCTCGGAGAATCTGAGGAGCCAAGGAGCGAAGAATTGGAGTCAAGCATCTATAGAGCAGAGAGCCAAAGCCCGCGCGCAACAGTTGCAACCCAACAAGTAGCAACTCATCTACAAGACATGGGCTTGAGCTAGACCCGGATCCGAGTCCGATCATCCTGAGCCGTTGAGATCGCATCTAGTTACATTCTACGGTCGCTCCCTCATGCGCATCGAAGTTTGTCGTCTCCGCTCAACATCGAATCACTCCAATACCGCTTACCTTTCTCAGTAGTTGAGATTTCTCCGAATCTAGATCCAACGCTCGGTGCGAGCGTTATCATCTTCCCCGATGCACTGCGCCACAACAAAATTACCTACCCTATACCCTCGATCGACCATACCCATTCTCTTCTTCCTTTTCTCTTTCATCTCTGCAGAACCCATCCCTCACCTCAACCACCATCTCCTTCCCCGACGCAGCAAAGCTGCGCTTTTCTCCTCCCTCTCCCGACACAACAACCACCACATCACCTCCATCACCCAACTACTTCTTTCCGCCACTCTAGGTTCACCCATCTCCATCTTAGCTTCTCTCATAACCTAGAAGCTAGGGTTTAGATGATTGAACTTAGGGTTTCTCCAACAACCCTACAGAGAGCTCAAAGACGATTAGACAAGAAGGAGTGCGTTTCAGAGTATGGGTGCGATTGTTTTTGCTTATTTTATCTTTAATTTCAATTTTGAGAATTAGGGTTAGGTATTTCGGTTGCATGTATAAATAGAGGTGTAAGAAGATGATTCTAGTCACGCCTGGATTAGCCAGTGCTGTCACTTAGTTTCAATTTCTGCATTTTGATGTTTTAATTTAGAGTTGCTAGGGTTTCACTGAAACCCTAATTCTCTGATTGTGATCTCAATTATGTTGAGTTGTTCTTGAATGTTTAATGTATCAAATATGCTCAATATTTATCACCTCAACTCTTTACTCTCCACAAGTGCATACCAAAGCCATGGATGCACCGTAGTTAGGTTAAGACCGAGTTGAGAGTGATTCACTCTTGCTTGATTGATTAGTGCTAACCCTTGACTAGTTGTACTTAGTTAGACAACTAGTACTCTGAACTAGCAACCTTAGCTGATGAATTGAGCTATTACCAGGTGAAACTCCTTAAGTGAAAAAGCTAATGATAAGATTGACACATTACCCTTAGCTTCCACAGAACAAGAACTTCAACCGAATTGAACACATGATAGGGTTAGTGGTGGATTTGAGACCTTAGCATACCCTTTGTCACTATCTTTTACTTAGTTTAGGTTCATCACATTTAAACATCTGCCGTATCGGCAAAAACATCTGTGTTACATTACCTTCACTTGAAATCAGTTAGAGAAAGCCATAAGATCACCTTGAAAGCACCCCTCGTCTCTGTGGATCGACCCGTATTTGCCACTGTCTTCATTGAAGACACCGTGCACTTGCGGTATAACCCGTAGGCTTCATTTTATACATCTTTTCGGGCCTACCAAGTTTTTGTTGAGAGATTATTGTTTTAGATAGCTTTAAATTTTATCACCTCAACTCTTTACTCTCACAGTGCATACCAAAGCCATGGATGCACTGTAGTTAGGTTAAGACTGAGTTGAGAGTGATTCAGCTCTTGCTTTTAATGTTAATACTAATTCCCCTGACTAGTTGTACTAAATTAGACAACTAGTACTTAGGGTTAGTGCCTTAGCTGCTATTTAAGTTATCACTTGGAGAAACTCTTAGATAAGTGATAGAAGTGACAAGCTTCACTTGTCTGGCATAAGAACAAGAGCACAACTCAGTTGAGCACAGAATAGGAGTTAGTGGTGGAATTGAGACCTTAGCATCCCCTGTCACTATTTCTTTACCTTAGTTTAGGATCACAATTCAAAAACAGCCGTTTCGGCAACCAAAAATATCTTTGTTACATTATGTTACCATCTGTTGTCACTGTCACTTTTAGAACTCAGTTGAGTAACAAGCCTTAGATCATTTCAGGGCACCACAAGTCTCTGTGGTTCGACCCGTACGTGCCCAGTGCTACATCGCGACACCGTGCACTTGCGGTATTTCCGTAGGCCGTAATTTAAACATCTTCTCGGGCCTACCAAGTTTTTGGCGCCGTTGCCGGGGACTTGGCGCGTGCCTTGCTGATTTTTGGCTAATACTTTACTGAGATTCACTCACCTTGTACATATTCATACTGTGTTAATTTTTTTTTTTTTAGTGTAACTTGCTGTAGTTTGCTTTCTCTGTAATTTGTTTTAACCTTTGCATCTGTACTTTTCCTTTTCGTGTTTAACTTAGTGTAACTTAGTGTAATTTTCAGTCTAATTTGCATTATAGCTGTAGCTCAGTTCACCTTGCATTGTTAACTCTAGCCTTGTGTTAGTATAGCTTAGCCTATCAAATCCCCTCCAGTCAAATACCGATCTCTTTGCTTTAAATTGCACCTTCGGGAACTAAAAATTGCTTCTTGAGTGAACAGTGTCTATGCCGCCGTGGCTGTCGAGCTCATCGAGCCAACCAAAGAAAGGCAAGGAAAAGCTCAAGCTTGAGCTTAGCCTCGTGATTGAACTATAATTGACCCTTGCATTGCTTTGAGAGTGAGGTAAGCCTAAAACTTCCCGAATGCCTTGTGCCTAGTGCATTGTTCTAGGGAGCCATCTGCCCCCGTCCTTAGCCGCGAGTGCCCCGTAGCCGCGATTCGAGCTTGAACTTAGATAACCAACCTGGGCATAACCCCGAGCATGAGCCATTGAGCTTTGTTTTTCCGTTGCTTCTGAGATCTCGGCATCAATATTGTGTGTGATTATCCATGTTCATGCTCTTGTGATAACCCGTGCCTAATGCTAAACATGATAATTTGAGCCTTACAAAGCTCCGTGCTTGTATGCAAACCCCGAGTGTTGTGTTGTGTGGTGTTGTGAAAACCCCGAGTGAAAACCACGTGAGTCATCTCGTGCTTGTGAAGGTCGGCTTAGGCTGTCTTTGTGACAATTTTGAGAGTTTGTGTCTCTCCGAGTTAAATCTCCACGTGCCTTGTGCGAAAACCCTGTTGTGCTCAACACACCCCGAAGCTGTGAATTGAGTTGCACCTTGAGAGCCAATTAAGATTGCAACCTTGTACATCTGCATATCCGCATTATCAATCGAGCATAAACTTGTGAGCTAGCTCGTTAACCCCGATTGCATGTTACACACCTTGAAGCTTTGCACTTGTGTGAATTAGCCTATGAATGAGTTTTGATATCTACTTTTATGATTTGTTGAACATTGTATAACCACGTGAATGAGTGTGAAGTATGCAACTCACAAGCATCTCAGCCGAGCCGTGCATTTTCACAAAACCTCGAACTCAACCTCGAAGCCCAAATATTGGGTTGTGCAATTAAGTCGCTCATTGAACTCAATCGAAATTTTGAAACAAACCTTTAAACAACTAAGCCCGCATCATCTGAGCAGTGGGCTCGACCTCATCTTGCACGTTAACTCAGCCCAACTCAATCAACTTAGACCGTGCACAACAAGGCTACTCACAATCCAACCCCCTCGGGCTGCAACAAACTAAGCAATAACCAAGCCCAACTATCGAGCTATACATTTTTCGGCCTAATGCTGGCCGTGCAACCAAGCCGGGCCGAGATCAAACAAGCTAGAACCAGTTTCACTAAGTCACACCATCCGGGCCGCTTAGGCTAACCCTATTAGGCGGGCAATGCACCAATTGAGCCCACAAAACCTAGACTTTGCAACAAACTGGGCTTCCCATATAAACCAAAGCTTCCCTCAAAAACCAAACAATTAATCCCAACAAAACCAAATCAGCCCAACAAACCAAACTTTCCCAACAAAACCAAATGAAACCCAAACAAACCAAATCCCAATAAACCAAATTCCCACATAAACCAAAGCCCATTTTCATGTTCTATGTACATATTTTCTATTGGGTTGACCCGCAACTCTTTAGATTGTTAGTAAATTTTTGTAGGACTTGTTAAATTTTTCTTTTCTTGAAACGGTTGAGTCTTCTTGCACATATATTATGCTAATCCGATATGATCTCCACTGAGAATGTTGGATTTTGCCTTGATTAATGAAGCTCAACCTCGCTCCTGCCGACATCCGGTAATCTCTTCCCTTTTCTCTTATCAGCATAGTTCTCTCGGTATGTGACTGTTTAAATTTTTTCTATATGTCGACACATTGAGGACAATGTTTGATTTAGGTTTGGGGGTACATTTGCATTTGCATATAGAGTTTTTAGTCTTTTATTTTACCTTTTATTTTCAAAAAAAAAAAAAATTTAAAAAAAAAAAAAAAAAATTTAAAACTTTTTTTTGTAAAAACCTCCAACTTTAGAGATTTTAGAGTCACTAGCATGCTTTTAGCTATGTTTACATAGAGATTCTGACCGAAATAACGAGAACTTGGAAGTACTTAGGAAAACGCAATCGGGTTTCTTAGTTGATTAGAGCGTTAAAGTTGGATTTAACCATACCGGAGGGCGAATTAGGTGCTTGTTTAGATATTCGGTAGTAGAATTGTGATCACCCATAGTGGAGACTACCCATTTTACATCAAGTGAGGCACCAACCTTCAATTTTTTGCAACTTTCTAGAAAAGTTGTTAGAGTGTGTGTCACCGCACGTAAATTCGGGTAGGAATGGTGAGCTACCCAACTTCGCACCACTTTCAAGACTACTTTTGATCTCTTGAGTGCTAGTTTTTGTCAATCATGAGGGTGACGTCTAAAGATGAAAACTCCTTCTAAATACCGATTTGTAGTTAGCATCACTCTCTCTCAATCAGCAAGACCCATAGAAACACATCATCGTCAGCAACGGAGCAGAATCAGAATATTGAAAGAAAAGTTGAGATAGTCCAAGGTTTATATGCAACAAAACAAAGAAAAGAAAATAGAATGAGAATTAATGAAGTTTGTGAAAAATTGAGTTTATCGTTTTATTGTAACTTAAAAAAAAAAAAAAAAAAAAAAAAAAAAAAAAATTTGCGTGTTTTATTATTATTTTCATTTCATGTATCAAAAAAAAAAAAAAAAAAAAAAAAAAAAAAAAAAAAAAAATTCAAGTTTTTGTAAAGTTCGAAGTTCATCATCAACGAGTTGAAGACCAGAAGACCGAAGATTGAAGACGTTTCTATGGTTTCTATGAGAGAGTGATATTAATTGCCGATCGGGTGAGAAGTGAGTGAGTATTCCCACCCTTGCTAATGGTTGATTTCCTTTCTTAGAGATCATCGTAAAAGATTCTTTTGTCCACATTTCTGTGGAGTCTCCAGATTTTATTTCGGAAGGTTATCCTTCTTACCTACAACGTGTGCGGGATTTCTCTCTTTATTCCCGCTTTGCACACATGAGAGACTAAAAAGCGATCTTTTTGAGTGCAATTATCATAAAATCCTAATGGTGAGGCGAGAAGTCGAGGCTTATGATCACAATCGAATCCGAATTCTTTCATATGGTATGGTTACTTCTCGCTCGGACTTAAGGATGAGAATGCGTTCTTCGATAGTTCTAACTTTTGTTACTAGCATGCGAAACTCTATGTCCTCATAGCTTCTTGGAGGCTTGAGACTCTTTTACACTCTGAAGTTGGAGAAGGTTTTGTGGGTACACCTCTGGTAAACCCTCACGAGACTACAACTCGTCCACTAGGGACACCTAGGGGTTTAAAGGCTTAGTGCATACGCTAAATGCATTCGAGACTGCGACGGGGGTATAGTTAGGATTTCTTATTTTCTGTTTCACTTGAGGACAAGTAAAATTCGGGTTTGGGGGTATTTGATGAGTGCCAAATAGTGCATATTTATACATCTATTTATTGGCATTTTACTCATCTTTTGCGCTTATAAATCAGATATTATTCCATATTCTGAGTTTTCCTTGTTTTCAAGAATAAATATTTGTATTAATTAATTTTGTGTTTTTAGGTAATAAATAAAGCTCGGAGAATCTGAGGAGCCAAGGAGCGAAGAATTGGAGTCAAGCATCTATAGAGCAGAGAGCCAAAGCCCGCGCGCAACAGTTGCAACCCAACAAGTAGCAACTCATCTACAAGACATGGGCTTGAGCTAGACCCGGATCCGAGTCCGATCATCCTGAGCCGTTGAGATCGCATCTAGTTACATTCTACGGTCGCTCCCTCATGCGCATCGAAGTTTGCTGCTTCCGCTCAACATCGAATCACTCCAATACCGCTTACCTTTCTCAGCCGTTGAGATTTCTCCAGCTAGATCCAACGCTCGGTGCAGCGTTATCATCTTCCCCTGATGCACCTGCGCCACAACAAAATTACCTACCCTATACCCTCAGTCGACCATACCCATTCTCTTCTTCCTTTTCTCTTTCATCTCTGCAGAACCCATCCCTCACCTCAACCACCATCTCCTTCCCCGACAGAGCAAAGCTCTGCTTTTCTCCTCCCTCTCCCTGACACAACAACCACCACATCACCTCCATCACCCAGCTACTTCTTTCCGCCACTCTAGGTTCACCCATCTCCATCTTAGCTTCTCTCATAACCTAGAAGCTAGGGTTTAGATGATTGAACTTAGGGTTTCTCCAACAACCCTAGCAGAGAGCTCTGAAGACGATTAGACAAGAAGGAGTGCGTTTCAGAGTATGGGTGCGATTGTTTTTGCTTATTTTATCTTTAATTTCAATTTTGAGAATTAGGGTTAGGTATTTCGGTTGCATGTATAAATAGAGGTGTAAGAAGATGATTCTAGTCACGCCTGGATTAGCCAGTGCTGTCACTTAGTTTCAATTTCTGTTTTTGTTGTTTTAATTTAGTTGTTAGGGTTTCACTGAAACCCTAATTCCCAATTATGTTTTGAATCGTGTTGAATGCTCTTGAGAGATTATTGTTTTAGATAGCTTTAAATTTTATCACCTCAACTCTTTACTCTCCACGGTGCATACCAAAGCCATGGATGCACCGTAGTTAGGTTAAGACCGAGTTGAGAGTGATTCAAACTCTTGCTTTTAATGTTAATACTAATTCCCACGACTAGTTGTACTAAATTAGACAACTAGTACTTAGGGTTAGTGCCTTAGTCTTGCTATTTAAGTTATCACTTGGAGAAACTCTTAGATAAGTGATAGAAGTGACAAGCTTCACTTGTGCAGCATAAGAACAAGAGCACAACCTCAGTTGAGCACAGAATAGGAGTTAGTGGTGGAATTGAGACCTTAGCATCCCCTGTCACTATTTCTTTACCTTAGTTTAGGATCACAATTCAAAAACAGCCGTTTCGGCAACCAAAAATATCTTTGTTACATTATGTTACCATCTGTTGTCACTGTCACTTTTAGAACTCAGTTGAGTAACAAGCCTTAGATCATTTCAGGGCACCACAAGTCTCTGTGGTTCGACCCGTACGTGCCCAGTGCTACATCGCGACACCGTGCACTTGCGGTATTTCCGTAGGCCGTAATTTAAACATCTTCTCGGGCCTACCACCCGTCAGTGGTCATTAAGGTGATTACCTAGTTCTGCTATGAGTAATCCAAGCTTGTTAGATCGCGCGACCAAGTTGTGTGGCCGTGATTGTTTCTGAGACTTGCACTAACGGTCTAGAATTTGTTTTAAGAATAAACGTGTGTTCAATCACGACAACTTTAATTAAAAGTGTGTGAACGTATCGAATCTCTTTGTCAGAGAGATGTAACTCGTATGAATATTGTTGCGCAGATCCCAATACTAACACTTCGAGAGATTCATGCCACTTTGCTGAGAGTGAGCATTGATCGTCATGTCATGTCAGTATTGAGAGTTCGACTGGGAACATAGCACGGAAAAACATCAGGCCAGTAATGCATTAGTTAATAATGATGGTATAAGATAAAATTCACAGAATATCTAGGATTAATGCACCATTCCGATAAATTTCATAAATGTGTTGAATTACTCAATACATTTATATAAGCAAAGAGGTTTGAACAATCATTGCTTTCAAATAGGCTTTGTTCCTTTGTAGGACGACAGCGTATTAAGATACACGGTTTTACAATTTTGACCCTAGGCTAAAAACCACCATCAACATTAAGTCCCCTGCTTAACACGTAATAGCGACGCTATTGTGGGATAAGCAATGGATGGTGACATACAAGACGAAATAGGGACGAAAGATATGAACTTACCAGGAGCAAATCGACGACAAGACCGCGCGACATTGGTACGGCCATGGGGCATCGGTGCGACGGGCCCACCACTCCTTCTTTGCGTGTCCGAACCGAAGAAGGAAACCTTTCTTCATTAGGACTCTAAAAAGCGTGTGTGTATAAAATGGCGTCGACCCTTTTTTTTTATTCGCTCGTCATTGCTTCGTCTGTAGCAGCGGGTGTTCGTTCACAGCCTCCGTTAGCAGCTTCGCCACTAATCGTCCATCGACAGTAAGGTAAGAGCTTCTTCATTCTTTCTCTCTTTGCGAGTGCTAGCTCCAATTGCCCGTGTCGCTCCCACAGTTTTGGGATTTTTGTTCGAATTCTAAGTGAATTCTCTCTTATTTGTTGACCGCATCATAAGGAGTAACGATACTAACCAACACAGTGATCGCCAGTAGAGGTGCTCACACCAACAGAACTGAAGTATGATCAACAGGGGAGTTCGCGGTAAGTGTTGATGTTCGTTGCTCACTTTTTTTCTTTTTTTTTTCTTTACATAAACCCTAGCTTAGGTGCAACTTCCTTAAACTTGAGAAAACCATCTCGTTATGAACGAAACTTCCTTGTTAGCCATATTATGACGAACTCCACCAATAGAATCAATAGTAGAATAGTTAACATCACTAGCAAAAAACCCTTTGTAGATGTGCCATTTTGCTCCTTTCCTTCCTATTCGCATGCAAGACCTAGCTTTAGGTTGTGGTAGCGAATGCAACGTCCGCGACAAGAATTTTGTGGACGAGAACCCTTTTAGGCACGGCTGGGTGTATTCGTTCTGTAGCTAGCACGATCGAGTAGGCCAAGAGAGTGATTGAGCATGCCACAGTTGATAGAATGAACGAGTGTGCCAGGGTGAATAGACTGAACGAACAAGCTAAGGGGATGATCGAGCCTGCGCCGGTTCAACCCTGGACGTTCATCCCGTGGCAAAAAGAATTTTTATTTTCTTTTTTCGTATTTGCTAGCTCGCTTTATTCATATGAATCTTCGATTATTAACGGGTTGTGTAGCATGGAGTAATGATTTTTCCATTTTGCTTCATTGTAGTTATTTAGAAGTGAACTTTAAGAATTCTTGTTAAGATCTCACCTGGAAGTTTTTCTGCCACCAAGCCAGGAAATGCTAGCAACGCCAAAGACATGCCAAATATAGACGATGAGCTGTTTACCGTGCCTTTTCTGAACATTAGAACTCATCCTAGCCATAAGATGATTTTGCTTACAGACTCAGAAAATGAAGAGACTGCTCCGTCCGCTCCCTTAACACATGTGATGAGGTTCTGTCTTCGAAAAAATGAATATCCGACTTCTCATATTGATTTCAAGGTTTGCCATACTCCACTGAACTCTTATGAAGGATGGATGAGGCATATGTTGGGTAATGAGCGCATCGGAGATAACTTGGCCAAGGCGCAGATTGTTGAAGCCGTCATGGCGTCTACAACACTTCACATCAAGAAAGACGCCGCAGGTTTGATTACTTTCATTTTTCGATGGCGTCCTTCTACACACACGGATATATGTAGATGGGGAGAAATGACTTACTCTGGAAAGCGTAGCCATGTTGCTGAACCTCCCTGTTGCGGGAAGTTTCCACTATAAACTATCCTCCGAAGAAAATTCCACCCTCGAAGCCATACTTAAAAAGGCAGAAGAGTATAATCAACAGAAAAAAGGCGAGAAATGCTTTTACACCTGGTGGGTGTCTCAATGGTTTCCTACAAGACCAATGTCGGGCCAGGCACTAGATGATGAACTCGGCGTGGTCGCATTTCTGTCTTTGTGGCTATCTAGGGATATCTTTGATGACGGCTCTGGGAAGAACACCATAAGACAAGATCTTGTCATGTTTGCCATAAAGTTAGCGAAAGGCGTGGTTCTCCCCTTAGGCAGTTTATTCCTTGGATCGATGTACTCTCATCTGGATGCTTTGGCAGCAGACATGTATGCTTCCAACGGGTACAAGAAAGTGGAGTCGCATGTCCACATAGCTTTTCTCCAAGCATGCTTATGGGAATATTTCAAAGACTATGCTCTCGTCCCTGCAACTTCGTTTTCTAGTTTGTACGGTGGTTCGAGAATACTCCGTTGGCAAAATAGACGACCAAAGCCTGGGATAAGGCTTATTGATTTTCTCTATAACGTGTACGCCATAGATTTCCATCCGTGAGGACCGGTTCATTCTTCCGTGATTCAGCCAAAGACCTTTGCCACTGCTTCCGACACTATGTTGCATACTGACGGAAAAGATATGAGCTCTTGAGAGATCATATTTCTGCGAAGCTGTATCCTAGGATATGTTCCATCTTATTTTGATGAATTCCCTCACTGTGGTTCCTTATAATATTGACAGAGTCGCTCGTCAGATGGGATTCGATCAAGGCCTCGTGTCGTCTGTTTTTAATGCTAGCATCTTTTCAACGAACCAGAGTCTTCCATTCTTGCTTCTTGGGAGAAAACCAGCGGCGACTGGTGGGTATAAAAAAAATTGGCGAGAAGAGCTGCTAGCTTTTCAAAAATTCTCGGAAGAGGTCATAACGGTTCCTCGTGGCGAGCCCACTCCTAAAATTTTGAAGCAGCATAAACGGTTGAAGCCGCTTCCGGGCAAGCGAACCAGAGCTGATACTTCTGATGATTGCAATCCCCAGGATGCAATAGAGAAGTCTAAGAAACAAGCAAGTGGACCGGTGGTCCTCAATTCTTCCTATATGCAGGTACTTTAAGTTTTCCTTTTGACTTCACTGATCTTATTTATCTAAGTAATCCTCGCTAAATGTGCTTTTCGTTCAAAATCAGGGCCTCAGGAAGGAAAATGTTTTTACGAGGCTAGCACGTAGTCATAATGCAGCTTTAGAGAAATCCGGCGATACTGAACCTCTTGAGGGTGAAGGTATGAATGGAGAAAACTCGGTCGGTGACGAAGGAAGCATCTCCAAGCGCAGTAGGGAGCATGAACATTCCAGCGAGCTAGGCGATGAGACCGTGACAACTACTAACCTTGATGTTGAGGAGAATTAGGACGTATGTACCACTGGAGATGTTACATCTATGATCGTGGAGACGCCTCCTGTGACTGACAAAACACTAGTTGTGCCCTCTGTTGCTGGGGCCACTTTTGATCCTCCTTTCGATGCCCCTTTTGACGATCATGTGTTGGTTGGAGGATTCAGTGTGCCAGCTAACTATGAGGAGTTATACACCACGATATGGAAGAAGCACGGTCATATCGCTACCTCCAAGAAACTTAAAAGTCGCTTTGCGTTAGTCAATCGTGTCCAAGAAGCTTTATCCTCCATTTATGGTATGATCATCGTGACTGGGCGCACCGTTTCCGAGGAGGTAATTGAAAGCTGGAAGTTCCATCGAAACGTGTTCGTGCAGTATGAGTTCAACGCCTCTTGGTTCCGCGAAGGATTTTCTGAAATTCAGAAGCTGCAAGGCGAAATGAATGAAGTTCCTTCCATGATTGCATTGCTCGTCAGGAGGAAGAGATCGAGAGGTTGTCTAAGGAATTGAAGCTGAAGCAGACCGCCCTACAAAACGTGAAAGCTGCTCTTTCCAAGAAGAGCGAGTTGTTGCTGAAATAGTTCCCTTGATACTTTGCGTCTTCTTTTCTTATACTTCTCTTTTAGATGTTTTGAGTGATATGAGGAATTTTTTCACGGTTTGGTGATTTTCTCTTTTGGTTTCGAACTAGCCAGTGATTGCTTTTATATTTGAATTTGACTTTGGGATAATTTATGAGTAGTTTTCTTTGAGGGGAATTATGACTGGGTCAATATAAATTCCAGAAATTCTCATTTTTGAATGCAAGTAATGTACCTTAGGTAAATTGTGTATGCCGCATGAAAATTGCAAACACCACACGAAAGGAAAACATGTAAAGCGAAACATAAGATGGAGATTGGGAACGACAATGACTTCATCCCAAAAAAAGCGGGACGCGTGTCGAGTCCCCGGTAAATTTCCAAGGATTTCTCGTACAAATAATTGTTTTAACGTGTGACGGACCAGAGAATTTACCCTCTAACGGGTTGATTTTCAACCCATTCAGCAGGGCGAAACCCGTCCGGTACATCACTCGAAAGTTAATTAAAATGTAAACTACAAAGTGTATTGAAGGACAGAGACAAGAAAAATCATCTTTCGCAATCGCGACAAAGTTAAAGAGTATCTTTACAATTTGTTAACACTAGTTTCCGCAAAATAAAAGAAATAAAACTCATATTTACTTGATTATTGAAGAAGTTAATAAAGTTTCAGCGTAAAATTTTCAAAATGTAAACAAAACCAAAGACCAATCGAGTACCATGAATTTAATATCAAAGGGAACCAACGTCATAGACAGATAAACATGATATATACAAGGGAGTATACTTTGAAACCAAGACATTCAGTTCATTCACACAAGTTTAGCTTAGTTTAAATGAAGTACATGGGATAATTCATTACACTTAAGATCATGAGTCCATATTTAAACTTAGACTAAACAAATCTAAAAACAATTTATACCGTAGAAAATGTACGAAGTGCACAGCTGACCTATATACGTAATTCATTTGAAAAGTGTAAGCACTAAGTATAAATGACGTCCAGTCCCTGATGGATATTTTCAATGATGTTGTAGTAATAGGTTCGTTGAGACTTGTGAAAGCAGATTTTTAGACTTAATTTTTAAAGCAAAAATATAACAAACTCAATATAAAGTTTTGTGAAAATTATGGAGAGACCGGGGTTTAGGATTTCACCATTCACCAAAATTCATGTGATTTAATGTTAATGTTTATCATGCAATTCTAGACAATATAACTCCAATCAAAAGAAATTGTGATTCTAATCATTGCCAAAATTAGATTCTCAAAACATCAATTGTTAATCGCAAGCATGAAGTATCAAAAGCCCTAAACTAAGCATACTTCATCAAGAGAAAACACAACTAATTAATAAAAATCATTTACTCAATTTTCATTCGGTGCAAATAATCATAAAAGAATTGCATAAATAAATTTAAATAAATTTTACCACATAACTTTTGGAAGAATGGCTTCCTCCCTCGCCCCGGAGATTAGGTTTAGCTCATCATGTTGGAAACACGCTCAATAGTTGATTTCATTGCTCGAAAATGGTTTACAAATGATGAATAAGGGAGAAATAATGAATAATCGGGTTTGTAACAATTATTTTTGTTACAAACCTAATTGTTACAGAGAATGATAACTATTAACTGTCGCTGTTACGGTTTCTTTAAGTCTGTCTCCTAACTACGACCCACAAGTGCGAGTCGTTGACACTGTTGAAGAACGACGGTTCTTCGTGCGTCGTATGTTCTTCGAGCTCTCTTCAATGGCAGCAGCAGCAGGTTTTCAAACTCTCGATTCTTTGCTCTGTAGTCTCCCCAAAACCTCCAAAACTCTCCGTCCCCTCTCTTGATCCCCTGAACCCTGTTTTATATTCGTTAGAGTCCTTCAATCTCTGTAATAAAAGCGAATGATCTTCTTTTTACTCGGGATCATTTTCTGCCATTTTCACGTGATTCTTTCCTTCTTTATCGTCTTCACGCGTTTGCAGTGGAAGAAATCCATCCAAACACGTTCCTTACATGTTTCAGAATCTGTTAAACACGCTATATCTTCACGCATTTCCCAAATAACTCTTAACAGAATATAGAAAATATTTCTCTTCCCTGTTTTTGGTCTAATACGTGGAAGCTTCCTTTTTCTTCGAATCCAAGACTCTTACCAAGCCTGTTTTAATTAAACATGCCTAAACCAACCCGAAACCATGAGAAAGTCCAATAGAAACTCGTCCAAATCACAACCAGGTAACTTCGCCGGAGAAGATGAACAATCCCGACCAAAAATCATGTTTTCTTTCCACTCGTCGATTTAGTCAATTCTAGTTGATCCAAAGTGCCATACCATCCCTGTTATGCTCTAACAGGTCCATCCAATCCAAAATCCGCGATTGAATCTCTCTCAAAAATCTCCAAAAATCCAACCATAATTCTGCCGTGAAACAATAGAATTTCCCGCCAAAAACTTGATTTGAAATGGTGAAGATGACCTCCCCCTAATCAGTGATGGGGGTGCGAATAGCAGCTTCCTTAAGGGGTGTCCTGGGGTGCCCCTTATCCAACATTCAAAGTCCGAATAACAAATGTCCTCCGGGGTGCTTTAGACAACTTTTCGAGCCGAATTTTCCAAAAATGTTTATTGCCCAAAAATACATACAAACACACAAAAAACCATAATTAGTACAAAATCGAGTACCAACAATATATAGTATTGAGATCAAATTAGACACAAAAATGTGTCTATCAGTCCCAAACTTACATTAAGCAAGTTCAGGCAAACAAAAAAAATAATATGATGTGTGTACAGAAATCTAAGTACACCATTTTCTGAAATGATATTGAATAAACAACACGATGCGATAAAACCATGGGTCAAATGCCGATATTGAACTACCCCAGATAACCCCGTGATATACACATTATATACAAGCAAAAATACCAACTTTTGCTTAAGCTCCCGGCTGCAAGCTCTTCCCAAGCTTACTGCCTCATCCTTGCTTCGTACTCTGTGGGAAAACAAAACCAAAACGGGGTGAGCCACAGCCCAGTAGGGGTTACGAAAATAATGCGCCAATGTAAAAAATAAACAACATAAAAGTCAAGCTAAAGAAATGAGCATGTCCAAATCCAGAAATGTATAAAGCTTGACAAAATCACGTTCATTCGAAACAATTGGAATGAAATATTTTTCAACCGATAGTGAAGAAATTCACATATGCTACTTGTGAGGACCCGTCTCTAATATTAGGATAGTCGGGATATCACCACCGTCCCCGGACGGTCTTCCGCGGTAGCCACATTTGTGGGATACCCCTATGGGCCTAACAAACTCACCGTAGCCTTCCAAAATCCTTCCAAAACATGCTCAATAAATCGCTTACGGTAAATCCAAGTGAAGTCCAAGGTGAAAGCGAAACTTTGAGATCAAATCTCGTTAATTCAAGCTATAAGCAATGTCGCTATAACAATCCAAAAATCCGAGATTCATGCATTTAGTTTATTAGAGAATGGAATCAAAATTCAGAGAAATAAAGTATCATTTTTGTCCGGCACACTCAAAATAGTTTATCAAAACTTTCATAATAATCTATAAAATAGTAGACCAACAAAATAGAGATGTAACATTAACATTTAGATGTAAATTTGGTGAAATGCAAAATGACAGCAAGATAAACAAGTGGTTTATAATTTTAAATTCACAAAGAAATGAATCACAAAAGTCTAACGAATGAAACTAAAATCAGTAACAAAGCCCTTGATACATTCCCATTTTCTTACACTTAAATCATTGAAATCAAGTAGTGTTAGACACATGCATGACACTGTTTTCATTTTAAACACTTCATTAATAAGAAACCAAATGATAAAAGAAAGGCAAGGACAAATGGGAAAATAACTAAGCCAAAATCAATATCTTGTGAGATACTAATAGACATTCAACCACTGTGATATGATGAAAAACATTTAGGAACCAATAACAACATGTTAGAAATGAAATTGCTTAACCAAAATAGTTTGGGTTCAAAACATTTCCAAATGGCTTACCGAAACGATGGTTTTCGAAGAAGGACGATTAATAAACACAATTAGTATGAATGATAAACATGTACATCTCAAACAAAACAACTAGTGCCATGCATAAATTTAAAACCAAATAGTAAACTCAATGGGTCATTTTCTCAAACAGGTGCTAGGTAGTTTAAAAGAAATCAACTCAAGACTTGTATACGTCTTTAAACAAAAGAGAAAGGGAAATGTATCAACACATTTAGACAATCCTTGGTGTTGAAATCAAAGGAATCAGAGGAGAAAGGACGAAGTAAATTAATTGAACAATCATGCATTCACATGTATGCATATGGATGAAATTTATTTGATTAAATCAACGAGAACTAACCAACAGTAGTTTTTTTTTTCTTAACATTTAGATAAAAATAACTCGCGGAAGCAATGGTAAAACGATCCACATAAATTAACAAGAAACAATGGATACTATCAAAATCAATCCATTGACACAAAATCAATTTGTAATAGGAGAAGAAAACCCCCTACCTCGACTGCCGATTCGAATTAACCACAATCAAAGCCACCGTTAGCAAAATCTTCTTTGTTTGAAATGAACTTGAAAAATCAGTAGCATAATTTTGATGCAAAGTAAATATTTTCGGAAATGTCAAAGAAAAGAGTTGGTCTCTCTGTAAATGGTTGAAAAAACAAAAAAACAAAAGATCAAAACGCCCTTAGCTGCTCTCATTAAGAAACGTGTCAAGCATGCTTGGAAATTCTAGAGATTTCGATAGATTATATTAACCATGCTTAGTGTTTCTACAGATTTTCATTGTCTTTGCTAAACAAGCACCCTAATATTTTTAAGGGACAACCTAGTTATTAAAAGAAGAAACCACTCATATTGGATTAAGGCATTCGTCAGGGACATACACACCCCACACTAGGATCGCACGCGCGCTTTATACAGTCCTGGCTTTCCACTCAAATGGGTTGAGTTCGGGTTCGAAACCAAAGAGAGATTTTTAGTGTCGTTACACCATCAACCCCTAAAAAAAAAGAATTTCTCCCGAAATTCAAACTAAGTAAGAGCAATGAAGATTACCTCCGATCACAACGTCGTCCGTTTCTTCTTTGGCCTCAACGAAATGGTTCAACTTCCCCTGAACAATTTCTAATGTATTAGGTTGACGGTGTTTTGGTTGAGAAGGTGTAATATTATCTCGTAGATGATGTTCTGGCTTCCCGTCTAAGTCATGCTTTTGAGCATTCAGATAGTGAAGCTGGTTCCCATTTTGCTGCTTCGGCAGTGCTGGTAGAGCAATCCCTAACATAGTGACAATACTTTACGCAATGATAACATCCCGTCCCCTTGTCTCTCTTGGTAGCGTTGTCATTTTTGTGAGCGTTTCCGTTGTGATGACGAATTCATGTCTCGCTAGTTTATCTTCTTCATCTTATTTCGGCCGTGTCTCTCTGTCTAACTTCGGATCAAGCTAGACTCAACTGGTAACGCATCATCAAGTATCTCAACATATGCCTTGTGTTGAAGTGCGGCAACTTTATCACGAATCCCATCCTTCAAAACACTATCAATTTTTTGAGCCTTTTACTCCTCTGTTTCGATTAAATGCGTCACCTGATGCTCTAGCTAACTAAAATTTCTTGTCTAGCTACTTAACCACTTTGCTCCAACTTCATAAACTCGACGTACTACAGGGATCTTGCTGTAGACTGAAAGCACTTGTTAAGAAACAATGTTTTACACTGCTCCCATGACATACTGGTCATATTTCCTATTCCCTTGACAAAATTCCTCCAATTGCTCACAATTGGATTCCATGAGCTTAGCTGTAACACTAAGATTCTTGGCTTTACCATTCCCCACTGAAGTAACATTTCAGAGCTTCTGACTTTCAAAGGCATCTTCACAATCGAAAGACATTACAAGTGTTAGAAAATGTTAGTAATGTTCATTACTAACAAGCGCAGTAATATGTATATCACGGTTTCTGGCTTTCCCCCAATACCCCAAGACAAAATGACAAGATCAAATGATATGTTCAAAGAAAGAAAACCGACACAGCCCTAGTAAATCGGAACATGAGCTCTGATGCCAACTGTGACGGACCAGAGAATTTACCCTCTAACGGGTTGATTTTCAACCCATTCAACAGGGCGAAACCCGTCCGGTACATCACTCGAAAGTTGATTAAAATGTAAACTACAAAGTGTATTGAAGGACAGAGACAAGAAAAATCATCTTTCGCAATTCCGACAAAGTTAAAGAGTATCTTTACAATTTGTTAACACTAGTTTCCGCAAAATAATAGAAATAAAACTCATATTTACTTGATTATTGAAGAATTTAATAAAGTTTTAGCGTAAAATTTTCAAAATGTAACCAAAACCAAAGACCAATTGAGTACCATGAATTTAATATCAAAGGGAACCAACGTCATAGACAGATAAACATGATATATACAAGGGAGTATACTTGGAAACCAAGACATTCAGTTCATTCACACAAGTTTAGCTTAGTTTAAATGAAGTACATGGGATAATTCATTACACTTAAGATCATGAGTCCATATTTAAACTTAGACTAAACAAATCTAAAAGCAATTTATACCGTAGAATATGTACGAAGTGCACAACTGACCTATATACGTAATTCATTTGAAAAGTGTAAGCACCAAGTATAAATGACGTCCGAATCCCAAACTTACATTAAGCAAGTTCAAAACAAAAAAAATAATATGATGTGTGTACAAATCTAAGTACACCATTTTATGAAATGATATTGAATAAACAAAGACGATGCGATAAAACCATGGGTCAAATGCCGATATTGAAATACCCCAGATAACCCCGTGATATACACATTATATACAAGCAAAAATACCAACTTTTGCTTAAGCTCCCGGCTGCAAGCTCTTCCCAAGATTACTGCCTCATCCTTGCTTCGTACTCTGTGGGAAAAAAAAACCAAAACGGGGTGAGCCACAGCCCAGTAGGGGTTACGAAAATAATGCGCCAATGTAAAAAATAAACAACATAAAAGTCAAGCTAAAGAAATGAGCATGTCCAAATTCAGAAATGTATAAAGCTTGACAAAATCGCGTTCATTCGAAACAATTGGAATGAAATATTTTTCAACCGATAGTGAAGAAATTCACATATACTACTTGTGAGGACCAGTCTCTAATGTTAGGATAGTCGGATATCAGCCACCGTCCGGACGGTCTTCCGCGAGTAGCCACATTTGTGGGATGCCCCTATGGGACTAACAAACTCACCTGTAGCCTTCCAAAATCCTTCCAAAACATGCTCAATAAATCGCTAACACGGTAAATCCAAGTGAAGTCCAAGGTGAAAGCGAAACTACTCGAGATCAAATCTCGTTAATTCAAGCTATAAGCAATGCCGCTATAACATCAGAAATCCGAGATTCATGCATTTAGTTTATTAGAGAATGGAATCAAAATTGTGAGAAATAAAGTATCATTTTTGTCTGGCACACTCAAAATAGTTTATCAAAACTTTCATAATAATCTATAAAATAGTAGACCAACAAAATAGAGATGTAACATTAACATTTAGATGTAAATTTGGTGAAATGCAAAATGACAAACAAGATAAACAAGTGGTTTATAATTTTAAATTCACAAAGAAATGAATCACAAAGTCTAACGAATGAAACTAAAATCGGAACAAAGCCCTTGATACATTCCCATTTTCTTACACTTAAATCATTGAAATCAAGTAGTGTTAGACACATGCATGACATCATTTTCATTTTAAACACTTCATTTATAAGAAACCAAATGATAAAAGAAAGGCAAGGACAAATGGGAAAATAACTAAGCCAAAATCAATATCTTGTGAGATACTAATAGACATTCAACCACTGTGATATGACGAAAAACATTTAGGAACCAATAACAACATGTTAGAAATGAAATTGCTTAACCAAAATAGTTTGGGTTCAAAACATTTCCAAATGGCTTACCGAAACGATGGTTTTCGAAGAAGGACAATTAATAAACACAATTAGTATGAATGATAAACATGTACATCTCAAACAAAACAACTAGTACCATGCATAAATTTAAAACCAAATAGTAAACTCAATGGGTCATTTTCTCAAACAGGTGCTAGGTAGTTTAAAAGAAATCAACTCAAGACTTGTATACGTTTTTAAACAAAAGAAAAGGGAAATGTATCAACACATTTAGACAATCCTTGGTGTTGAAATCAAAGGAATCGAGAGGAGAAAGGACGAAGTAAATTAATTGAACAATCATGCATTCACATGTATGCATATGGATGAAATTTATTTGATTAAATCAACGAGAACTAACCAACAGTAGTATTTTTTTCTTAACATTTAGATAAAAATAACTCGACGAAGCAATGGTAAAACGATCCATATAAATTAACAAGAAATAGTGGATGCTATCAAAATCAATCCATTGACACAAAATCAATTTGTAATAGGAGAAGAAAACCCTTTACCTCGACTGCCGATTCGAATTAACCACAATCAAAGCCACCGTTAGCAAAATCTTCTTTGTTTGAAATGAACTTTAAAAATCAAGTAGCGAAATTTTGATGCAAAGTAAAATATTTTCGGAAATGTCAAAGAAAAGAGTTGGTCTCTCAGTAAATAGTTGAAAAGAAAAACAAAGACCAAAACGCCCTTAGCTTCTCTCATTAAGAAACGTGTCAAGCATGCTTGGAAATTCTAGAGATTTCCATAGATTATATTAACCATGCTTAGTGTTTCTACAGATTTTCATTGTCTTTGCTAAACAAGCACCCTAATATTTCTAAGGGACAACCTAGTTATTAAAAGAAGAAACCACTCATATTGGATTAAGGCACTCGTCAGGGACATACACACCCTACACTAGGATCGCACGCGCGCTTTATACAGTCCTGGCTTTCCACTCAAATGGGTTGAGTTCGGGTTCGAAACCAAAGAGAGATTTTTAGTGTCGTTACATAACGAGACTTACTTGTTGACGAGGTTCCAACGAACGAAATTGGGCTTTCCCGGATAATTGCTTAAAGTCCAAGTCACGACCCTAGTTGTTGTAACACGCTTCTGCTAATGACTTCTGCTAATGAAAAAGTCCCCAGCTAATTCGATCTCTCCTGTGAGACTGCACACGTCGGCATATGGTGAACACATCAACATCTCTTTGATTGCTCGAAATGCGATCCAAGCCGTCCGACTAGGCCGGCTAAGTTTGACAGACGTGATGCGTTTTGAAACCGTTTTTGCCGGTCTCAATTCGTTTGATTCATGTTATGCAGTGTGAACGCCCATGTTTGGGTCGATGTTCAAAGCATTTGTGAACGAGATACATATGGCTCGATCAACTAGGGCATTAGTGGGCCTGTCAGTGGTCATTAAGGTGATTACCTAGTTCTGCTAGGAGTAATCCAAGCTTGTTAAATCGCGCATCCAAGTTGTGTGGTCGTGATTATTTCTGAGTCTTACACTAACAGTCTAGATTTTCTTTTAAGAATAAACGTGTGTTCAATCTCGACAACTTTAATTAAAAGTGTGTGAATGCATCGAATCTCTTTGTCGGAGAGATGTAAATCGTATGAATATTTTTGCCCAAATCCCAATACTAACACTTCGGTAGATTCATGCCACTCTGCTGAGAGTGAGCATTGATCGTCATGTCATGTCAGTATTGAGAGTTCGACTGGGAACATAGCACGGAAAAACATCAGGCGAGTCATGCATTAGTTAATAATGCTAGTATAAGATAGAATTCACATAATATCTGGGATTGATGTACCATTCCGATAAATTTCATAAATTTGTTGAATTACTCAATACATTTATAAGCAAAGAGGTTTGAATATTCATTACTTTCAAATGGGCTTTGTTCCTTTGCAGGACGACAGCGTATTAAGATACATGGTCTTACAATTTTGACCCTAGGCTAAAAACCACCATCAACAACACTCTGGTTAGGATGAACCGTAACAGAATCGTGTACAATGACTTGTTCATGAAAGTTTAACCGAAACTAGCCAGAAAAACTTTAAGCTTAACCATTTTCATATAACACTTTAAGACTTTAATCTTAGTCACAATCATATGTTATAATGTGATCAAATATGTCTAGATAATGTTTTAGAGAGTTGTTCAAATGTCGATTATCCCATAGAAATAATTCTGATGCATCTGAAAATATTCGACGGGATAAGTACGTGTACCTGGTACGTGTACTGTATTCCTGTTCCTGAGCATTTTTGTCATGGTACGTATACCGGGTTTGTATACCGTTAAGACAAAAACGGGTTCATGAGTCAACAAATCTTTTCCGGTTTGCATATTGGCTTATGAGTACCATCCTGGTTCATGAGTCAATAGATCTTTTCTGGTTTGCATACTGGGTATGCGTACCATCTTGGTTCACGAGCCAACAAACTTTTTAAGGTATGCATACTAGGTATGCGTGCAAAAAGTCGTTGTCGAACTATAGCTAGGTTGGTACGTGTACTGCGGCTCCAGACCTATTACAGTTGTGCCAGTATGTGAACTGGTATGCATACTGTCTTGTATCCAGATTTACATTAGTTTTATATCTCTATAATAATCAATTTGAAAACATCCCCGAATAACATCAATGACGCGTATCACTGTTCCTAGCTATTTTCAAATGATCTTGAATAATAATGTAGGTCATAAACAATAAATTGTTATTAACCAAATTCATCAAGTATGAACAAATGTTCGTAAGCTTAGTCAACATATTTCGAGAATGATTGACAAGATAAACTTGACTCGGAATTTCTGTTATGCATGTAATGTCTTATTTATTCATGCGACATTGTCTCATAGATAGAAAGATGAAAAATTAAGTAATAGGTGGTTCAGTCTTCACTTACCTTTTGTTATATTCATAGATTTATTCGCCCAATTTGCATGATCCAGAATATGAAATACTTAACTAAAATTGTTTCAATTTTGGTATATTCCTAGATCCATCACTATTTTTAACATGTTGTTGATTTTTAGATTATGAGTTAGCAGAACACATATGACATATCGAAAAAACTGGTTTTGAGTTACATTCAAAGATTTATTCACTTAGTTTGTATAATCTAGTAGTCTTTTTAGATTTATTCACTCAACAATACATATCTTTAGGTAGTCTTTTTTATAAACTGAGCACTTATTTTTGTTTGTTATTGATTGTTGTTGTGGTTTAATATTGTTATATTTTTGTCACATTTACTGATTAAACGTGTCTATTGTTATTGTTTCTAATCCAAATACGTATCGACATTCACATGTTTACTACAAGCAACATTATTTTGCTTATATTTTTTTTATATTTTTTTGCTTTAGGTATCGCTATTTGAAGTATCATATCTGAGAGAATTGGAGAATGTTGAGCCCATCTGATATTTTATCATTCTTAAAAAAAAAATAGAGTGAAAGGTCATTTGGTTATTGATGTTTCCCTTCACACCCTCGATGCGATGCATTTGTAAAGAAAACATCGTTTTTTGATTTGCATATGGATTCTATTTCACTTGGTGCTTCCAGCTCTTATAATGTTAGTGACGTTAATAACAATCTAGAATTGATTAGAACTGCCAGAGATAGTTATGAAAGTGATGGTAAAGAAGTTTCCAAACCTCTTATTTCAGAAATATAAGAGCATATTTTTAAAGATCCAGACAAGTTGTTCCGCGATGGTGTTAAAGATGCTCGCTTAGCATGTCAAAAGTTACTATATGAGGATTGGATATATGGTAGCCAAAAGTGAATAATGATCGTGAGAGGTACACGATGAAATGCAGCAAGGTTGGTTACTCATGGATGATTCGTATTGTTGCAATTAATGCTTTTTGTGATGTTTTTAGGATTAAAAAAGTATGTTGACCGGCACGCTTATGGTGTTGGGGTCAAGTTGAGCAGTCCATCTGTATCAAAGAGGCTTGTTAACCACCTTATTCATGATTGCGCCATGCATAACCCACTTATCAAGCTTCGAGAGATTGTGTATTACATCGATGTTGGAGCTTGTGTCTGATGGGATTTTAATTGTGCCGCAAGTGCACGACTGTCGATAGGAAATTATACAAATGCGGTTCGTTCCACATGGACTAAATTTGTTACCTTTAATTTCTAATTAAATCAAGTGAGACAAAGAATAATATAAAATAAAAATTAATAAAATAAATAAATAAGAAAGACACCAGGGCTTTAATTCCACCACTATGTTGGCTACTAGATTATTCAACCATTTTCTATAAAATTCTTCAATACTGCTTCAAGGAGATTTAGGACACGAATATTTACGTCCTGGAAGGTAAAACATTATAACTCACTGTATTGAATTTCTCAAAAATACTAATAACTTATCTTCACTTAAAGTGTTGTTCTCTATGAATAGAATATAAAACTCAATAAAATAAGCACGAGGACATGCGAAGAAAATTACCATCATTACAAAACGAGAACAAGGACAAAATTGAATTGTTATTGAAAAATAGGTTTTTTTTTTTCTTTTCCGAAACACAATAATAACAAGATTAATATTTACATGGTGATGAGAGAATCACTTGGATTTTCACAGCTTGTAATGTCTTGGTGTCATGAACTGTTAGAGCATTGCTCGGTCGAACTCGCATGCGTTGCTATCTCAAGCATGTTTGTCAATGTTAGTGATCAAAACTATAAGTCTTGATTTCTAGTCTACTATAGCTAAGGTCTCGGACTAGGATAGAAAGTGTGGTTGAGCTCAAGAACTCCATGGCAATCATCATACAAGACGAAAGACTACTCAAGGAACTGGTGGAACTTCATCGACCAAAACGTATGTGGAGACTTGAACTTATCTATCACTCAAAAGTCTATTTATCTCTTATCTTGAGACAAAAGTCGTTTTGCTATATAGACTTTGATTATACACATTTGGTATTTCGAGTCGAGTTTATCTCGCCTATCTATTTCTCGAAATATGTGTTGGTAAGCTTTAGCTTTAGCCAAATTCATCTTTACCTAGTGACGAAAGTCATGTTATGTTCAATCACTTTGAAAATTTCTTTGACGAGAAATGGTTTGTGAATAACAACTATATAACGTCCTCTAAGAATATTTCAATGATTGAAATGAGAGTTTAGATTATATAACCATTGGTGGATATAAGCATTGTTGTGGAAACACATATATGTATAAGTCCTTATTCCTTGTACTGAAGTTTGCGAACTTTGTTGATCAAGAGAACCGGAATAGTGGCGTGAGCTAAGTCCGCGAACCCAGTCCGCGAACTGGCGGAAGTTCTCGACCCAAGAAAATCTGCTGGAGTTTGTGAACTCCTTCCGGGAACTTAAGTCCGCGAACCCAGTTGGTTATATCTAAAGACGATTGTTATTGAACTCATGTTTATATAAACTAAGGAATGGTTTTGCAAACCGTGGCTATAAAGTTCATGAACCGATTCGAGTGAATCAAATCGTTTTTGCTTTGATTGTGTCTTGTGTAGTTACATAAGATTTCCTTGCAATTGAACAATTCTCTAACTAGTTCATTTGAGTCATTTGAAATAGTTATGATAAAGAAGAATATGGTTGATATGAAAGTGCTCATATGGCTAACTGTAGATGGTGAAATTTGGATAAAGGGCTAAAGTGTCATTTTAACCCTATAGACAGAATTCAACTCTCACGGGAGAGATTAAGCCCTTGATCCTCAAGGCATCCTTAGCCACGATTTCTAGTATACATCCCCACAAGACACTGCTGGTTGTGATGCCGTGACTCCTAGCGTACATCCTCAACGAGATACTGCTGGTCACGTAGGTTCTGTAGAGCGTAAAACGTCCCCGACAGACTTATGAACCAAAACATCCACAATTCCAGCATGTTTTCGCGAGACGCAGCTGATTGTGATGCCATGATTCCCAGTATACGTCCTCAACGAGATGTTGTTGGTCATGCAGGCTCTGTAGATGCGTAAATACATCCTTGATGGACTTATGACCCGGAGCGGAGATTTTCATATCTCCTGTAAGCGCGACTCACCCTATTTGAGATCAAAGACTGATTCCTAGTACATCATCGCGAGATACACTGGTCATGTCTGCTCTAGGCTCTGACTCGACTTACTGAGGTTTCCGGATAACTCCTAGGACATCCCCGCGAGATACGCTAGCTATTCTACCTCTGAGACTTTTTGACAGACTCCTAGAACATCCTTTCGAGATACACCGGTCTTGTTGGCTCATCATATGGACAAACAGTTGATTACTATCACATCTCTACAAGATACGCTGGTCAAAGACGGGCGTACATAGAATTTTTTTCTCTCTAGGCCGAGTCCCAGCTGACCGCAAAGAGATACGGATCCGTTAAGAAAATCTTCGGAGAGATTTTTGAGTTGTCTACAAAAATATATGAGAGATTCGAAATCTCTCTCCAGAAATCACAGAGAGATTTTTGAGCTGTCTGTAAAAATCTCTCTGCAAAAATCACTGAGAGATTTTTGAGCCGTCCGCAAAAATTTCAGAGAGATTTTGAGTTGTCTGCAAAAATCTCTGAGAGATTCAAAATCTCTCTGCAAAAATCACAGAGAGATTTTTGAGTCATCCGCAAAAATCTCTCTGCAAAAATCACAAAGAGATTTTTGAGCTATCTGCAAAAATCTTTAAGAGATCCAAAATATCTCTGCAAAAATCACAAAGAGATTTTTTTTGAGAGGCGCGCACCTTACCTAGCACTCAAAGCCTATTTCTCAACCTCTCAAATACGCTCACGACTAGTAAAACTGATCCTGAATTATACATGGCTATCCAAAAACGTGGATAGGCTCTCTTGAGCACCGCATGCTTAACAAAGAGACCTATAAACAATAATATGGTTTTCACATGACATGTGTGACCGGCCACAGAGAGAGGGAGATCAGCCTCAGCTCCTCTCACACTCTGCACACGATTCCTAAGGAATTTCATTCCTTTTCACGTGACTCATCCTAGTCATTCTCACAAATCATAGAAATATCTCTCTATCTTGGCCAACTCGGCTAAAGAGAATATTTATCTCTCAAATACGTCATCACAAAGGCTGATTCAGCTTCACACAAATGAGGGGATATCAATTAGGGTTTTGGTCTGGCGGTCTACGACACGTGTGAGAAATATCCAACTTATTTCTTACCGCAGAAGAGAATAAAGGCGGTGGAATAATGAGATAAACTCAACCTAGTTTATCCTTATTCCTGAAGAGACGGGAGAATTATTCCGCACGGCATGGAAAGCAATCCTTATGTTCACCGACTTGAGATTAGAGAATCCAGCTATAAATAGGTCATTTGTTTTCCAAGCTACGATCATCTTTATCATAACCTCTCAGAGCAATAACTTGTTCTCTGATCTCTCTCTTCATCTGCTTCCCTCCCTAAGACCGGCCCTAATCCTTCTTCCCTGTGACTGAAGCAGCCTTTGAACGGCCATTGTGCGTGGTTTAGGCGAAGACTGTTCGTGCTCAACCTCCCGAAACTCACTTTCAAAACCCTAGAATCCCATATCTAGCCTCTCACCGATTTTAGGTAACTACATTTTGGCGACCACAGTGGGAGGTTGTTTACTCAGTCACAGTTCCAAATCAATCTCGGATCGTATTCATCAATCTTAATCATGGTCACTATCAAGATGGGAAGCTTTACCAATTCTAATGGAAAACGATTTATGGAAACTAGATCTGATCAAGACAAGGAAAAGCGAGGCCCTCGTCCCCGATTCCTTGACCAACCCCATAATCTATAAGAAGACGAGATCCAGGAAGCACCGCCCCAACTGCAAGATGGTACGACGCCCACAACAGATACTCTTGAAATGGTAAACGTCGGAACTGAGGAATCGCCCAGACCTATACCTATCAGTACGTCCCTGTCACCAGAAGAACAAAAATTATTGGTAGCCTTGCTCAAGGAATACCAAGATATTTTTGCCTGGACTTACGAAGAAATGCCAGGGTTGGACGAAAAATTGGTAACACATCATCTTCATATAATCCCTAGATCCAAACCAGTGAAGCAGCATCCGAGGCACTTCAGACATGAAATAGAAGAGCAAATAAAAATTGAAGTACAAAAGCTTCTCACGGCCGGGTTTATCAAACCTATTCAACATCTTACCTGGTTGGCGAATGTTGTACCAGTCAAGAAGAAAAATGGGCAGATCAGGTGTTGTGTGGATTTTCGGGATCTAAATAAATGCTGCCCGAAAGATGATTTTCCATTACCAAATATCGACATGTTGGTGGATTCCACTAGCGGACATGCCATGTTCTCTTTTATGGATGGCTATAGCGGATATAATCAAATAAAAATGTTTGAGGGAGATGCCGAAAAGACTGCGTTCCGCACTCCAATTGGGAATATTTATTACACCATTATGCCTTTTGGACTTAAGAATGTGAGAGCCACTTACCAAAGAGCAATGACGGCAATCTTTCATGACATGATGCATAAACAAATTGAAGATTATGTCGACGATGTAGTTGTCAAGTCAAGAACTAGAGCGTCCCATTTTGAAGTTCTCCGACGAGTTTTGAAAGATGCAGGAAGTACAATCTTCGGATGAGTCCCTTAAAATTCGCTTTTGGGGTCTCTTCTGGAAAGTTTTTACGGTTTCAGGTGACATAGGAAGGAATTAAAGTGGATCCCAGTAAAGCTCAAGCGATAGCTACTATGACTCCGCCACAAACAGCGAGAGAGCTTAAAAGTTTCATGGGGAAAGTTTCATACATTCGGCGATTCATTCCAGGCTTGGCTCAGTTTGTAGCTGCCTTTGTTCCTCTGCTTAAAAAGGATGCTCAGTTCAGATGGACTTCATCTCAATAGCATGCCTTCGAACAGATTCAACGATTATTGCTCTCTCCAAATGTTATGATAGCCACACTGCAGGGACGTCAATTACTCCTATATACGGCTTCGAGTGATACAACAATTTGCGCCTTACTCGCTCAAGAGGATGATGATGGGATCGAACACCCAATTTACTACATCAGTAGTCGTACATTGAAAGAGGCAGATCTAAGATATCCGAAGGTAGAAAAGGCATGTCTATCTCTGGTGTTCGCTATCCAAAAGCTCAGACACTATTTATTGGAAAATAAGGTCATGCTCATTACCAAAACAGATCCCATAAGATTTTTATTAGCAAAACCGGTTCTCTTTGGGAGGACGGCCCGATGGTTGTTACAAATGTCTGAATTTGACATAGATTGCATTAATCCGAAAGAAATAAAAGGGTAGGCCGTAGCAGATCTTCTAGCAGCTTTTCCAGGAAAGGATACTACCTCACTTCATGAAGACGTACCCGAAGAATTCCCGGATATTTCTTTAGTAAAGGGTGATGAATGGCTCCTTTACTTTGATGGGTCAGCCTCCCCTAGCACCGGAACATGAGGAGCTGGTATCATTTTGGTAACTCCAAATGGAGAGGTATTTTCTCACTCATTCAAGCTCGACTTTAAATATACCAACAATTCGGCCGAATATGAAGCGTTCCTGATAGGATTATCATTAGCCAAGCAAGCTGGGGCTTCACGCCTCGAAGTCAGAGGAGATTCTAAATTATTGATAAACCAAATGAATGGGTTTTACTTGTTAAAGGAGATTACATTGGCGCCATACAGAGCCGAGGAACAAAAGCTCCTTTCACATTTTTCTGAAACAATTATGATTCACGTGGGGCGAACAGGTAATAGTCATGCTGACTGTCTTGCTACCTTGGCATCAAAACTTAAATTCGAAGGAGCTGAGAAGACTCTCACTGTTCAGAGGCGTACACTCCATTCAACATGGCTTGAGTAGGCCATTGATGAGAGTAACGACTGGAGGTCCTCAATAATTAAGGAACTTAACGACCCAATGTGTGAGAAAAAGGTTCATCTCAAAGACCTAAAGAATTTCTTCGTGCATCACGGCGTATTATATCGTAGGAACCCTGACTTGTCTTTATCAAGATGTGTTGGAGAAACAGAAGCACAAAAACGACTAGAGATGGTTCACAAGGAAATATGTGGTGAGACATTAGATGTTACCCTATATAGAAGGATTCAACGTCTAGGTTACTACTGGCCTACCATGGAAGTTCATGCCCGAGCACTCCAAGGGGGATGTCCCGATTGTCAGGCGCCTCCACATCAAGCCGAAGCGTTTGTTATCGGTGATAATAAAGATTGGATGGAGCCCTTTATCCTTTATCTCCGTGATAATGTCTTACCTTCAGACAAACGGGAGGCCGCGAAACTTTCTATGAGCCAAGAGATTTCTTTATCATGAGGGGATTCTGTATCGAAGAAGTTTCGGAGGGGATTTATTACGTTGCTTGGGAAAAGCTGAAGCGGATAATGTCCTCAAGGAAGTTCACGAGAAGGAACATCAGGGAAAGAGAAGGCTGCTTCTTCAGGTGCACGAAAAAGTATTATTGGACCACAATGGAAGATGACGCCGCGTCTTTCATTCGATAATGTCATAAGTGTAAGACTCATGCGGATTTGATCCATGCACCGAGTGTTCCTCTACATTCCGTCAATAGTCCTTGGCCATTTTATAGTTGGGGACTTGATTTAATTGGTAAGATTAATCCGCCTTCTTCGCAGCAGCATGAGTACATAATAACAGCTACGAAATACTTTACTAAATGGGTAGAAGCTATCCCTCTTAAAAGCACGAAAGGGGTTACAATTGCAGAGTTCATCAAGGAGCACATAATTTGCAGGTTTGGTGTCCCTAAGTATATCATATCGGATAATGGAACCCCGTTCGCTAATCAAAAGGTTTATGATATGCTTCAGGGATATGGTATAAAGCATGTCTTTTCTACCCCTTACTATCCCCAAGGAAATGGATTGGCCGAAAGTACTAACAAGACATTGATTCGTATTCTTAGTCGAACCGTGCATGATAACCCTATATCTTGGCATGAGCAGTTACCGATGGCATTATGGCCATATCGGACTGCGCCTAGGACTTCTACAAGCATGTCTCCTTATTCATTGGTTTACGGAACAGATGCAATTCTACCTGTGGAAATTAAGATTCAGTCAGCTCGAGTTGCTATGGCAAGCGGAGTTCAGTGGGACGCGACTGAGGCATTACTTTCTTGAATAAAGGATTTGGATACGGTGAAAGCCAGGCGTGCTAAGGCAGAAGAGCACCTTGCTGTCTACAAGCAACGACTTTCGCGCACGTATAATAAAACACTAAGGTCAAGAATTTTCCAAGTTGGGAACTTAGTTTTAATGACATCAAAGCATGTCCGACAAAATCAATCAGCTCCAAAGTTTTCCCCTAACTGGGAGGGGCCATTTATCATCTCGAAGGCTACAACTAGCAGGTACTATGAGATAGTAGACATGAACGGCAAGCAGGAAGGTATGCCAATCAATGGAAAGTGGCTCAAGGCATATTTCGTTTAGAAATTGAACACCTCCTTTCTTAATAAAGTGTAATATTGCAATACCTCATACAAGTTTTAAGTAGTGTTATTTCGAATTAAAAACTATTTAGGGAATTGAGATCATTCAAAAAAAAAAAAAAAAAAAAAAAAAAAAATCTTTAGAGGAAATCTCCCAGCACTCTCTTCTCCCTGCGTGACCATGTTTTAACCTTTTGTAAATAAGTTGAGACTTTATTGTCAAAATTCTCTTTCATACATCCAAGAGCCAATCCTTCCTCGACCAGTTGTTGTTCTTCCAATACCAAGACATGATATGAAAGATCAGGGAACTCTTGAAGAGCCACATACTCTTTTTGAATGGACTCAAGCTCCGAACGCAACCATCCTATGTTGAAGCGAACGCCTTAGCAAGAGGAGATTATCTTTTCCCACCTGGGTATCGATTCTTTGGTAATTTCGTTGAATGATTTTGAAAGCATTTCCTCCACAGTGGACATAAGTTCGTCCACAAATGTAACAAGAAGGGGTCCATGTTTCAAAACCTCGATAGTGGTAACATGTCCAAATTTTGCCAATATTTCTGAATATAGCAAGGCATGACGGCTGGAAACGCTAAAGCCACGTATAATCTCATGACCAGGGTGAGCATTTTCCATGCTTGGCACGAAGTGAAGACCACCTGTCAAACTATCACTAGACGACTTGGTGGGTACGTTTGTAAGTGAAGGAGAAATCGGAGCTTCCACGTTAGCTTTAATGTATTTCATAAGGTGAGGGTTGCGCTCTATGATGTGATTCGAATTCACGGTAATTCCTATTCCACTACAAGTTTCAATTCTCTCCTTTGCATTGACAACCTGGTGTTATGAAGAGTATTAGAATTCATGATAGAAAAGTATAAACGGAAAATCAATTGAAAGGCATGTTTCCGATTAATTTAAAGAGATTTGCTGAGGCCATCATACTCAAGGGATGATGTTAAAACATTGGGTCATGTCAGGAGTCCAAATAATACAGGGACTCCCTTCAGCTCGGATTACTACATAATAAGGAGCAAGGAGTTGGAAAACTGAAGTCAAGAATGCATGCATAATTGGTTAACCTAATTGAATCAGAATCAAGTTATTTCTTTTGCGTCGGTTAACTTTTGCTTTCCATAGCTGGGGATGGGGTTTCAAAGCCGAATATGAGCGGACAACTTTTTTTGAGTACTTTAAATCGGGTATTTATTACTGAAGAACTAAAACATGAGCTCTGATGAAGCAAGCGCTCATGAACAAAATCGCAAGACCAACCTGGAGTTTATCGTAGCATTCTCCCAGAATAGCTTGGCAAGAGAGAGTTCTGGTTTTCCCACTTGGGGACTCCAGTGTGTGTTTAGGATCACTTGCCTGAGCATTATATAATTATCGAGAAATACATGTCTGTCAGAGTGTGAAGCAATAAAACGAAAAATAATGAATTAAGAGTAGGGATGCATACCTGGCCAGAAAATTTGGGTTTTACCGCTGAAGGAACGGAGTTCACGGGCTTCATTGAACTCTGATAAGAATGAGCAGAATCGCTGCTACTGTCAACATCACTGGAGGCCATAGCGGTGAGGGTGTTTGAAGACATATGGAGGTTTTAGTCAAAAGAAGAGATAATGTGGATGAAGTTTGCTATTTTATGAAAGAAGAAAAACAAAGCTGATTCACGAAATCCAATTACACATGTATATATACGCATGCCATAGCCAAATATATGGAATTCTAATAGAGATATAATTCGTGAAAGATGGTGGATCGGTTTCCATGTGTTGTTGTGCACCATAATATTTCCTTTTTTTATTTAAAAAAAAAAAGAAAAAAGAAAGAAAGAGGAGAATCCTTGAAGCAAAAGGAAAAGGAGTTGGAGCTAAAAGAGGAAATCAAAAGAATTTGGGACAAATAAGGAAACCAAGGTCTTTTCTCCTTTCAAAATTCCTCCAAGCCGTGTCCAAGCCTTTCCTATGCGTGGGAGTATTCTTCTAAGACAATAATACGTCACTTATTCTCTCGGAATTTTCGGAGGAATCAAAAGTTAAAGAAAATTAGGGTTTTGAGGAAAATAGCCCTAATTTGGCTCAAATAAGGAAACCAAGGCCGTTTCTACTTCCAGAACTCTTCCAAGTTGTGTCCAAGATATTTTCACGCGTGAGGATGCTCTCCTAGGCCAGTGAGACGTGATATATTCTCTCGGAATTATTTGCAGAGGGATCGAAAGTCGAAGAGAATTAGGGTTTTGTCGAAGAGGCATGATTTCAAGAATTTTGTGAAAAGGGGTTTATTCTAAAAGACAGAGGATCAAGCCTCTCCCATTACCTTGGACGGTTCTCTAAGCCTCTCTCAATCCCTTTTTGCTCATTGCTCTTCAACAAAAACGAGCTCATGAGGGATTTTGACCAAAATACCCTTATATTGCAATTTTGAGTATTTTCGAAGAAGAAAAAATAGATACGTCTAGAAATTGACCAAGCTCTCATCTACTCCTTCCAAAGGCCTCATGCACGTGAATATTGAGTTCTCTAAGTGTTCAAAGAAGAATGGGGTTGAAACGAAATCCAGAAAAGCAGAATTACAGTGAAAACGAAGGAAGTCTAGCTCAAAAAGGGAATTCGGGTTCATGATTTCCAAAACCAGGATCAAAGGCGTGCCAATTCCACTTTAAAGACGTGACTATGCTTAGGGAGGCTCCATATCTCTTTCATGCCAAAGGAAAATCAGACTCATATTGTTTTCTTTTCATAAAAATACCCTTGGTTTCAAAAAAAGGCATTTTCTCTCAGAAAAGGGGTGTCTGATTGGTACAAGGAATTGAACAAGTTCTCAACATGCAAGGTGCTGACCCCACAAGAAATATGCACGCTTACCAAGTCTCTTCGAGCATGTTCAGAGTGTCTGGAGGAGTTAGACGCGGACGAAAGAGAAAAATTAGGGTTTTGGCCGAGTAAACCCTAATTAACGAATTCTATCCTTCCAAGGCGGAAATTTTATCCCAATCAAGACTTCATTATTACTTCATTAACGTTCCAACGCAAAATCCCAGGGAATTCCAAGGTCCAGAACCGATTTCAAGATCAAAGTCGCAACGATCGAAGGTTAAACATCAATTCGAGGATTATGCACGTCTAAAAGGATGAATGAATTGTAATTGCGTACGAATGGTTTGTTACCATCTATATACTCATCATAGAACAATCAAGGTTCTATTCTGAGCAGGGGACTTAATGTAGATGGTAAAATTTGGATAAAGGGCTAAAGTGTCATTTCAACCCTATAGACAGAATTCAACTCTCACGGGAGAGATTAAGCCCTTGATCCTCAAGTCATCCTTAGCCATAGGTTTTGTAGAGCGTAAAACGTCCTCGACAGACTTATGAACTAGAACAACCACAATTCCAGCATGTTTTCGCGAGACGCATATGATTGTGATGCCATGATTCCTAGAATACGTCCTCAAAGAGATGCTGCTGGTCATGTAGGCTCTGTAGATGCGTAAATACGTCCTCGATGGAATTATGACCCAGAGCGGAGATTTGCATATCTCCTGTAAGCGCGACTCACCCTATTTGAGATCAAAGACTGATTCCTAGTACATCATCGTGAGATACACTGGTCATGTCTGCTCTAGGCTGTGACTCTACTTACTGAGGTTTCCGGATAACTCCTAGAACATCCCCGCGAGATACGCTGGTTATTCTACCTCTAAGCCTTTTTGACAGACTCCTAGAACATCCTTTCGAGATACACTGGTGTTGTTGGCTCATCATATGGACACACAGTTGATTCCTAGCACATCTCTGCAAGATACGCTGGTCAAAGACGAGTAAGCCAAAGTAGACATTAAGACGGACGTACATAGCCTTTTTCTCTCTCTAGGCCGAGTCCCAGCTGACCGCAAAGAGATACGGATCCGTCAAGAAAATATTCGGAGAGATTTTTGCAAAAATCTCGAAGAGATTCAAAATCTCTAATAATATGGTTTTCAAAAATCACGAGAGAGATTTTTCACACTCGAGATTACTAAGGGGATTTCATTCCTTTTCAGCGTCAAAAATAATTTCACTTTCTTACTCACTAAATATAAATGAAGTACAAGGTAAGGAAGAGTTCGTTTCCTTATTCAGAGAGAGGCAATTGTTGTTATGCGATTTTCGGTTTCTAAGGTAACCAAGGGGGATGTTTGTTGTTTTAGATCGAAATACTAAAGTAAAAATAAAATAAAGCAAGGCAAATAATTGGAATAATCAATAGAGAGAAGATATTGGTCACGGGATAGTATCATTCACAAACATGTATTTTCATCAATGATTAGAATTGGTATTTTAATCCCTCATTACTAAAATTCCTAGGATACCTTGATCGCAAGTATATCCCGCTAATTCCCTGATTTCATCACAACCACATTAAAAGATGCATATGTGAATTCTTCCTAGAAAGCAACCTAAAGTGTAAAAGCACAATTAGATTTAACTCCCTAAAGCAATAAGTTATATGGAATAAGACTAATCAAGGCAATCAAACGTGTAAAAGCACTAATTCAATTTAACCAAGGTTATGATTCACTTGTGACTAGTAGGATATATCACTACAAGCACTACCCACAATTATGCTACTTAGAATCAGGGATAAACAACTATTTCGTATTGAAAACCCTAATCTAGCAATAGAGATGAAAGTAAATCGGATTGATTCCGGACTCAACCAAACAAACAATCAAATCATATAACACTATTAATTGTGAATCACAAACAATAAAATATTGAGACAAAACTAATTCATTGAATCATATAACATATTGAGAAATCAACTTTATCCCATAACCAATAATAATTGTTTAGCTACTCATAGCTATGGAGTTCATCATAATAATATTAATTGAAAAGAAGAAGATGAACAAAAGCAAACCCTAGAAGCGTAAACAAAAGCGGCTCTCCAAGTTCCAAGAATAATATGTGATAACCCAAAGTTGTAGAAACTTTCTCCTTTTGTAGCTTTTCTCCAACTTCTAAAATTAGGTCTTCATAGCCCAAAGCCCATGTGGTCCACCAAGCCCATGTGTGTGCAAATACCCATGTAAAAAATATGACCCAAAAGAGGTCGTCGGAAATCTGGTAATATGGTCTGAAATTGGCCGGAAGAGTCACCGGAAAATAGCTCAGGTGACCGGCAAAAGTCAGCGATCCGGTCACTCTGGCAACGAGTCAACCGGGTCAACTCAGTGAACTCGGGTCAAGCACCGAGTCAACACCGATTCAGAGAGTCAGCCGGGTCAGAATTAGAGTCAGCTATTAACCAGCTGAGTGACCTTGGTCTGAGCCATTTGCACTGGCCAGAGTTTGCTGCACAATCCTTGTGCTTCCAGCCAGAGCAAATCCAGCCATGATGACTCTATAAACCATTCAATCTAGCTCCAGTAGCAACAACAACAACACCAGCTGCCAGGCCATTGCAGCTCCACCAAATACAGCTTTGTATGCATCCCTCAGCTCAAGGCACCAAAAACATCCACCTGAACCACTTATGTTGTTCTGCACTGTCTGCCAAAAACTCACTCCAGTGAACCAATTCAAACTATTCATCTTGTTTTGTACTCATTCCCATCGATTGCCACAAACCCATTTATACTTGCAACATTCTTTGCTCACTGCCACATCCATGTCTCTGCACTTTCTGTTTCCTTGTAATCCTAATTTATTTCAATTTCAACTCCTTTCTATATTCCCATATTCACCTGCAATAACACAACCTGCTGGTGCTTCTGTGCTTGCACTTGGTTGCACACAATTCCAAGTCCCACCAAACAATCACCAGCACAGCTTTGTCAGCTCACATTGCTGCTCTAATCAACAGTACCTCTTCTCTAATCTGGCAGCAGCAACAGCATCTGCATCTTTACCATCACTAGTTCCATTCTGGAACCACCATTTCAGCATTGCAATACCACCAATAACTCCATACCACAGCTGAAATCCCAGTCTCAAAACATAGAATACAACATCACCTCAAAGCAGACTCCAATTCCACTGGCAATGCCACCATGAGCATCTGTAACTCAAGCACCATCAAGCTCAAAGCAATAGCACCACCAGGCAAACCTCATAACAACAGCAGTGACCACTAGCTAACTCAGCCAATTCCTTGTACTCAGCTGCAATCACTCATTCACAGCTCCATAACCTCCACCCACATCATTTAAGTTCAGTTCCTGCAGTATCTCAGCCTGCACCATCTTAGCATCACTGCCTCATACTCAGACCATGTCCATTTCTGCGCTTTGCAACTTTGAGCTACAACCTCAAGCCCTTCATCTCATTATGCCAAAACCAAGCCATTCCTTGAGTTCACTGCATCTCAATTCCTCAATCTCACTACAAACCAACAACTGCAACTATAGCTGCAAGTTCTAACATTCATCTAATCTGCTCAGTTTCAACTCGCTTCCATACACTGTCACAGCCTTGTGCACTTCAAAATACCGAAACTCAATGTATTCTGCTGCTTCAAGCCATTCCAGTGCCAGGTCTCAGTTAATTCTCAATCTCAGTCTCACCCTCACTCCATCAGTACCAACACCAGCTCCACCTGCAATCTCAGTTGCTTCCTAGCCTCATCCAACTTCTCTACAATTATTGTTACCACAGGGATCAACATCTTTACAACTGCATTCATATGAAGCCTGTACAATTCACAGTACCTGCAATTGCTTCTTACACTTTCATCTAACGATTTCCAGTAGCCTCAGATTATCCCCAATTTCATCGTTCTTCACTAATTCTTCCATTGAAGCTTTGCTGGAATTTCAAGTAGTCGTATTCACAGCCATAATCGATCCAATCTCGAATTCGAGTTCAACCCATCTCTAATTCTGCTTTCTTCATTTCCTGAATCAACAACAGACTCTTTCTCGATTCACAGCAAAAACCCATTTCTGCAGACTTCAATTTCACCTCTTCTTTGTCTGTTCTCGGCATCAAATTTATCTCCTCTGAACCCCCTGGTACTCAGCCATCGAACCCAGGCTTGCCTGCTTCTCAATTAACAGTAACAGCTTTATCTGTAACCCATCTCTGCTCTTGTTCTTCTCGGATTCAGCCATAAACATCACCAGTTCTTCCTTCCAGATTTGAACCAAAACCCTAACTGAATCTCCACCATTTTCTGAGACTTTATGAATCAATTCCTACAGATCCATCATCTGCCTTGATTTCTCGATCTCAATTCGACAACAGACTCGTCAATCTCTTCTCAATTTCAGGTGTGTAAATGAACTAATGATTGAGAGAAAACATCTCTCGAATTTAGGGTTGTGTAAGTAGGTTATAATTGATATTTTGTCACCTTGATAAGGGCTACCCAGATGGCATCCCCTTAGCCACAGCTAGTCTTTGTTTAATACTCCTCCAAATAGAGTTGCCCCTTAACCTTGGCTCAGCTCCCAATAACATGTGAAATAACAATTACGCCTTTTTTACTCAATTTGAATGATTTCCACTTCTTTTCCTCCGTGCGACTCCAGAGTACCTAATAACTCAAAAACACGCGTAAAGTACATAATTCACAAGAAAAATAGCAAAGAAAGTGTAACTACTAGATAGTAAATTAGGTGTTTTAGATACCTATCACTCAACCTCCCGAAACTCACTTTCAAAACCCTAGAATCCCATATCTAGCCTCTCACCGATTTTAGGTAACTACACTAACCATTTGGTTAACTATTGTTGAACCAACAAATGTACATGTTTGGTTACGGTTACACAAGCCTAGAAACATGCATTTCATTTGTGTGTAACAAGCTAAGTTTTCGATCTAACGGTTGAGAAATATTAGCTTGAATCTAATCAGGTTTTCATCTAACGGTGAATATTAAATGCTTTGTTACCAAGCTAACATTGATTGCAAACCTTGATTTGAAAGACTATATAAGGGAGAACTCTAGCAACTGGGAAACCTAATCCCCACACCTTACGTGTGATACTAGTTGCATAAGCTAGAGTCGATTCTCCTTTAACCTTGGGTTTTCTTCTCTAAACCAGGTTAACGACTTAAAGACTTCATTGGGATTGTGAAGCTAGACCGATACTACTTTCTCGTAGTTGTGTCATCTAATCTTATTATTTTTATCGTATGAGTACAATCGTAAGGATTGGCTTGAGATTGATATCTCTGATAGGCAAGATAAAAATAATCACAAACATCTTCGTCTCATCGTTTGTAATTCCACAATATCTTTTTTCGCCGCGTCGATTAAGATTATTATGAGGTGATTGATAATACTAGGCTGTTCTTCGGGAATATAAGTCCGGGTTATCAATTGTTTCCTGTTCACCTTGATTTATCAAAAGACGGAACAAAACTCGTAGGTATATTCGTGGGAGACGGATTTATCGATTACCGTAGACTTTTACGTGTGATACATATTTGTTTATTAAAGTCTTCGACTTTGGGTCATAGCAACTCTTAGTTGTGGGTGACATCGACTAAGGGAATCAAGTACGTAGTATCCTGTTTGGGATCGAGACGTAGGAGCATAATGTACCTTAGATCAGTGTGAGATTGATTGGGGTTCAACTACAATCCAGACCGAAGTTAGTTTGAAGTAGGCTAGTGTCTGTAGCGGCTTAATACAGTACGTGTTCAATCTGGACTAGGTCCCGGGGGTTTTCTGCATTCGCGGTTTCCTCGTTAACAAAATTCTGGTGTCTGTGCTATTTCTTTTCCGCATTATATTTTGTTATATAATTGAAATATCACAGGTTGTATGTTGTTCAATCAATTAGAATATCCGACCTTTTGGTTGTTGATTTAAATTGATTGACACTTGGATATTGGTCTTTGGTACCATCCAAGTTATCTCTCTAGTATTTGATAAAGACTCACAGATTTCTATTTGCTTGAGTATATATCAAATCGAGAGATTGAGATATAAACTCTTTGATATATTTTTTATCTAGATTGAGTCTGACTGTCTAGTTGATTCTCTAGAAAGTATATTGGAGTTTTTCCATACAGATTGCTAAGCGAAATATTGGGTGTGGTTGTTGTACCCCCGCTTTTTCAATTGGTATCAGAGCAGGCAAACATGTTCAAGACCTTACAAGTCTGTGTTTGTAGCGATCTGACTCTATGGACAAAGGTGTTATCTCTATTAACGTACCACCAGTCTTCGATGGCTCTAATTACTTATGGTGGAAAATTGCTACGCGAGCTTTTCTTTAAGCACGTGATTTTCATCATGGGTATATGTTGTTAATGGATATAATGCTCCCGTTGTGGCAGTTGGAGATGTAAACGTTCCCAAGGACATTGGTGAATACACTCTTGCCGAGATACTTGCAGCAAAACAAAATTCCGACGGTTTGAATGCCATTATACATGCCATTACCCCAAATCTTCAGCACCATGTGTCAAATTGCTCTAAGTCTAAAGAAGCTTGGGATATCTTAGAAACCGTATTCGAAGGTAACTCCAGTGAAAAGGAAGCTAGGCTTCAAAACCTTAATTCCGATTGATAAAACCTTCGTATGGCAGATGAAGATACATTTGATGAGTTTAATCACAGAGTGTCTGAAATTGTTAATGCATCCTTTGCATTGGGTAAGACTATTCCTGAAAAGGACATTGTGATGAAAATTCTCAGATCGCTGCCATCTAGATACGACTCTAAGAAGCATGCCATTGTTGAGGGAAATAACCTTGATAATCTCTCCAGAAATACGATGGTTGGGAAGCTTAAGATCTTTGATCATGAACATTCATCCAAATCTAAGGATGTTGCGTTCAAAGCACTAAAGGACACTAAATTACTTGTTAAAAGTAAAAAAGTGTATATCTCTGAAGATGATCACTCGGAGACAGATTTATCAGATGAAGATCTTGACAAGTCGGTCTCGATGATCACAAGATAGTTTAGGGATATTTTATTGAAGAGAAGTAAACGGTTCTCCATAGATAAGCCTAAAGCATTAGTTAAACCTCATGTAGATGGGGCAAAACGAGTTGCTTGTTTTTACGGAATTGAGGAGACGACCGTGCGAAGGAAACTCCTTGAACCGAGCGAACTGTCAAACCTCACACGGATGCACTACAAGAAGGGAGTGCTTTGAATTTGAGAGATCAATCTGTAAGACTCCGGCCTAAACCAAGACAATGGCCGTTCCAGAGTCAATTCGGTCACAAGAGAGGATGGGTCGATCTGTAGGAGGGAAGCTGAGAAATGTGCGAGATCAATGGTGATCTTAGATTGTAGGTGTGTTGTGTATTTTGCGTGAAGAATAAAATAAGCTCTGATTGATTGAATTTGCTCTGTCGAGAGTAATTGCTCAGACGTTGAGATGTTAACCTCTTGTTGTCTGTTTTACGTAAGATTGTCTTGTCTTTCAATCATGATTCAGAGACTTATTTATATTGCTAGAATTGTAAACACCTTGATCCCATGAAGTGTGACAGTTGCTGGAGTCAAAGAGTGGGGAAGTGGAAATCGTGTTAAAAACCAGTTGCTCATCGTGCGGAGACTTGGTTGATTTTCCATCCACTACTTTGCTAACTCCTCCAACTGATTGCACGACTTGCTCACATTCTCATCGTGTGTATGAACACACGTGCCGTAGACCGCCAGACCAAAACCCTAGTTAATATCTTCATGGGACGATGAGTCCTTGTATTGCTGAGTCGAACGTGATTTTCAAATGTCCTGAGACTCATGAATTGAACGTGTCTATTGAGACAGAGGCGTAATTCTCGAGTAAATGTTGATAGTTAAGATGTGCAAATATTGCTCATATGGCTAACCATTGGTTAACTATTTGTAAACCAACCAATGTACACGTTTAGGTACGGTTACTCAAACCTAAATGAAATACATTTCATTTGTGTGTGACAATCTAAGTTTCGATCTAACGGTTGAAAGATATTAGCTTGGATAAATTAGGTTTTTCATCTAACGGTGATTATTGAATGCTTTGTTACCAAGGTAACTTAGATTGCAAACCCTGATTTGAAAACTATATAAGGAGACGTCTAGCAACTGGGCAAAACTAATCCCCACACCTCATGTGTGATACTAGTTGGTTTGCTAGAGTCGATTCTCCTTTAAACGTAGGTTTCTTCTCGAGACCCTGTCGATTAACGACTTAAAGACTTCATTGGGATTGTGAAGCCAGACGAAACTACTTCTCTTGTAGTTGAGCGATCTGATCTTGCCATTTTCTATCGTATGAGTTCAATTGAATAATTGACTTGAGATTATATCTCCGATATGGCAAGATAAAAAGAAATCACAAACATTTTCGTCTCATCGTTTGTGATTCCGCAATATCTAGTTTCTATACCATACGATTTAGATTATTGTGAGGTGATTGATAATATCTAGTTTCGGGAATATAAGTTCGGTTTATCAATTGGTTCCTGTTCACCTTGATTTCTATCAAAAGACGGAACAAACTTGTAGGTTTATCTGTGAGAGACAAATTTATCTATTATCGTAGACTTTTCTGTGTGATACAGATTTGTTTATTAAAGTCTTCGACTTTGGGTCGTAACAACTCTTGGTTGTGGGTGAGATCAGCTAAGAGAATCAAGTGCATAGTATCCTGCTGGGATCAGAGACGTAAGGAGCGCAATTGTACCTTGAATCAGTGTGATATTGATTAGGGTTCAACTACGGTCCGGATCGAAGTTAGTTTGTATTAGGCTAGTGTCTCGTGGCGGCTTAATACGGTGTGGTGTTCAATCTGGACTAGGTCCCGGCATTTCTGCATTGCGGTTTCCTCGTTAACAAAATTTACGGTGTGTATGTTTATTTCTATTCCGCATTATATTTGGTTATATAATTGAAATATCACAGGTTGTGCGTTGTATCGATCAATTATGAAATCCAACCTTTGGTTGTTGATTGGAAATTGATTGATCCTTGGATATTGGTCTTTGGTACCATCCAAGTTTATATCTCTCTTGTATTTGATAAAGACTCGCAGATTTTTATTTGCTTGAGTAAAGATCAAATCGAGAGATAGAGATATTAACTCCATGATATACTTTTTATTAAGATTGAGTCTGACTGTCTAGTTGATTCTCTTAAAAGTATATTAGAGTTAGTCCATATAGATTTCTAATCGAAATATTGGATGTGGTTGTTAGACCCCCGCTTTTTCAGGTACAGTTGTAGTTTGCGCCTCCCTAACTTACTTATATATATATATATCGGCGCTGTCAGCTACCCACCACCACCAGTTTCACGCACCAAAGACGAAATCATATTACAAGATTTTTGAGTATAATGATATGAGCCTATAAAACTATCTTCAAAAACATGAAATGCACAAACATTTTCATCTTGTAGACAACCCTTTTTGGCATCGGTCTACTTGGGATTTTTTTTCTTTTTTATTTTCTTGTATATAAAACTTATATTTTGTACTTGTTCAACATGCAAATAGCCAATGGACTTGAAGAAATTTGTCAGTCAAAATACACTCATGCCTCTCTAGATCCGGACAACATCGCTATTGAAATGCATCCCAATCAATAAGAATGATTTTCCAACAGATAAGAACACAAGTAAGTAGCATTGATAGATTGGCTTATTACGATTTACTCAAATTTTCTCCCTTCATATATACCGTCTAGAACATGATTTAATATTTTTTATATACACAGAAAGATTAGCGGACCTCACCAATTTTCGTAACATAATTCAGCGTTACATTCCTAAAAATTGCCTTGAAGCTCAAGACATGCTGTGTAGGATTGAAATTACTAATTGTTAAGTTACTATCTACTTTCTTGGCATTCCCTCATTCCATTACTAAATCTAGATGTTGCCAAAATCTAAATTAGAACTGGAAGTACATTGACTTTCTTTGCCTACCCTCATTCCCTTACTATTACTAAATGTAGGAGATGAGGAGGAAGAGGATGTGCTGGTTTGGAGCATAGAGATGGGGAAGAACGTTTTATTTGCGAAGGTGCACCAGGAGAAGAAGATGCCTCGACAACATCTTTCTTTGCTATTTCTTCATTATTCCTCTTACGAGTAATGCATGCATTCACATTAAATGCAAACCTTAGAATTAATGTGCTGAGTCTAGGACTGGAGAAGGTGCTCTTACATTAAGACGACCTTTAATATTTTTCAAAATTAATCATTGAAAATACTAACTTAATAATGAAAATTTGTTTTATGTGTTAAACATACAGTTTATTGAAAACATAAAAAGATTTGATGGAAAAAAAAAGGCTTTGAATAAAAGATATACATAGGGGTGTGAAACGGACGGACGAATGCGGATTAGGGGTCACCCGCATCCAATCCGTCAAAATTGCGGATTTGGAAAATCCAACCGTGTCCGGCCTAATCACATGCGGATTTAACATCCGCGGATCATCGGATGTTACAGGTCGGATGAGGATTAACCGCGGGTGATATGGTTCTTCGGTGATTTCACCTTTTTTTTTTCTTCCAATTCAGCCTAATACTTTCTGTACATTAAAGAAATTTGAACGACTAAGAAGCCACAACCATGGTGAAGAAGCATAGAATGAGGTAAGCCACTAAGCACAATCAACCATCGGTCTATCCGTAACTGCTTGATCATTAGGCATGTTCTAGAAATAATATAGGTGGGTTTCTTCTTTCATTATTAATGAAGAGTTGGGTTTCCCCATCATCGTGCGTCCAACTAGAAACATCAAAGGCCTTGTCTCGCAAGAACTCATATGATTGGTGATCTTGCTCTTTTACGGCTTTTACAACTTTATCTTTATAATGTATCCATGACTATATTTATATTAAAAAATAAAAAATAACTTTAACTTTTATATACCAAAAAATATATATTCCAACTAGCCAAGTGTTTTTTTGTTTTTTTTTGAAGCATGGATTTTATTTAACTAATTAAAGGTCTATTACACGAGGGTATACGCTATTGATACCCAAAGATTCATCATTTACAAGTGGAGTGATACGCCATGAATCTATAGTAGCAAAACAAAGGAGGCGAGCTTGATTAACGGTATTCGGATCAAAGATGCATCGATGTTGGATTCGAAGGTCGGAAGGCCTCCGTTCAATGCTTTCCACAAGAAAAGTTGTACTTTTGATGGACATGATAGAGTCTGTAAGAGCTGAGTTGGTGGGAGAGGTGTTCGTTGAACTTGATTGAAGGTGGTATTCATGCAATTGCGTCCATAAGTTGAGGTGTATTGCCCGAACATTAACTGTATGTCTTCTTCTTTTTGGTCTTGACCCATGACGCGGTGATTACCAAAGAAGACCGAGATTACAACTACTAATAATATTACTAAAAACATACTAGAGACCGAGTAAAAAGATGCAACGGGTGTTATAGAGTCGACCTAGATTATACTAATGTAATTAAAAAGAGGAAAAAACAAATTTGCTTGAAAGTAAAATGCAATTTATCTGAGTTTAAAAGTGAATGAAGAAGACGAGTTCACCGTCCTAAAATAACACATCGTTTAAGCTTCTATGGGATTTAAAAGTTGTTGCTGATGAGTGTTACTGATAGTTTTTTGGTTGTTGTTGCAAATCTTGCTGACCTTCATGGTTCGAGTTTTATCTCTTCGTCTTATAAGCAGTGTGAGAAAGAAGATGAGAGCCCAAGATGATGAGAAAATGTTGTCGAGGTTGAAACGTGCATGAAGACCATTCCCCATTACTATCCTGCAAATATTCAATATAGTTTTCCTTTCCTTTCCCTATGAAGTAGGAAACAAAAAGGGTATCCCATGAAACATGACGAGATCAAACTGAAATTTTCCCTTACAATGTCTGTGGGCGTACTAATAAGTAGAGGTCGAAGAAATCCCAGAGTAAATAGGCATATTCTCATAGATATCACTCCATAAGACGCTTGGAGGAAGTACCAAATAAAAAGTTTCAGTTTCTCCCGAACAAACTAAAACTCCTGGATGCCATCAATCTGAACTAGATGCAACATTCCTACTTCACGAATATTAAGATTATGTCCACTGTAATAACTATCGCTTCACTTCACCAAATAATGTCTTGGATCAAAAACTTCAACAAGAAAGTCTCTCCAGCATAATTTAGGAATCACGGTGAAATACACAAAGCTAAATAAAATCCTAGTTCCGAATGAGAAGAAAATAAAACAAACCTTCAACAACAAGGTAATTAACTCCTTTCATAACTTTAAATTAGCGAACAGACTGGTATTAGGGAATAAGAATACCAAAACATTCCTAAATGAGGAGGAAGAACACAAGGAGGAATACCAAACCTGAAACAGCAGATAGAGACTTCAAGGATGCAGGAAACAAACCCAAACACAAACACAAAAAACACATCGGATTGAACTTGGCAAAGAAGGGTTTTGTATTTGAGCTTGGGGTAAAATTTGAGAAGCATCAGATTAAATTTATATAGTGTCATAATAGGAGGTTTTATTATGAAATAGTAGCAAAGGCTTAATTAGGTATAAACTACCAACTCGTAGAGAAAAGGTTCTGAATTGAAAGGGGTTATGTTGTGAAGACCTCAATTATATTTTGGAAACGGTATGAGTAAGGCTTCAATTAAACTCAGCGATTCCAGAAATATGAAGAACAATGATGGCAATAAAACTTCTGGACAATCAAAAGATAAACTAGTAGAGTTGTAATCAATTCAGCATCATGATACCTTATAGAGATTAAGACTTAATCCAGAAAAATACATCACCAACCAGGTAAAGGAGACGGCGTCAAAAGAAGAAAACCTCATTTTCTGTTTTTTCATCCTGTAAATCAACAGAGAAATTAATCATGAAACCCCTGATAAAACAAAGGCGCAACAGATATATCAACCGAAGCATTAATTTGGTGTGATTAGGCCAGCGAACCAAGAGATTTAGCCGAGAATCGGCGGTACAGGCATGACAAAAATAAGGTTTTGAGATGAACTAAGGGAGAAACTCTAATACTCCTCTAATCTACAGTAACTACGAAAAAAACTAATAAAGCTTAAGATTTGGATTAATACTGCTCATATTTTTTTAGATCCGTGAAGATCCAAGAAGATCCGAGCAGTCTCGAGCTTTGCCTGAAAAAAGTTTTCTGCGGAAAGTTTTGGGTAGAGAGAGAAAATTAATAGCCAAGTGTTCTTATGTACCTATTAGACCAACGCCAAAGGTGGTTGGTTGGGAGTCACCAGGTCGTATGAGATAAAAAATTATGTTAATTTCATGTGTTCGTAGATAGTCTTCCAAACTCATGTCAAAATACTGATTAACTTCGGAATTTGCTTTTGTCTTGGTCGTACTTCCCGCCTCTGGTGGATAAGCCATGGTGGTGATACGCATAAGAAATTGTGGGAGTTGCAAAAGAATTAACTCAATAGTAGATTTGTGAAGAGACATCGATGTTTTCCAAAATGTACCTTTGTAAATTATCTTGTTTGATTCTATCAGAACGCCAAAGTTAATGCTTTTCCATATAGTCGATTGGTCATTTGTTTGTTAAAACAAACAAAATATAACTTTAACTTTTATATACCCAAAAAAGAAAAAAACAACAAGGAGCCAAGTGTTATTACGTAACCTAGTAGGAAAACGCCATATGTGGTTGGTTGGGAGTCTGGTGTCCCTAGATAGTCTTTCAAACTCATGTTAAAACACTGATATATTTCGAAATATGCTTTCTTCTTGGTTGTACTGCCCGAATCTGGCGGATAAGCCGTGGTGGCGATATGCATAAGAAATTTTCCGAGCTGCAGACGAAATGACTCTCTAGTAGACATGTGAAGAAACACTGGTGTTTCCCAAAAGTACGTTTGTAAATTATCTTATTTGAGTCTATCAGGTCGCCGAATTTAATGTTTGCTCTAAATCTTTGATGGGTTTTTTTCTTCATTTTAAACTTTTCAAAGAATAAAAAGAAGAAGAAGCCTTGTTCGATAATTCCTTGAATAATAGTTACTACTCATACTTGTTTCATGTGAGAACATAAGATTATCATACATACAAAATAGAAGAAATAAACAGAAATTTTAGTTCATATTAGGAAACCATACATGATATAAAAATTGTTGTTCAAATTAGGAAACCACTAATTGAAATTTATTGGATATTTGATTTGATTGATTAAGAATTGATTTTTTATTCAATAAAGTGGGAAGGTGTGGTAGACTTGTTCTCACTTTCTATTTCTTTTGATTCAGTCTCCTTACAAATTTTGTGACATATTTTAATACTTATACTAGGTCCATAAATGACCTAATACAAAGACATATGTGGACCCTTAGTGTCAACTCATTAATTTTTAACAGTGCTCTACAACTTCACTATAATACTCAGGAGTTTTATCTTTGATTGCACTCTGTGTGCAGTCAATCTCCTATTACATCTTAGGAATTTTTCTCTGACTACACTCTGCAGTCAGTCCATTGTTGACGACTAACATCACAACTACAGTATAACTTCTATAAAGTAATACTCGATAATATAATATTCTCTTTAAAATAATAAAATTTCCTAGTCCCGACTCGGGCCCTTAGTGTTATAATAATAAATTCGATAAAATCATAAAATAATACATTTCAAAAATTTCTCTTAAGCATTAATAGGTCCCAAATAATATATAAAATAATAACGCTACTTTAAAAATAAAAAATAAATTTCATACATGTTAAATTTTCTCCAAATATGAACCAATATTGATTTGATTTTCTTAAAAATTCAAATCAAGTTGTATTCTTATTACAATTAGTCAATAAAATAATATCTCAACAAAATTATTCGATATTATATTTACGATATACAATTATTATTTAACCTCCAAGCCAGTAATTATCCTATATAATAATAATATATTATTTAACTATAAAATAATAATTTATTATATTATCGATAATATAATATCTCTTTAAAATAATAAATTTTCTTGGTCCCAAGCCTATTATTTTATAGAAGTTATACTGTAGTTGATCTTCCAACTTTCAATACTTGAGTTGAATCTCACCTTCTTCGGCCTTCGCTTCCCGAATGAAGTGATACTTAAGTTTGATGTGTCTTGCTCTGCAATGCTCAATTGAATTTTGGACATCGCAATTGCTGATTTTTTTTAACAATTTTTTTTAATCCTTATTACTTGTTTTTCTTGAATGTCTTCTAGAAATCTTCTCAACCATACTACATCAGAAGTAAATATTGATGCTGAAACATATTATCCTTTGCTTGATTGAGCCATGGTTTGTTTCTTCTTCGATTCCCACGAGAATATCCCTGAACCAAGAGAGAAACATACCTTGATGTACAACCTCTCAAGTCGCTAGCTATCACAATAGCCAATCAATTTGACCTTCAAATTCCTAAAATACTTGATTCCAAAATTCATTGTTCCTTATCTTAAACTCAGCTACATGCTATGAGGGGATACCTTCTGGCAATGTTATATCTTGCTCGGGTACCGTCTGGTCCAAAAGGTAGCAAAAATACCTAAGCAGCGAGCGAAGGCTCCACTTTACAAAAAAGGGGTGAAAACCACCATCCCAATATAAGTTGTCATTTACAAAGGCATGGCCCTTGTAAACAAATATATACATACATACATACATACATACATACATACAAGCATAAAAATGTACATGCATACTTACGTACATGCATACATACATGCATACATACATACGTGCATACATATATACAAGCATACACATATTTGTGTGATAATATTAGCATCAGAATCTTGTACTTCGATACTTCAAAGGTACCTCAGCAAATTACTTCGAGGGTACCTCAGTAATATACTTCGATACTTCTATACTTCAATGGTACCTCAGCAAATTACTTCGAGGGTACCTCAGTAATATACTTCGATACTTTTATACTTCGAAGGTACCTCAGTAATATACTTCTATACTTCGAAGATACCTCAGTTAAATACTTCGATACTTCCCTACATCGGCAAACTACTTCAATACTTCAATGGTACCCCAACGAGTTTACCTCAATGGTACCTAAGCGAATTATTTTGATACTTCAAGGGTACCTCAACAAGTTACCCCAAAGGTATCTCAGCACACAAAGTCAATACTTTGATGATATCTCAGCAAAATGAGCAAAGGAGGATAAGGATTTTTTCTTAAGGATCGCTCTTCGAACAATCCTCAAGAAAAGGGGAAACTGTAGATACCACGTGGCACAATATTAAAGGTGAAACAACTTATTATGTTACAACAACATACACCACATCTCTCCTTAGGATGCTAAGTTATGAAGTTATCTCCATCAACGTGTGGAGTAATATTAAAGGCGGGAGTAGAAAAGTACGCGACAATGGAGTACAACAAATCGCTACCAAGATTGCTTAGTTATTAAGCAATAGATTGTAGTATAGGCACATGGGTGTGTCTGTCTGTCAGAGGTAGCTGAGCAGTCTGACAGACAACTTTCAGTACGAAGGCGCAGTCGTCAACCACGTGGGCTCAGAGCACGTGGCATCCTCTGACTGGCGAAGGTACGCGGCCAATGAAGGTACAACTTGTACGGAGGTTTTACAGTTCACGATGGCACGTGGGGAAGCTAAGGTGGCATCGTATGATTGGAGATGGTGGGAGGCCAATGAAGGTACAATCTGTACTAAGGCAGGGTAGTTCCCATAGGAATGTGGGTCAGCTGAGGTGGCAGAGTTCGATAGGATAAAGCTTGCGGTGAACGAAGGTACCATTGGTACGGAAGATATATCATGATACGATGTACCCAAAGACAACAAAAATATATCTGGGGTAGAAGAGGCTATAAATACCAAGCTTCAACAACAAATAAGGGGAATGGGGTTGGTTAGGAATTGGGGAAAATACTCTCTCTACACTCACTTCTAGAGCTTCATACTTTCTTTAATGGAGTTCTTCCACTCAAATGTAACAAGATCAATAATAAACTTATCATCTTTACCCGTGGACGTAGGTTAAGATTAACCGAACCACGTAATCTCTTGTGTATTTTTAACTTAGATGCACTTACGTTATCTTCTCTATTAGAGATTTACTTACTATGTTATCTCTGTTTTCTGAGTTATCTTTGTATTCTGAGATATCTCTGTTCTCAGAGTTATCTCTTTATTTAGCTTATTTGCTTACTTATCTCTGTTTTACAGAGATACCATTGTTTTCTTAGCATCTGTTCTGTCGAATTATCTTTACTTACTAAGTATATGATCTTCTGAGCATATCTCATTTCGAACGTACCTTTTATTACTCAACAATATCAGGTCAACTGAGGTATCCATACCACTTAGTATCGGATTCTTTGAGCTGCTCACATTACGTAGACTATGGGAAAATTAGTAGTCACAGGAACATAGGGAGTAATATTATAGGTTTGTTTGATTTAGGCAGCACTTCCTCATGACATGCTGGAGGACATTAGCAAGTTCATGACATAATCTGTGAGGATCCTTGTAAACGTAATGAATTGACTCAGGGGCGGAGGTAACTAACGCCTACCCTTGCCCCCCCAATTTCTCTTGTAGTAGTGTAAATTTTCGGCCCAAATAGCAATATATAAGCTTTTTCCTACCACAAATAAAAGCCCATATCCATTACTCCTACACAAAGCAAAAGGAAAAAAAAAAAGGAAAAAAAGAAAAAATCACGACCTTTCTATTTCCTTCTCTCCGGTCTCCATTCCCTCTTTGTTTTTGCTATGAACTAATCAACAAAATCGAACTAAATCGTTTACTCTGCCATCAGTGCCATGGATTACTTTGATTACCTATTTTATGTCCAATACTTGTTGATTACTTTGTCACTGATATTGCCAGTTGCTACAACTATTGTTGAGAGAGTATTCAACCATGGATATAGTGAAGAATCGTTTGCGAAACCGTATTGGAAATGAGTTCTTGAATAATTGTTTATTAACGTACATTGAATGAAATCTTTTTTTGCAGTATTAGCAATGACAGGATTGTTACAAGATTTCGAGATATGGCACACCGTCGTGGGTAATGTAGAATGACATAAGAGTTCGTTTTTTTTTTTGTAAAGTATATACGAGGCTTTTTTGAGGAAGAATACTGTGTACAAGGTCACTTTTGGTGAATATTGAAAACATTCCAGAATTAACTAGCTAACATGTCGTGTGTTGTTATGAAATGCTATTAGGTGTTGTAATACAATTTTTCATGGGCAATGTTTTTTTTTTCTAAGTATGTTTTTTTGTTTTGTTGCCTACCCTCTCTTGAAATCCTAGCTCCGCCACTAATTATTGACTTTGGAGGTATGTAGGTATGTAGTCTATCTGATCTTAGTTATGCTTCTGTTATGTCTGCACATTATATCGGTATGTTATAACTAACACAAGATGACATTAACACATATAGTCACATACATATTTTATGGTCGGTGCCAAAGATCTACAAAGTTACTGTAATGTTGATCATGCTATCTCTCTGTTAAACGGCTTAGAGTTTTAAGAAATCTAGATTTTTTTTTTGTTTTTTGACACGATCAGCACGGGAATTGAACCCGCAACCTATAGGTTGGGAGCCCAATTCCTGGCCAACTGGGCTAATGCCAGTTGGTTAATCTAGATGATTGTTGGTTAGATAGTTTAGACATGGAAACCAGAAGCTAGGGGATTGGTACTTTCATTTTCGAAACTTTTAGGGATAGATGATCAAAAATGAAACTATATGTGTATTTTCGTCAACCAATTGCTTTTGAATTGCTTCACCTAATTATTCTCCTGCTAATTCCTCCCACTTGTAATTTTTTAGGTGTCATTGGTTATTGGACCGACCTAGCGAAGTGAGGCGGGACTCTATATATGGTGATTTTGTGTCAAATGGGACATGACTTTTTTTTTCCAATATGACAAAGAGTATTACATTAACTAGTTGGAAGGCTAACAAGCTAAGCTCCAACGACATACTACTACATTAATTGAACAGGTTGCCGTGCTAATCTACCAGCGAGCCTCATGGGTAACCTAGCCAAAGGAGCCGAAGCGGATGGGGGTTAAGATTCTGTCACAAGGGGGTAAGCTAACACTACCTTCCATGTTAATTCCTGCAATATTACGTCATTGGGGGCTCGAACCTGCAATATGACAAAAAAATTAGATTTGGTGTAACGAAAAAGGACGTAGGTGTAATTTTTGAAAACAAATACGAGTTAGAGGTCCTGGGGTCGAATCCCAGGACCAGCAATACCGCCAAAACATAAGGCTTTTGCTTTATAATCATTTATTTCGGTCATCCCAACAACACTTCTTCTTCTTCTTTTGGTTGGGGATTTCAGAGATGGAAAACTTCTGTTCTTGGATTTGTGAAAGTAGAAGGAAGGTTTGATCGAGATAGTTTATCAGTTCGTGAAGATAGAGGAAGACGAGATAGTTTATTATCGTTAAGTTAAGATTGCTGTGGTATTAAGTTGTAGAGAACAAATTGAAGACGAATCGGAAGAATAATCGATCAAAACTGTAAGTACAGAAACCCATTTCGTTGGTTTGCTAAAAATTTTCATTTGAAATTTGTTTTGATGATTAATTTTTTAGGGTTTATGCAATTTGGGGTTATAATATAGATGATAAATTAGGGATTATGTTTGAACATTTACTAAGTGTTAAAACGTTTTAATGATTGTTTTATGTGGTGTAAGTGAACATGTTTCTGTTAATATGTTTGAAAATTAAATCCCCTATTTGGGGCTTCAGTTGATATCTAGAAAATTAAATCCCCTAATTTTCATTTTAGTGCTAATTTTGATTATGTAAACAGTTAGTTTAAGGTTTTTAATACATGGGCTTGCTAATTTGCAGTAGGATTTTACCTTTTCCTGATTGAGTAAATCTTTGGATATTTTAATGTAGTGTTAGGCTTTTGAACAGTTGGGTTATCTAAAAAAATTGATCATGATGGGTTGAAGCTAAATGAGTAAGAATTGGTAGGGATTAATCTTTGTGTTTGTGTTTTTGTTTTTGTTTGTCTCAAATAGGTACTGAAGAACATAGATTGGCCAGCTGATTTTCCCTGTACAAATAAGGATTTTCACTGGTTTGATGAGTATGTATCCAACTTATTCTAGCTTAATACTACGTAAACAAAGGATTGCAGATGTATTTAGGTTAGATTGGTTGTCTGAAAAAGTTGGAGTTGTTTTCCAACTATTTTGGAGGTGCGCCAACTATTCACATTCCAGTAAGTTAATGGCCTGGTTTCAACTTTCAAGTGCTTAGTTTTGTAGACAGTTTTGAGGTCATTCTTAGACTAAAACATTTTCAAAAGGTTATCATTTTTACATATGTTTCACTTTTGAGCTCATTGTGTGAGTGGATTTACCTTAATCAGATGCTTGGCCTCTTAGGGCATGTGTGGTAGCACTTCAACATTTAATAGAATAATCGTCTAGAAGAAAGCCTGTTTAATCAGTGTCTGTAAACGTTTAGTTTGTAACTTATTTTCTTTTTCTCATGGAAGCTATTAAGCATGTCTGACTTAAAAGTTTTTATTTGTATCTCAATATCATGGATTTACGCATCCTGTGAGAGCACATTTTCTGGAAGATGTCCTAGAACTTACTGGATATAAATTAACTTCATTCAACCAAGTTGATGATTATGGCCAAGATAAGCTGTGGAAGACTCAAAGACAACTATAGCCAAGGAAAATAAAGAACCACATTACTACTTTGGTTGAGTTATGCCCAATACTGTGAAATTCTCAATATCAAATATATTTCGTACCCATGTGTTAAAGCCGAACCTATGTTGTGCAAGGCGTCGTCTAGGCGTCAAAGTGGCATTATTTTCCATTGGGCGCCACGCAGTGGTAAAGAAGATGCCACTTTAAAAGGGGGCGCCCCGACGACGCTTTTATGGGCGCCCAGGCCAAGGCGCCAGTTTTTTAGGCGTCTAAGAGGCATTTTTCCAAAAATAAATCCTTGAAAAATCTTCTCTCATAAATGATATAATTATAACGGGCACCTAGCTCAGCTGGTCATCCTCGTTTCCCAAAGTTTCATGCGCTCCAGGAGGTCCCAGGTTCGAGCCCCCAATGACGTAATATTGCAGGAATTAACATGGAAGGTAGAGTTAGCTTGCCCCCCTTGTGACACAATCTCAGCCCCCCATCCGCTTCGGCTCCCTTGGCTAGGTTACCCATGAGGCTCGCTGGTGTGCTAGCACAACAACCTGTTCAATTAATGTAGTAGTCCGTTGTTGGAGCTTAGAGCATATCCAATGGTGTATGGATATTTATCCCATGTGGAGACCTAAAAAAGAGGTATTTAACAACATAAAATCAAATAATTTTTTTTTGGTTTTGATAAGCATCTCCAGTGGTAGTTGTATCCATACCTATTTTGAAACACTTGTCACTTATTTATAGAAAGTTAATCCACAAAATCTAAAAAAATAAATAAAATAAAAACAAATAGTGATGACGTGGGTATGGATGAGAGTCTCTAAAAACTCATACTCTCTTCCAAACTCAAACTTCCACGTCAGATTAAATTTTTAATATCCAACTACCACTGGAGAGCTTTTTTTTGTTTAGAGTTTCTAAAATCCTAGGTGGCTTCAATATTTTTAGAGACCCATATTCCATTGGAGATGCTCTTAGCTTGTTAGGCTTCCAACTAGTTAATGTAATACTCTTTATCAAATAACTTTACTAAAATAGATATATAAATTTCCAAAAATAAACGCTTGAGAAATCTTCTCTCATAAATGATATAATTATAAATTTACTAAAATAAATATATAAATACTAAACAATTGTTATACAAGAAAAAATCTCGGTGAATCACCATTAATTAGTCAATTTCCACTAATTTTGGTAAATAGGACTAATCTGGTATTCTTATATTTCAATCTTCATTGATTTTGGTATTTTAATTATGATAAGTATTATACTACTTTGGTAAATGTATAGCATTCCTATTTGTGTGACTTTTATAGACATACGCCGCGGCTTCGCCGCCTCGCTGCGGCTCGGGATTTTACCCCCGACGCCCGCTGCGCCTTACGCCTTGAACAACATAGAGCCGAACTGGTCAATCCATGTGTTTGGGTATACTGTATTAACTCATATCTCAAAAATAACGGGGTAGACAGATCAATTCATAACTGGATCTAACTCTTGGGAAGAGGTTTCCTGATTTTGGTTTGGCAAATATGTTTCGGTGTATTGAATGTATATTTGTTTTGCGTCTAACCCTAAAGTGGTTCCTAGGGATCCCTTTGGTTTACAAGTACAATTCTCTAAATGCTTGTTTACTTCTGCAAATCTCGTAATCTGAGTCTTTTGTAACTTATTCATACTTCTCAGGAAGCTCTTAGTAGGTCGAGTTTTGAGAGCTACAGTTCAAGGGCCCGAGATTCTTTGTCATGTTGTACACCTGATTGTATAGATTTTAACCTTATTGAGGCGGTATTACGTTACATTTGCTGGAAAGAACGTCCAGGAGCGGTATTAGAGTTCATGACTGGCTGGGAGGACATTAGTTGCTTGCGGGATCAAATTAAGGCACATCCCTTGTTTGGAGATCCCAACAAGTTTTTGCTGCTTACATGCCATGGTTCAATGGCCACATCGGAACATGTATACATTTTTCTATTGCTTGGTCTAGCTGTATCTTGTTTCTACTTTACTCTTTGTCAGATTCATATGTATTGAGTAGCATTCATTTTACTGTGATGAGTGATTTCTTTTGATGTGAATCCTATTTCGGTAGAATTAGATTGCATTTGTCACGAATAGTATGTAGGGATGGAGTTATGTCTAGGATCTAGAAATCAAGCTTACTCATCAATTTTCATTTTGGGTCATGCTTAGCAGCAGGTGTTTGATAGAATTCATGAACCAATCATGTGGTAAAACTGCGCAAAAGGGAGGAGAAATAACAAGCTAATGCTACCAGTTCCGTATACCGGGTGTCGGAGATTGAAGTGTGGAACTTAAAGTTTCATTGAATAGTGGGTACCAATTATATTTGAAGAATCGCAAAGGGATGTATGCGTTTCGAGTCACGTTTTCAGTTAAGTTTCTGCCATAATTGTATTCTACATCTCTGAACATTTTTCAACCGAATTCAATTTAACTTTTCAAACTATTTGCTTTACATCTCTTTACAGAAATATGATATCTTTGTTTGAGCATCTATTTGCTTTACAAACTTACAAGTCCAACTTCGTGCCATTATGGCGGAACTAAATTGTGAGTACAAAATTTAGTTTTACCTCAATTTTTTCGGTCGACCGTCCCACCGTGGCAGCGGTCATCTAGTATGACCACTTTTTTGTAAATTGTAAGTCATCAACTGACACAAAAAGATTAAATTTTGGTGTCCCAAACCATTTTCAATCAACAATGAAAGGACTAAGGAACCCTCTATGCTTCTATTTCTCACTAAAATTGGCGTAAATATAGCAAAACACGATGGGTAATCACGTAAATTTCGTGTGCAGAGAAAAAGGACACGAAGGTTGGTAATGTAGTAATTGTTGAGGGCACTTTGGTAAAATTCAGGGTAAAGTGACCTAAACGTTGCAGGTTCGATTCGTTCGAATCTCGGCAACCTCCTCCATTTTCTTTTTCTTTTTCCTTTTTTTTTTCCCTTCTTCTTTCTTCTTCAAACCGAAAGAGGAGATCGAGATGAAGAAAGAAATTGAGCAGAGAAGTTAAGGTTTGTGTCGAAATTGAAGAATCCTAATTGGTCGACCTTAAGGGAGGACTTCTATATGATGACAAATCTGCATTTTGTCAGTCACGGAAAATGTCCCAAGCTTTTAAAATTGGAACTCCAAATATTGCACTTTCACAAAATTGAGGTTGCATTTAGTGTAATCAATCAAATTAATCAGAAATTTCAGTCGAATATAATCAAACAATCAAATTTACAGTTTAAAGAACATCAAAATAGCCATTCGATCGATCAGAATCAATCGATTTCAGTTTCAAATAGAAAAAAAATTCAATTCTCAGTTCTGGAATATCTATCTAAAACAGTGAATGACATCAAATTCTGCTTTAACTCATTTAGAAATAATAATATGGGTCTCAATTTCAGTGATTTAATCTTTTGTCTGAGTTCATCTCCGCATAAATTTCATAGTTGAAAGAATTTTTTTCTTCCTGCAGAAACAAAGTTCTTCAGTCGGGTAGAGAAGAAAACTTTCCGGATATGGTCTTCCCGATCCGACCCGTTGTCCCATATTCGAACGACATTTACAAAATAAAATGAACTGAAAAGTTGAAGCAAAATTACAGAATAATTGTTCTAAAGAATCATTAGTAGCAAAAGAACCAGTCATTGCAAAAAGAAGAACAACACCGGAAAAATAATACTTAAATATAAAATTTATGGATTACCGATTTACCACCTTAATAATTTAAGCACAAATCTCCATCATTCGATCCTTTGATTCTTCTTAAATCATCTTACTATGGGTTATTTTCACTAGTTTTTCATTTATGAGATTAGTATTAACTGTTGCTGGGGAGGAGGAACACAAGCAAAAAAAGGAGAAAAAGGAAATGAGGCGGAAGGACAAAGAATGAAGTTGGGCAAATTAGGAACCCACAATTGGGGATATGGAAACTAATTGGGGGATATAGCTACATGACAAAATAGGGATCCAAATATTAAAGTCGGGTCACCCCTTATGTAATTATTTTTTTTCATAATCTAGCCCTCACTAATCAGGTTTAATGGTTAATAATAATTAATAAAATCTTAAGTATTTGGAGGTATAGATTAGTGTGTATTTTTATTTGAATTTGTGTGGGTGAGGTGAGAGTAGGAGGGAAAAAATATTTGAGAGGGAACTTTTTTTTTGGTGAAAATGTAGGATGATTGTGAAGAGAGATCAATTGCTGATAAGAGGTTGAAAATTTGATTTTTTTTTTCTTTGAATCCACCATTCTTGCAGCTGAAAAAGCTCGGTGCCGGCATGGACGTGGTATGAATACCATGCCGGAAGCATCCATACCGGCATGGTATTGAACCAAAAAACTATGCTGATACGCTATCCAGGGGGTCTGGGGGGCGTAGCCCCTCCCGGCTGTGTTCGAATTTCATGCCGGAAGTGATGAATACCATGCCGGTAGAAAAAAAATTTTACGAGAAAATCGAATTTCAGTTCGTTTTGAATTTTTTTTCTGGTTTTCAATCCACTTCCGGCACAGTTTCATAATTATCGAGCATACCGGAACTGCTACCGGCATGGTATGTTGCTTGAATTTCTTTGCCGGCACATGATGTAAAGTATCCAGAAACTTGATATTTTTTTTTCACCTGAGTACCGGCATTGATAGATTTCTATCGAGCATGCCGGCTCTTAGTTACGGCATGGTATTCATCACTTCCGACATGGTCTTCATCATTTTCAGTATGATATTCATCGATTCCGACATGGTATTCATCACTTTAGGCATGGTCTTCATCATTTCCAGTATGATATTCATCGATTCCAGCATGGTATTCATCACTTCCGGCATGGTCTTCATCATTTCCAGTATGATATTCATCAATTCTGGCATGGTATTCATCACTTTCGGCATGATCTTCATCATCAATTCCGACATGGTATTCATCACTTCTGGCATGGTCTTCATCACTTCCGAATGCAAAAAAACAAAAATCTATTTCAAAGAGAGGAGCCAGCAGAGAAGGAGAAGACAATTTGAAAGGGAGTGGGAAAAATTTAGAATTTGAAAGGGAATGGGGAATATTTAGGTTTCAAAGCCCTACCCCTAATAGAGATTAATAAGAGGTGAAGATGGAAATGGGGGGATATGATTTTCTTTTTTGATTTTATTTTGAGGGAAGGGTATTTTAGTATTTTTGCCCCAAAAACACCCCTTAGCAGACACTATTGGTTGGGGGAAGTAATTCATATCCCCAATTAGTTTTGATATCCCCCAATTGTGGGTTCCAAATTAGGTCATGAGTTGTAATGTCGTATATTTAGGATTCAAATACCATAATTACCCTCATGTTAATTACTAGGTTTCAGCTGTACATGGGTCCAAAATGATTCAGCGCACGCGTTTAGTACGAACCGTTTTTTGGGGACCATGATTTTTTTGTGGGAGACCATGGTTTTATTTTGGGTAAGACATTAGAAGTAAATCCAGGTCACCCCTTATCTAAATATTTATATTAATACCAAAATTACCCATTTCAAATTAAGTTAGTGTAATGATTAGTTGTATCATTAGGTTAACATAATTAGTGATTAGTGCAAGATTAAATCAAAAAAAAAAAAAAAAAAACTAAACTAAATGATTAGTGCAAGATTAAATCAAAGATTAAATTAAAAAAATTGAACAAAGGTTCGGTTGGGAAATATTTTTTTGCGACGTAACCGAACTAAGGTTCGGTTGGGAAATGTTTTTCGCGACGTAACCGAATTATGGTTCGATTGGGAAATATTTTGCGAAATAACCGAACTAAGGTTCGGTTGGGAAATGTTTTTTGCAACTAACCGAACTATTAGGTTCGGTTGGGAAATGTTTTTTGCTACGTAACCGAACAATTAGGTTTCGGTTGGGAAATATTTGTTGCGACGTTACCGAACCTTAGTTCGGTTAGGAAATGTTTTTTGCAACGTAACCAGACTGTTATTATGTTGGGAAATATTTTTGCGAAATAACCGAACTAAGTTTCGGTTGGGAAATGTTTTTGAAACTAACCGAACTATTAGGGTTCTGTTGGGAAATGTTTTTTGATACTAACCGAACTATTAGGGTTCGGTTGGGAAATGTTTTTTGCGACATAATCGAACTAAGGTTTGGTTGGGAATTTTTTTTTTTGATAGCCAAACTTTTCTTCATGTTCATCATTTCTATTAGGTTCGGTTAGTTCGAAAAAGTTTTTCACATATTTCCTAGCCGAAGTTCTCTCTGCAACTTCCATTTTCAACTCATTTTGATGGTTAATACTCATTTTTCAATCGAACGAGGAACGTCAAGGAAAGAGAGAAGAAGAAGAGAATAATTTTTTTTTTCAAAACTAAAAAATTTCGATTCCCCCCTGTTTTTGTTTTTGTTTTTGATTTTGATTTTGGTTAATAGATTCATTTAGATTAGATATATATGATTAAATTTATATAGTTATTAGGTTAGTTTTAATTTAAATTAAAGTAAAGGGTAAATGTGTATTTACCTAACTTTAGGACACCCCTTATAAGTATAGGGAGGTTGGCTTAATAAGACCATGGTCCCCCAAAAAAACCATGGTCCCTAAAAAATGGTTCTTTAGTACCATATCCATTCTTGAGATAGTAGTCTGGTAGGCAACAAGCATATAATAACTAATCAATATGCACAATAGGCCCATTTCTTCGTGTATACAAGGAGAAAGACAAAAAAATAAGCATGCTTCATAAGCTTTTTTTTTTGATCATCAAACCACAAGTATTTCATTCCACAAGAAACGTTTACATGATGGTTTTAAAGAGAAACAAGTACATCAAAACATGAAACAAATACAAAAAAAAAAAAAAAAACGTAAATAAATTGCGAAGATAAAGAGCGATTTACCACGATAGTACCCAAATCTTGTACTATGAGATTGGAGAAGGAATGGTATACGAAACTATAATTCGACCATTTTGATAAAAAATTTCTTCTTAGAAAAGACAGAGGAGTGATATGCCCAAAAATTCTTGATGTGCAACTAATCCGAACTCAGGATCTATTTTTCTGATGAAGAAGAAATTGATCTTCGCCCTTCCTGAATCGCCGGTGTACTTTTATCAAAAAAACCAAATACGAACAAATCGTTAGAAAGAAACACTATAAAAGTGTAGATAAAATCGCTCAAATAACGAAGATAAAAATCGCTCTAATAGCGAAGAAATTATTGAAAACAACAACAAAAATAACTAAGAACTTCATAAGCTAGTGTGTTTATTTGCTATTTTATTACATTAAATATAGTGGTTTCTAGAAGTACATCTAGGTATTATAGTCTAGGATTATGTTATCAAGGGGGTGGATCCCTAGCCTACGAAAGGTTTTATAATGCGCGATAATCACTGGCAAGAACAATTTTTAGACAAAATAGCAAAAATCGGTGAATGTTACGGCCATACCCCTCGAGCATCTCCAACAGAAGGTACAAAAAATCCTATGTGTATTTTTTATTTAGTCCTTTTATTTATGGGGTCTAAGCATAGAGTAAATGTAGGACCTCATATCTAAAAAACCATCTCCAACAGTAGAGAATTTTAACCCTAGAATTAAAAAAAAATTAGTGAAAAAGATGACGTGGAAGTGCAAACGGAGGTGTAAATAACACTTTTTTGAACACCTTCATATTTAGTAATTGGTCCCTCCTATCTTGTAAGACCCTACTATTGGAGATGGATTTATGTCAAATGGAGGTCTAAAATCCTATGTGTTACTGAGAAATAAAAAATTCACCCTTTGTTGGAGATGCTCCCAGTATAGCGTCTAAAATAGTCTCTTGCATTTTACGTCGTTGCGGGTACTGTTTGATGATTTTTAGCCGTGTTTTCTTTCTCATCTTGGTCGGCTTCCCCACCGCACGCGGTCATCTAGTCTAAATTTCCGATTCTAGCTCATAGAAAGAAATGTGTTGGTATGAACCATTGAGTTGGTCAATTTCAGTTGGGATTTGAGAATAATCGAAAAGGGGATTTTGGGTGTTCTTGTTTTGAGATTGAAGGTGCGATTTATTTCTTCCTGCTCCGATCTATTGAACCTTCATCATCATATGTTCTTAAATGATTTAATCACTCAACTGCTATCAATTTTATTGTCGAATTAAGTATGAAGAACCTAGTGTTTCCTTAGGATTTTATTTTCAACACTGCTTGAAAATGAAACATTAGGGAAAGAATTTTAATTTGGAATTGAGATCAGGTATACTGTAATCTTACAAACCACCATGAATTTTAGATTTTATAAGTGGGTGCTAATTTCCTTGTGAAAAATAAAGTAAATTTTTATTTAGTGCCTAATTTTTGCATACAACATGTGATATCGGGTAATTAGACTTTATTGCTTCTGACTTCGGTTTCGATTTGCGTCAATTGTAGGTAAGAAATTCAAACATGTGTGCATTTATTTTTGTAGTCAAAAACCCAAGCTGCATTTTCAAAATCATAAAAATTCAAACACGTCAAAGTGAAAATACGAGGAAATTACAGTCGAGACATCTCCTGCTTGTGCTAGCTTTAGACATTATATGTTCTCAGTTCTCACCTTTATATATACCAACAATTCTGCATATATTGTTTAATAGTTAATCCCTACATTCTTATATAATGCATGATACAAACCTAATAGTTTAGTTTGTACGGTTTACACTCTTCTGAGATTTTTGGCAATGAAAGTACCGTAAAGATTTTCATGAACACGTCCTGTGCAAAGCTGCAGGGTTACCAAGTTTCATGAAAATTTACCGGTATGGAGCAAAATTCACCTTTCAGCCATATTGAGTTTGGTAACTCATTATGTACTTTGGTAACTTGCTGTAGCAGTTTTGGTATTACCAGGACCAACGGTTAAGTGGTGGGTTAGACTGGTGTTTCCGGGCAATTATAAGAGTAAAGGTCGTGTACGGCACCATGTTCCTGTGCATATTACTTCACCGTATTAATGATCTTTATTACCAATGCCGACCCTAACTAACGAATTTATAGTACAAGGAGTTGGTACCTTACTGATGGTTAGCTGATAACAGGAGTTGGTACCTTGTGTTCTCTTGTCTTTCGATGAGCAAATGCTGGCATGGAGGGGCAAAGAATGGAGATCTATGTATCCTGTAGCTCCACCTTTTGTCTCAGTCTGTAATCACTCCAGTGATAGTGCTTCCTTGTAATTTGGAGCTGAGTAAGGCATTAAAGCATAGCAACAATTCATCTCTGTAATGGCTTATGTATAGATTAAAGAGGGCACTCCAAAGTGGGAAACAATAGCAAGTGAGGCTGCAAGGACAATCCCTGGAAGAGAAAATGAAGGAAACTGTGACATCAAAAATCTTAGCAGAGGCTCAAAATTTTTATTTACCTGTATTTGAGGTGCAAATCTTAGTACTGGTGACATGCATTTTTGCCAGGGTGATGGTGAAGTTTTATTCTGCGGAGCAATCGAGATGAGTGGATTCTTAGAGCTCAAGTACATCTCTAGAAGCACCACTCCGAACGAGAACACATCGGATCTTTATAGAAACCGATGCTAATATAACAGTGTGATATATGATAATGTGGCATCACTTGTAAATTATTAATAGATTTGGAGTTATACATTTTCAGGGACATGGCACCTGAGTATGCTTCAAGTGGCAAATTGACTGATAGATCCGATGTGTTCTCGTTCGGAGTGGTGCTTCTAGAGCTTGTAACTGGACGTAGACCTGTCGAGGCAAGCCAGAATGAGAGTTTAGTTGAATGGGTAAGCACATGTATATTATTTCAGGAACCTTTGACCTGCTGTTATTTTTGTCCTAGAAATACTTCTCAGTCTTTTAGTTTTCCCTAGCCAATTTTTTTTTGAAGCATTTGCCATTGCTATTCAAAGAAACTTGCCATGTCCTTCCAAAATGTACGGCATATTCTGCACATTAAGATACCATGTTGATCTCCATCTGCCATGTATTGTAATAGATCATACTAAAACTTTGATAAACTGAAAATGTGATTTTACTGGAAAATTAGGTGTTGTACAGTGTTTGAAATTAGAGACATACATATGTTTGCAAGACTAGGGATGGAAGAAAAACTTATAGTGGCAGTGGTTGGGAGGGCTCACATGGATGGAATTGAACTATTATGGAAACGTGCAGAGGATGACGATGCTGATAAGCTTGTACTCGCAGCATCAAGAAAATGGGTGTCTACGCAAAGCAGGGTAATCTCATCGTCGCCTTTTATAACTTTTTTTTTTTTTTTACTACTAATTGCATAAATTGACACTACATAAAATCGTGTTGCTCGACTACTAGCATCATACTCATGTCTTGATTATTTACACTAGCATAATTTTTGTAGATAGTATTGGGAGACCAGTTTGAACCCCAAGTACATTAATGTTTTATATGTATCTCGGGGATGTCACAATGGATAATACGGAGCTAGGGATGTGATTTTGATCTTGCACCAAATGACATCAAAGTTTCAACTCGTGTCATGGAGGAGTAGATTGGGTATTAATGAAGTTGTTGAGATATTTGATTATCTCTTTGTAGATTTTGGTCTTTGCTAAGCTATCAAATGACATCACCACCCATGACATGTTTCAACTCGTGTCATAGGAATATTTGGGTAGGTTATAATCGTATCTATTAATGAGTCTGTAAGGTCTTTATAGAAACCGATGCTAATATAACAGTGTGATATATGATAATGTGGCATCACTTGTAAATTATTAATAGATTTGGATTTTTACATTTTCAGGGACATGGCACCTGAGTATGCTTCAAGTGGCAAATTGACTGATAGATCCGATGTGTTCTCGTTCGGAGTGGTGCTTCTAGAGCTTGTAACTGGACGTAGACTTGTCGAGGCAAGCCGAATGAGAGTTTAGTTGAATGGGTAAGCACATGTATATTATTTCGAGGAACCTTTGACTGCTTGTTATTTTTGTCTAGAAATACTTACATCTTTGAATAAGTGAACTTTTGTCTGGCGGATGTTTTACGCAGCCGAGACCATTGATAGCTTGATCTGATAGAAACTGGAGATTTTTCGGAGTTGGCAGATCCAAGGCTTGGAAAGAGATACATTGGGAGAGATGTTTAGGATGGTTGAGACAGCTGCTGCTTGTGTTCGTCACTCTGCTAACAAAAGACCCCGCATAGTGCAGGTAGAAAACAGTTTTTCTTTTCTTTTTTTTCATGTATTAAAAGTACTTCACGATTTAGTTACACATTTCTTGCTCTTTTTTGTTAGGTATTAAGGGCGTTGGACACTGACGGTGACATGCCAGATATCAATAATGATGTGAAAGTTGGTCAGAGCACTATTTTTGAAGCAAATTCAAATCTTCAAAATTACAAATGATGGCGCTGGGTGGCGATGATACTGCAGACTATAGCATGTATAGTGGAAGTATGAACTCTAGAGCAGAGATTTTACCCCGGAAACCTCCACCAGGTTGGAGTGGCGAATCAGAAACTTGTGCCATAAACCCACACAAATGGTGAACAGTGACATTTTAATGTTTATGCAGTAACTTTAACTTGGTGTCGTCTGACGTAGTGGTGTCGTTTCGTCAGTTCTTCTGTCGTCCCTCCCACCGTGGCAACGGTTGTACTAGTTAATTATATGACAATCGTGAACTTTACATTCATCGGATTGGTCGTTTTGGGCACAAGATAAATTATTTCTCTCTGGTCATTTTCAGACAATAAGTTTCCTTGTTTTTTTTTCTGAATGATGCCAAGCCACTGTAAACGCAAATGATTTGCAGATCTCCGCTGCCTGAGAAGGAAGTAAGAGAACAAGTTTGGATGATCCCAAAATATTCCCTTGGGATAAGATCCTCTTTAAAGAGGAATAATTCGTGAAGGAGTTGCGTTGCGCGATTTTTCTTTATAACCAAACAATCTATCATTCATTTTCATTAATCAATCAATCAGTCACATGGAAACACAGTCTGCGATTATTATTCTATTTAGATGTTATCATCACAGAGTTTGAAGAACTAAAGGAAAAATCAGTATTAGGGGGTAGGACTAAGATTCATGACTAAAATATTTTTTTGGGAAAAAAATTAAACAAAAAAAAAGTGACACATAATCAATAAGGAATTTGACTAATCGTAATCCCGGGAATAGGAATTGTTGTTTGCCTCCGTCTAGGATGGGTACCTGCTGCTTTGCCCTGCAAAGTCTCCCATGTTTGCTGCTGCTGGATCTAGTGGTTTTCTTGACTAGTCCTCGCCTATCCATTTCTAGGCAACAAGTAAAGTAAACAGGGTATTAAAATTAGCAAGGATTGACGGGGCAAGTTGTAATAAGAAAGAATTTTTCTCCGCGTACATAAAAACGGATTAATTACGTACCATGTTTGAAATCCATTTCCAAAATCTCAATTTGACGTTTTAAATCAGCTAAATACGCTCCAAAGCGATGCCCAGGTTCCATCAGCTCAAACACTTTATCCGACCTCCTTGTTACGTCCTCCTCCAACAACTACAACACAATAAACAAAGTCGGTGAGATTGTATTAAGAACTAGGGTATGAAACATCAAATAATAATTTCTAGTAGGTGCGTACGTACCTTGTACTGATATTTTGTGGCTTCAGTAAGCTGATTATTGATGAATTCCAGATGATACTCATCACTGTCATTACTGTCTTGCAACTTGGTCATATCAAATTTATGCCTTCGGAGTTTAGCAAGTACATTATGCGTTTCTTTTTCGAAATCCTTGAGGCGTTGCTCATCATTATCGTAGTCAAAATAATCGTCATATTGTGATTTTTGCAGCATCCATTTCTTAGTATCCTTGTCTAGGAGGAGGGCGCCAGTAGATTTTAGAAAAACCGACATTTCAGCTTTCATCTGTTTGGAAGAAACAAATTAATTAATTTCAAAGGGGAAGTGCAGCAAATCAATAGTTTATATACAACTGAAAATCAAGGCAACACAAGAGAGTCTAATAGAAAGTAATTAGAACCTGGAATAGCCATTGTTGTGCTCTCAACTTCAGGTAACAAGCATACTGAACAGCTCGCTGGTCTTTAGAGTAGAGAGCATCCAGTACAGGCACAAATCTCTGGGAATCAAAAAAAGGAAAAAAAACACAAGGTCATGATAAGTAGCTAGTTTCATGACTCCCGGTTCGAGAGAGTTGACATTTGTTTTTAAGAAGATAGGTTTTGCAATTCAAAAAGGGCTTGCAGCGCAGTTGCCTGCTATGTAATTTTTCTTTCCAGTTCTATTTATTTTCCTAATTAGGAAAAAAAACAAAATAATCGCAAATAAAAAAAAATATATTTTTCTTTTCTCTCGGCGATTTTAGGGCGCGCCTAATCTCGCCCAGCAGTAACATTAAGGAATAAAATTTGTAATCAAAGACGGAAAAACAATAGGTAACTTACTTTAAGGATATCTAAATCCTGAGATGCATCATCCATGGATGGATAAAGACCCATACCTAGATTGGCGCATGTATCTTTGTGAAAGCTCAGAAGGGTGTCAATCTTTTCTTCATCGGAATAATTCGTCGGATTTCTCAGAATTTCCAACATGGGAATCCTGGAAAAATCATTTACCGATTAGATATTGGAAGGAATAATATAATCATAATTTTCAATCTAGAAATCAACAAGTACCTGTGGTCGTCAGAATATTTATAGTCTTTTGAAGAACCCTTCTTACACATCTCCAAATAATCCATCGTCATCCTAAAATAAATATTAATACTGGAAGAATAAGAAGAAGAATTAATCGAACAAAATATTAACACATAAATAAAATTCATAGAGTTTGATTTACCTCATGGTCATCATCGTAGCTTTCTTTTGCTGGTTATCGCGAGGTTGTTGTTGAATTGGAAAAGAGATTAAGAGAAAGAAATCGTCGTATATTTTTGATTTTGACGAAACCTATAAGTTATTTATATACCCTGGGTCTTGTTGTATTAGGAAACCTGCTCCTTCCTAATATAGCCCACGCATAGAGCAACAGAACCGTTGGATCTTTCAAACTTAAAATAAATCGTCGGATTTTTGGAAAATAATTCCGTCTGAACTATTCCGTTGGATTGTCTATGTTACAACCCATTTGATTCGCTGGATTTCACAAAGACAAAAAGAAAACTTATTCTTTCACAAATTTACAAAAATACCTCATTTGCCGTTCCCCCAAACGATGTTCTTCCCAGTTTTGTCTGTCGTTCTTCATTCCATTCACCGAATTTAAAAGACTACACGCAACTCTTTTGGGAATTCTACGGATGGGGACCGAATAACTTTATATAAAGAGGATCTTACGTCATATAATTTGGGTGAAACATCCACTACTTGAAGGCCTTTTAACTACAGATAAGTAAAGCTGTAGTGTAGGATAATTTGGGTGAAACAAAGGGCGTGTGTGTTGCACATGTTATTTGAGGTGAATATGTCTCACACAAGTGCCATTTAATATAATAGAAATAGTCAGACATTCTTTCAAGTCTCTCAGTGTTCTAACTTGACCTCGTATTATTGTTACTTTCTTTTGTATACAGGGATATTTAAGTAAAAAGCCCCACAACACACGATTTTGCTTTGCTTGATATATATACCGCAGATAGAGATGTATGTTAGTTACAACCTCATAGTCCATTGAATGAGAGAATCACAACCAAGAAAAAATTTTGTTCCTTTTATCTGTAGTTATTTATCTATTTCTCTAAATCCCTATCATACAAAAAGCAAAGCAAAGAGGTGTTTTTGCCTCGCTTTACTAAAATGTCCATATGTTGTCCTAGGCGCCAAAGTGTCCTTATTCTGAACTTGGGCGCCACGCAGTAGGTAAGGAGATGCCACTTTAAAAAGTGGCGCCCAGGCGTCGCCTTTCTAGGCGCTCAGGCCAAGGCGCCAGTTTGTTGGGCGCCAAAGTGGCATTTTTATGCCAAAAAAGGAAAAAAAATATTACCAAAATCTTTTTCATTAAGTCAACATTAATATTTTAAAACCCTAATCTAATTATGTTAAGAAACAGATCATTCCTAGCTGTTTTTGTTAATTACTTAAACAATAGTGCAAGAAAAAAAATCTTTCCATTTTTTTTTGCAAATCTTTTCATTAAGATTTACGAGCTAAAAAAGAAAATCCTAATGGTGGGTTTGTTGGAAGAACTCGGATTATAAATTCTAGGATTCATGTAAATTCCTTATGTGTTTGGTAATTCAATTAAAAATCATAGGATTTATAGAGTTTTCTTATATTAAAGTTCGTACCGTTTGGCATTACCCCCAAATCTTAAAATTGCATATATATGGGATTTAATGTTTAAAAAAAGTGGGTCCATAAATCCCTTGATAAGTTTCCCAACAAATCTTAGGGGAGGGGTCGGACTCCATATGGAGGATTTCTTCAGGAAAACAATCACGTAGAAACGTGATTCCAGGATTCGGGCAACCAAACATATAAAGGGAAATGTAATTCTACCAAATCTCCTGAACCCATAAATTCCACCTTTAAAATTCTACATCCAAACCCACCATAAGCTAATTATCAGTTATGTCAAGAACATAAACCTATGTGGGAATTATTGTTCTACACCGCGGCTTCGCCGAGCCTCGCTGCGGCTCGGAATTTTACACCTGACGCCACGCGGCGCCTTACGCCCATGACAACATAGAAATGTCCCCACGTACAAAAACGTAGTGAAAATAATTTAAGACCTAATTCGTAAAATCTGTACACTCGGAACACTAAAACATACATTCAACTCCAAATAACACATGCAGCGCATGTGCCCTCTGCTAGTCTTAGTAAAATAATCATATCTTTATTGCACAGGACAAGGTGACTGACACAAATATGATCATCTGACATGAAAAATGGTAGGGTAAATAGGTATTTCCCTAAGGAATAGCTTACATCCTAGATATAACTACAGTTGGCGGTGGTTCAGAGTCGGTGCAATTCACATACTACATAAACATACACCACAAAAGACAGACAGACATTACCTTCCTATTTGTGTTACAGAAAATACAGCTTGAGCGATCGTCAGAGTATCATAAAGATCGCACGAAGTATCAAACTTCCGTTCTTCCTTCTCAACAGCAACAAAAAATTGTTTGATACCCTAACACAGCAAACAAAAAGGTACACCAATTAATAACCAAATAATTAACACCGATATAAGATCACAGTCATGTAACGGAAGCATAACTAAAATAAGACTGCATACCTCCAACGTCAATTCATCACGTTTTAAAAGGATCCTCGCAGGTTCTGTCATGAACTTGCTAGTGATCTCCAGTATTTCATGAGGAAGCATTGCCGAAATCAAGCATACCTATACAGATATAATATGAGTATCAAAGGAAATCATCATGAAACCTTTTATAGCATTGCAACGGTAAAGAAAAAAGTAGCTGCAGCGAAATCCTTTGTACCAGAAGTTCTGGTGGAAGATATTGATAAACGTCATAGATTTGATCTTTAAAACCTTCACTCAACATCTCAACAGATTCATCAAGTACTAACAATTTGATAGCTCGAGTACGTAAAGATCTTCTCTTGATAATATCACAAACTCCCCCCTGGTGTACCAGATGTAAAATGAACTCCATCCTCTAATTTCCTTGTATCTTCACACACACTTTGACCTCCAATACAAGCATGAACTTGACTATTCATATAACTACCAAAATCAATTCTTGAAACCTGAACATGAAAACAACTATTCAAAGTTAATGAGATATTCCAAAATACAACACAGAACAAAAGATTCAAACTCATTGAGAAATTCATCAAAAGAGACCTAAAAATTTGGAAACCGTCGACCACCAGCAAGTACACCCACAACTTTCAACGATAGAACCCCCACCCAAGACAAACCACCTCAGAACCTCCAACAACTGGCAACCACTAGATCCACTACCAGAATCTAGAGTTGTCAAGGCGTGGTGGTTCTGGTTACCAATAGAATCTAGAGTGAGAGACGAGACACCCCTGGAAAACTGACGTCTGTTTGTGATATATACTGCTACCAATGACTGCCTTATTGGAACGGCAGTCAAACCCCACTAACTGAACACCAGCCTGAATATGACCGCGAGTCATTAAGGAAACCTTATTAATGCATAGGATGCCTGACCACAAAATCAGAATCAAATCTAAGGTAGTGATTTGTTTAGGAAAAATAACTTGTTACTCCTATGAATGATGAACTCCACAATTATACGACTAAAGGAGAAATTTGTAAGCCAAAACTGAACTACTGGACATATATTATAGGGGCCCTATGGCTATAATGTACCCCGCAGATATAAATTCTGCATCTCCACAGAAAGTTTTGGTGCGTGATAAAAAAAACAGTGCACAGAATCGATTTTTGATGACCAAAGCAGAAGGATTAAAGGTCTATTGATGAGTGAAAAAAAATCTATTAATATGAAAGATTATGAAAGATTATAAATCTATTAATATGAAAGATTTTAAATCTATTAATATGAAGATTAATAAATTTCTTAAACCAATTTTTCCCGGTTCTATTCTTGCTGCTGATTGTATCGTGATTGCACACGCGTACACGACTGTTAATTGCTTCTTCTGTTCTATCCTACAAACCAATTTTATTGCGCGTTCTATAGATAGCAGTATGTGTCCTCCCATCAAACAGGATTCCTGGAAAGTGTTCTGACACCGTCGAGGGGAAAAATAAACGGAAAGGATGCTTTAGTTTATAGAAATCGGTGATAGTTTCTATCGCAATTAAGAATGACTATCTTCCTTTTGCTGATGGATAACTTACGAGATCCCTATAAGGTAAGTTTTGGAGCTGAGGGCTGGCTAATGATTCGCTACAAAGCAGTTCAATGTTGTTTCAAGACCGTTAACCTAAGTTTCAAATTTGTAGCCTAGACATTTAATCCTAAGACAATGAAAACACGTGAACTCCTAAGACTATTCATTCGAAAAGGCAAAGCACCTCTTTTGCAATGAAATCATTTAACACTGACAAACGTATATATACATGGACGATGCAAGATTTATGTACTACCACGTGGTAACAAATCTTGTACAATAGTCAAGAATTATGTACAAAAAATAAATAAATGATAAGAACAGCAATACAAAAATTCAGGTAAAATATATAAAAAGATCATGCTCAGAAAATTCAGGTAAAGCCATGTTAGCAACAGACATATCATATCAACAAAAAATGATATCATTATCATCACTGAATATCCCAGAATAACAAGACCCTAAAGAGCTAAATTTTGGATCTAATTGCCGATTTCCAAAAGCAAACTATGCCCAGGCCCTACCCCCCTCGCACCCATAGCCCTTTGGGTATCTCAAAAACAGTTCAAATTACTAGAACACATGTAGCACCAGGGACCCAAAAAAAAAAACTCTAAATCAGGTACTTGTTGCAAAGCTGAGTAATAAGAAAATGGTATAACATTTTAGTCTATTTCCGAAAGATTGCACCCTAGGCCACTGGGAGTCTAAAAAAACTTAATTTTGCTTAGCAAACAATTATCAAATTAACATATTCAATGAGGGAACGTTCAGATCCTACATTTAGTTTGTTCAAAACATGAGATCATGAAAGTACAATTTGTCAATCAAGGATGAGGGATAAGCAAACACATCAACACTAACAATTACAAATGTAAAAACATGCAAGAATAACTCACCCGACATGAAGCAGTTCTCATTGATGATTGCCAGGTCCTTGTGCAGCCTGAGAGTTTCCTTGTTGCTGCGGCTGTATCTGAAGAAGGTTTGCAGCAAATTGCAACATTCATTGATATGTTTGGTTCTTATCACTAGCTGAAACTGAAACTGACCTCGCCGACATTTCTTTATTTAACATGATGTACTTCTGAAATCGAGTTAAAAAAACAATAAATAACCTGATAAGATCCTTTATTGGTAAGATACAATAACTGAATTTCGTAAATACATTAGGTTAAATAAAGAAGGTCAGGGTCTAAATGTGTTTTCTTTTCTTTTATCATCTTCGACTCATAACAGTATACAAAAGACCAGGGTGATCATTAAGAGAAACCACCAACATGATTGTGAACTCATACACAAACCTAAGACATGAAAAGAAAATATTTGAAAGATACAATATAATCTGTTAGTTTCTTAGTTATATTCTAGAAGATCTACGTTTATCTTCTCAATCCTCGACTTTATTTATGAGGAATTCGATTTTGTACACAAAATAAACTAATCATATTAAACAGCCATTTTCCACCTTTACTAATTCAATCTGATTTATAGTTAGAAACAAAAGGTATATAGTGGTTTCGAAAAAGAGAGTTTACCGGGCAATGTATAGCTATCTGCAGTGCAAGACTGAGTTGGTTGGTGCTGATTGAGAAAGCTTATAGACTGAGATCATAGATGCTGATTGAAAGAGCATGTTTATCGTGATATCATCTACATGATCATTCTCTGTTGATTGGTATCCATCAATCTTTTGTTTGCTTCAATTGAATTCTATCAATCTGGTGGCTTCGTATTAGCAACATTGTTACCTGCACCATATAAATCTACAAATTAAGGCCGATAAGAAATTCACAATAGAAATAAGAGAGGTTAATATTAGATCATAAGAAAAAGCACCGGAAGCTATGCCAACATTGGGTCTGATACACATGAAGAAGTTCTTCTCAAGCAGCAGAAATCTGCAAATTATTTGTATTTACAGTAGTGTCGTAGTTACAGAAAAAAACAACCAAGTAGGCAAGTACCAGTATAACAACACAACCCAAAAAAGTTCATTCCAGAAAACTTACTTGGCATCATTCAAACCATCTATATAAGATCAGCCATGTTCATTTGCATCTCATCTAATTGAGTACTGTAGTACTTTACTGCTCTATGTCTCGGAGAATCTTGATATCATCATTTCGTACAAAGTTTATAGCAATACCCTGCAGATAAAAGCGGATACAATATTACATTTTACACAACAAAAACAAAAAAACTTTCTGTCTGAAAATGAGAGCTCAGTGTTTCAAAACCAGAGAGAAAAAATTACCTTCAGCCCAGAACGACCAGATCGACCAATCCGATGAATGTAAAGTTCACGATTGTTTGGAAGGACATAATTAATAACCAAGGACGCCTAAAAAGCACAAGCAGTAGGAATTAGCAGAAGAATTAAACCAATTCTGACTGCAAAAGCAACTAGAGTTGACGATAATATCCATGTAATTTCATTTTTGATCTATCATAATGAAATAGACATAGATTTGTTTTTCTCTCTCTAAGTGTTCTAATTTGACCAGTTTTACCTCGTATTATTTTTACTTTTATTTTACATGTGCAGCGCATAAGCGTCTACTAGTCTTAGTATCTTATCTTTATTGCACAGGACAGGGTGACTGACACAAATATGATCATCTGACATGAAAAATGGTGAATCATGTCAGTGCAATTCACACACACACACACCACAGTGAATCATGACTTAGGTATATCCACCATTGCGCTATGGAATTTCTTACATCCTTGATATAACTACAGTTGGCTGTGAATCAGAATCGGTGCAATTCACACACACCACATAAACATACACCACAAATAACAGAGAGACTTTGTGTTACAGAAAATAACAACTTGAGTAACCATCGGAGTATCATAAAGATAGCACAAAGTATCAAACTTCCATTCTTCTTTTTCAACAGCAACAAAAAATTGTTTGATACCCTAACATATAGCAAACAAAAAGATACAAGAATCTATAACTAAAATAATTAACACACTGATTAATATCTCAGACATGTAACAAAAGCCTCACTAAGATAAGTTAGAGTCTTAGACTAGATACCTCTGATGTCAATTCATCACGTTTTTACAAGGGTCGTCACAGGTTCTGTCATGAACTTGCTAGTGATCTCCAGATTTCATGAGGAAGCATTGCCGAAATCAAGCATACCTATACAAATATAATATTAGTATCAAAGAAATCATCATGAAACCTTTTGATTATGGAGTGCATAAAATAAAGGAAAAAAAAAAAAAAAAAAAACTACAGTGAAATCCTTTGTACCTGAAGTTCTGGTGGAAGATATCGGTACACGTCATAGATTTGATCTTTAAAACCTCTGCTCAACATCTCATCAGATTCATTAAGTATTAATAACTTGATTGCCGAGTACGTAACGATCTTCTCTCATCAGATACAACATGAACTCCATTCTCTAATTTCCTTATATCTTCACCAACACTTTGACCTCCAATACAAGCATGAGCATGAATACCCGTATGATCACCAATGGCTAATATAACCTTCTCAGTTTGTGTTTGCTAATTCTCTTGTTTGTTGATGACAAAATCAATGCTTGAACCCTAGACCCAAAATCAAAGATTCAAATTTAATGAGTTATTCAAAGAAAGAAATCTAAAACACAAAATCAAAGAAACTATTAAGATATCGATGGAAAAAAGTAAATGAATAAGCTGTCTGTAGACCAACAGCATCCATCAGAAACACCAACACCTACCAGAACAACCACTCAACCACCACAACCTACAAACGCCAATCACCAGAACCCCACCGCCCCCCCCCAATAACCCCAAAACTGTCAACCTCCAACAACTGGCACCTACCAGAACCACCACTAGAATCTAGAGTGGTGTGAATGGTGGTGGTTCTGGTGGTAATGTTTTTGGATGGAGTTTGCCCTGGCGGTTCTGGTGGTAATGTTTGGTGGTTCTGGTGGTAATGTTATGATAAATGGTGCTGGTGGTTCCGGAGGTGATTGGTTAAATTCTGGAGGCGGACTATTGATACACCTTATTGTCTAGTTAAATCCAGAAATCAAAACATCCCCCCACATTATAATCCCCTAAACAAACCAAAACCCCGTAGAAGAAGAAAAACTTGATAACAAAAACCCATTTCATCCTTTAATAATAATCAAGTTTAGCAAAGTTTTACCAGTACCAGATTGAGCTTGAGCAATCATATCTCTTCCTTTAATAATAAGTCCGTATTCATAAATCCCACACAGTAATTCATCTTTAATACCCATTTCATCAAAACTGCTTACTGGTTCCATACAGTAAGCAAAGGATACAAATTCCCACACCTTCTAAATTGTCATTGAAATAAAAACTACAAATATCCCAAAAGCAAAAATACTCTAGTCAAGTGAAGTGGGCTAGCTTAAGAGCCATTCCCAAGGCTGAAGCCCCGTTTGGGATTGCTTTTTTTCAACCAAAAGCACTTTGTAACAAATTTGTAATAAATTTTTCCAAAAATTATGTTTGTTAAAAAAATTTCAAAGTGTTTTTGGAGAGAAGCACTTTGTTTTAAGCCTCGCTTTCAAAAGCTACTGTCAACACTAGTTTTTAAAAAGCGGGAAAAAGCAGTTGTGGACCCACATAATTGGACATTTAACTGATTCTCTATTTTAACCTTGTTAATTTATTATAAAGACAAGTTTTCGCCAAATATTGTACGTTTGACATTAAAATTCTAATTTTATTTTATTTCTCTATTTTTTTCATTTTTTATTTAAATTAATAAATACAATAATAATTAAAATTATTATATAAAATAATAAAAAAAATAAAAAATATTAAAATAATAAATTTAATAAAAAAAAAATTGAATTTTTTTTTTAAATAATAATATTTTCATAGCAAACCATAATCATAAATTTTTTAATTAAATAATAAAAACAATTAAAAAATTAAAAAAAAATATTACTTATATTTTATTACATATATTAAAATTAGAAATATAATTTATTATAATAAAATTGTATTAAAACTAATTTTTTGAAATATGTCTATTTTAATCATTAACTACATCACCAAAGACTTTTAAATACCCGATTTTAAGCTGCACTTACTTTGTTAATTGCCGACAAGATTTTTTAAATTATAGTTTACCAAACGTCATGCATTTATTTTCAAGACACCATGACGCATAAAGACAAAGACAAAAGATTTTCTAAAATTCACAGCAATACCAAAAGCACTTTTAAAACCTATGTATGTCAATAAATTTTGAAGTTGGTGTTTGGTAAAAAAAAAACTAAAGTGCTTTTTATCCAAAGCACTTCCCAAATTCTCAAATTTTAAAAAGTTGGGAGGAGCAAACTTTAAAAGCTACAAAATATAAGATGTGGTCCCACATAAATTTAATGCCTGATTATCTTTTTATCCCTACTTTATTTTATAAATGACAAAAGTTACCCTTAAATTTATATACAATCAATTTACTATTTCTTATATTGCATTTTTTAAATATTATTATTTTTTATTATTTGAACTATTTTATATACCATTTTAATTAATTTGTCAACGAGAAATAAAAACAAATATTAAATAATTACTTAATTTAGTTTCATTTTTGCTTGAATAATTACTTAATTTGTCAACAGAAAATAAAAACAAATATTAAATAATACTTAATTGTTAAAATAAAATAATTTCTTAACAATCATAATGATAGTGGTAATTAGTATGAACATTAATATTATATAGTAAAAAAATTAATTATTTTTAAACCCAATAAAATTGAATAAAACTACCATGAGTGATATGTCCTGTTTTTGTCATTTGTTACAACAATGGTTGAATGAAATTTTACCAACACATTTTGATTGTTTTTTTAATCGCCTTCAACTTTAATTAATATTTTACCAAGCGTCTGCTCTGTATTTCTCACGAGCCACAAGCACGTGACGCACAATGAGAAAAGTGCTTTTACAAAAGCTGACAATACTAAACTAAGCGCTAGTCATGTGGGCTAGATATCTGAAACTGCTCAGATTGGCCGTCCACGTCGACTGGGCAACCTCCTAGAGTCATGTGGGTCTAGATATCTAGTTGTTAGTTTGGCCATCCACGTCATCCTGAGCGTGAAGCGGTTTAGGCGCGTTTTGTGGCCTGAAGCAGTTCAGCGTTTTAGTTTACTTTTGAGCGTCTGAACAGTTCGTGGCTTAAATCTCAGCCGTTAGATTTTGTGATTTTTGTGACGCCTGACAGTTCGGCGTTTGGTTACACTGTTCGAGGCCAGACAGTTCAGCGTTTTTAGCGCCGAGCAGGTTCGAGCATTTTACGAGCGCGAAACGGTTCGGCGATTTGGTCACTTTTGGCTGCCGAACGGTTCGGCATTCAATCGCTGCGATAGTGCGGCTGCCGAGCAAATGCGCGAGAGAGAAGTAGCCGAGAAAGAGTGTTAACTTTTTTCCACACTTTTTTCATGATTTTGCAACACTTTTGGCCAATCTAGCGGTCCACATCTAGCTCATAGGACTTAGCTTCAAGGCAATGGCCAAACACAAAAATCGTTCGACCTGAGGTGGATGACCAAACTAGGTTTTCCACTATTTTGGGAAAGCTTTAGGCGTTAGAGTACTAGACGCGCGTCATTAAGAAAAAGCGAGTGGCGCTCAACGGCGAGCAACTGGCGTGAAGGTGTAAAACATGCCAGCGACGAGAGGATGGCGAGCGTCACGGACTCGTAGTCGCGGTGGTTTTCCTGGTGACGCTTAGCTGATAGAATTTTTAAATTTTGATTTCCTTTTCCCTCTATAAATTGTCGTAATCTTCAAACAATTCGATGCCAAAATTCACTTAAATTTTCTCTTATAAAAATGGATTTGAAAAAGCGATCACACTTTTACGCATGCAAAACTCGACTGTTTCTAAGATATGTGGAGTTTTAAAAAGATTGAAAATTGTAAAAGGAAGTGCAAGTTTTAGAAGTTGCTCCAAGAAAATGTTAAAGCTAAAAGGCAAAGAAAAGCTCATTTTGAAACTTAACAAAAAAATTCAAAAACAAAGGTGAAACTGCCAAAGAGCGTTGAATGGAAAATAGTCAGTCAAATGAAGATAAAAACGGAGGCCGAAACTTGTGCTTGATTTATATTAAAGTTTTTAATATTGTCGAAGTTTATATCTTGTAAAATTGGCGAGAATATCAATGAATGAAAATATTTATATTTTAAAATAGATTTCCACTTTAGATTCGTGAAATTTATTACCATTTATTTAAACTTGCAAATAACATCAAATTACATTTTAATAAACCACAACAAAAACATCAAATTACATCAAATCCGAACACATTCTCTCTCAGAAAGTTCATAGCATTCAAAATGGCGTAAACTCTCTCCTTTCTTAGTGGCAGAACTTGGTCGAGCTTATGGTTTTTCGGTTCTTCGTTGGATAAATCGGGTTGTTAATGATGAACCATCCACAAGATTTCGTATAATGTTTGGACTTCATTCTTGATGAATGCAATTCTTAGTTCTAGGATCTTCTTTTGTTTCTTATTTAGCCAGTTCCCGCGAAAATACAAAATGTCCCAATATCTTTCCCAGTCATGGTCATGGTTCATTGGTCATCAAGCCGTACACGATGTAACCAACATCGAACTAGAGCAAATCTTCTTCCAACTGTAAATTCCTGAGCCGCACTTTCGAGTGCGAACGATGTACTTGAGATGGACCATCTTTTAGACCAAACACGCTCAAAACGAAAAGGCTTACCGTGAGCTTCCTCCCAATTATCAAGAGTCATGATCACTTCTTCTTCTTCCTTGATTACGAAGAATTTTTCTCATCAATTTCCATTACATGTTCAAGAAATGGTCAGGACCAAGCTAACTCTGGCAAACGAGCACATACGAATTCTTGACTTGAGCATCTCAGTTTCCAGTTTCCAGTCAATGAGATCGAACATTAAATCACGTTCTCCCAAAAAGAACTATCATGAGAAATAACAACACCGGTGATTACCCTATTAAAGAAATATGCTTTGCATAGAGTTATATCCTCTTCTTCTAAACTTGGGACCACGATTTCTAAGAGACATTTTTGCAAAAGGAGGAGGATAGATATAAGAAAGAAGAAGAAGAAGATGTGATTTTGGAAATACAATGAATGAATGAATTTTATAGATTTGAGAACGAAAAATTTGCCGTTGGAAATGGAAATTTAGCCGTTGGCGTTCTTTTGTAAAGTCTCGGGCGACATTAGTAAAGTCGCCCGAGAATTTCAGGATTTGCGACGTTGAATTACCAGTGGCCAATTTCTATTATAAATTTCCAAACCAACCGATTTCTCTCATAATCCACCATGTTTTCTAAAGGCAAAATGAAGCAAATATTATGTGTCGATGCAAAGAGGTTTGCCCATTATGTTTCATGGATAACCACAGTCTTATGCAATGTCTTGGATGTATTCAAAGTGTCCAAGAGGAAGGTTGTTCATCGAGAATGGTGATTGAATCACTGGCAAAAAGCTCGAGGTATTTGCATGTCAAGATCCCAATTGTCCCGAGGAACCACATATGCTAGATGATGCTATGAAGATTAAAAAGAAGAAGAAGAAAAGATTGCAACAATGTGCAAAAACTTCAAACTTAAAGCCAAATTGAAGAAGGAGTTATTACCACGCAATCATTGTGGATATAAATCATGAATACAAACATTGTCCACAGAGAATCGATTCATGCTCAAAAGCCCTAGGTTGCGGGACTTTTATGCATTTACGGTCTTCTTCAAGAAGACACATATGGAAGGCATTTTTGGGAATGTCCTGTGTGTTTTTGGTGGAGTGGGCTGATTGAAGTTGTAGGACAAATCGATTCACTATGGTATTATGTTATTTAATTTGTTGTTTATTAGGTGTTATTATCTAAAACCATCAATATCAAGTAATTTAAATTTCACTTGATTAAACATTGCACCATCAATTTCATAAATAAAACATACTTTTGCATTGAACAACCACATCATACATGAGAATAAAAGAAATACATTAAATTAAAACAACTACTACATATGCGTCAATTCTCGCAGCGGTGGTGGAATTCCTAGGTTGATGTAGGATCATATCATTGAGCACCCTAAGAATATTGGAAACAAGCATGGAAGGCGAAGACGACCATGGGGTGAGATGATGGCCACATCGCTAGAGTTACGGGCAACACTTCATGTTCGGCCACCGTTCAAAACTTATTTTTGGTGATTCAACATTAGTTGGGCGACAAACTCCAATACATTCGTTCTAATTACACTAAAGCGATGGACCAATCCGTGAGAATCACGCCCCGGATGTTCCCAGTTTCAGTGGTGAACATTCTGAACATTTGTCCCGTAGAAGTGAACATTGAATCGGAGTTAAGGGGTTCCATACCCAACCACGGTCCAACTTTCTCTAGTTGATTTTTTTTTCTGATTCAAATGACTCGTCTGAATCTGACTCGTTATGGTTGCGACAAATATTTTTTTTTTTTTTGAAATATAAGGTTGATAAATTTGAAGAAAAGAATTGTGAATATAAAAAGTTAATCCCGACAAATAAAAGACTTTCAAACAAGAAAAAGGTTAATGATAAAGGTCTTATTAGGCATATTCCTATGCATATGCCAAACACTGATGTTTGGCATATATACACCCACTATGGGTATGCTAAACTGCCAAACTCATATGTCTATATGCCAGGAATAACATATAGGCATACATGATGGAGTTTCCAGCGAGCGATAGAGTGTTCATCGCTCGATGGTCATAACAACGCTCGCTGGTCTTTAAAGCGCCAACGATAGTCAAGTTATCGCTCGCAGGTCTGATCATCGCTTATCAGATCTTCATCCAACGGCTACCATTCTAACCCTCTATAAATACCAAATTTCAAACTCATTTCAACTCACACAAGAATTTCTAAATTTCTCTAGAATTTCTCAATCTCCAATTCTTTTCATCACTCTTCCAATTCTTCAGAGAGCATGGCAAACGACGTGCTGCCGAAAATCAAAGAGTTGTTAATCGTGTTAGTGTGCAAAGTGAAATTAGGAGAAGTCAATTTAGGAGAAGGCAAATTAGGAGAAGTCAAATAAGGCGAAAACCAAAATTCACTATTGCGGAAGATGAATGTATTTGCAGGAATTATATTTCTTCTATTGATGAGACTTTATTCGGAAATGCATTACATCTCGAAACATTATGGCAAATGATTTTTTGGAAATTTTTAAAAAAAAAAGCAATGAATCTCAATAATCGTGATATTTCAGAGTTGATTCAACGCTTCAATATAATCAATCAGGAAAGGTTTGTTGCTTTACTTCATCAAGAATGTCCAAATTTGAGGAATGGTGAATCCATGATGGAATTAAGACAAAGGTATCGTCACATCTACGAAAAAGACTTCCGATTTGAAAATTGTTTCGAGATATTAAAAAATTTGCCCAAATATTGTCCAATATTTTAAAATATGCTTTAATTTCTCGATTGTCCACTTAAGTTCTTATGTTTTAATTTCATAATTGTCTAAGTATTAGGTTTTAATATTTGTTTAAACTATTAAATGTATCTCTAATTAAAATGTAAGATTGGATTAAGAATAGAATTAAGCTTAATTTTCAACAATACTCGGCAAATTTCCAAATTCATTAAACTTCGATATAATCATTGATAGTCATTTTACAAGACATAAAACTAGATAATAATAATTTGAAATATAGACTTTAAAGATAAAAATTTGGGACAATGTTCTTCATATTGTTAATCTTCTTCATTTCACCAAACTTCCAATCAATGCGCTCATGAACGGAGTCTCCTTTGTTTATCTTCTTCTTTGGCTTCAAATTTGTTTTGCCTTGATTTTCCTTGCCTTGAACTTTTCTTTGCCTTTTCTTAGTTGCGGTTTTGACTTGGTTAATATCCAAAACTTGAAGACATCTTTGCTTTTACCAATTTCTTTATAACTCTCACAATTCTTCTTAACGGCACCTTTAAGCACTACTCCAGAAAAATCAAGTTGTGTTGCCGAATCAAGTTGGGTTAATTGTGCCATTTGGAGAAAATAGAAGAAATAAATTAGATTGAGAATTAGAGAATAGATTGAGAAATAGAGAAATTTTTTGTGTAAAAAATTTGGGGTAAGTTTTGAGTTTGAAAGTTACATATTTATAGCGATAAAGAACTAGTCGTTGGCGCTAGACTCAAAATCGCTGGCGATAAAGAGATTAACGTTGGCGATAAAGACTTTATCGCTGGTGTTATAGTCAATATCACTCGTTAGAAACTCAGTCGCTTATTGGTTTTCCCATAGTGGCGCAAATGGTTTGCCATGCCACCTGGTATGCCAAACACCATTTTTTTGGCATGTGCATAGGAATAGGCCTTAGAAACTTACTGTATTTTACCCATAAAAGACCCGATATCATGTTTGCTTCGAGTATGCTTCCTCCTATGTTAATGAGCTCACCTAGTCATCTACATCTTGGCACGACAAAAAAATTGTTAAGGTACATGTACAAGGAACAATGAATTTTGGAATCAAGTATTTTAGGAATTTGAAGGTCAAATTGATTGGCTATTGTGATAGCTAGCGACTTGAGAGGTTGTACATCAAGGTATGTTTCTCTCTTGGTTCAGGGATATTCTCGTGGGAATCGAAGAAGAAACAAACCATGGCTCAATCAAGCAAAGGATAATATGTTTCAGCATCAATATTTACTTCTCATGTAGTATGGTTGAGAAGATTTCTAGAAGACATTCAAGAAAAACAAGTAATAAGGATTAAAAATATTTGCTGAAAAAAATCAGCAATTGCGATGTCCAAAATTCAATTGAGCATTGCAGAACAAGACACATCAAACTCAAGTATCACTTCATTCGGGAAGCGTAGGCCGAAGAAGGTGAGATTCAACTCAAGTATTGAAAGTTGGAAGATCAACTAGTTGTGATGTTAGTCGTCAACAAGGGACTGACTGCAGAGTGTAGTCAGAGAAAAATTCCTAAGATGTAATAGGATATTGACTGCACACAGAGTGCAATCAAAGATAAAACTCCTGAGTATTATAGTGAAGTTGTAGAGCACTGTTAAAAATTAATGAGTTGACACTAAGGGTCCACATATATCTTTGTATTAGGTCATTTATGGACCTAGTATAAGTATAAAAATATGTCACAAAATTTGTAAGGAGACTGAATCAAAAGAAATAGAAAGTGAGAACAAGTCTACCACACCTTCCCACTTTATTGAATAAAAAATAAGTTCTTAATCAATCAAATCAAATATCCAATAAATTTCAATCAGTGGTTTCGTAATTTGAACAACAATTTTTATATCATGTGTGGTTTCCTAATCTGAACTACAATTTATGTTTATTTCTTCTATTTTGTATGTATGATAATCTTATGGTCTCACATGAAACAAGTATGAGTAGTAACTATTATTCAAGGAATTATCGAACAAGGCTTCTTCTTCTTTTTCTTCTTTGAAATATTTAAAATGAAGAAAAAACCCATCAAAGATTTGGAATAACATTAAATTCGGCGACCTGATAGACTCAAATAAGATAATTTACAAACGTACTTTCGGGAAACACCGGTGTTTCTTCACATGTCTACTAGAGAGTCATTTCGTCTGCAGCTCGGAAAATTTCTTATGCATATCGCCACCACGGCTTATCCGCAAGATTGGGGCAGTACGACCAAGAAGAAAGCATATTTCGAAATCTATCAGTGTTTTAACATGAGTTTGAAAGACTATCTAGGGACACCAGACTCCCAACCAACCACATATGGCGTTTTCCTACTAGGGTACGTAACAACACTTGGCTCCTTGTTGTTTTTTTATTTTTTGGGTATATAAAAGTTAAAGTTATATTTTGTTTGTTTTAACAGACAAATGACCAATCGACTATATGGAAAAGCATTAACTTTGGCGTTCTGATAGAATCAAACAAGATAATTTACAAAGGTACATTTGGGAAAACATCGATGTCTCTTCGCAAATCTACTATTGAGTTATTTCTTTTGCAACTCCCACACTTTCTTATGCGTATCACCACCACGACTTATCCACCAGAGGTGGGAAGTACGACTAAGACAAAAGCAAATTCCGAAGTTAATCAGTATTTTGACATGAGTTTGGAAGACTATCTACGAACACATGAAATTCACGTAATTTTTTTATCTCATACGACCTGGTGACTCCCAACCAACCACCTTTGGCGTTGGTCTAATAGGTACATAACAACACTTGGCTATTAATTTTCTCTCTCTACCCAAAACTTTCGGCAGAAAACTTTTTGCAGGCAAAGCTCGAGACTGCTCAGATGTTCTTGGATCTTCACGGATCTAAACAGATCTGAGCAGTACTAATCTAAATCTTAAGCTTTATTAGTTTTTTTCGTAGTTACAGTAGATTAGAGGAGTATTAGAGTTTTTTTCTTAGTTCATCTCAAAACCTTGTTTTTGTCATGCTTGTACCGCCGATTCTCGGCTAAATCTCTTGGTTCGCTGGCTAATCACACCAAATTAATGCTTCGGTTGATAGATCTGTTGCGCCTTTGTTTTATCAGGGGTTTCATGATTAATTTCTCTGTTGGTTTACATGATGAAAAAACAGAAAATGGGTTTTCTTCTTTGGACGTCGTCTCCTTTACCTGGTTGGTGCTGTATTTTTCTGGATTAAGTCTTAATCTCTATAAGGTGTCATGATGCTGAATTGATTACAGCTCTACTAGTTTATCTTTTGATTGTCCAGAAGTTTTATTGCCATCATTGTTCTTCATATTTCCGGAATCGCTGAGTTTAATTGAAGCCTTACTCATACCGTTTCCAAAATATAATTGAGGTCTTCACAACATAACCCCTTTCAATTCAGAACCTTTTCTCTACGAGTTGCTAGTTTATACCTAATTAATCCTTTGCTACTATTTCATAATAAAACCTCCGATTATGACACTATATAAATTTAATCTGATGCTTCTCAAATTTTAACCCAAGCTCAAATACAAAACCCTTCTTTGCCAAGTTCAATCCGATGTGTTTTTTGTGTTTGGGTTTGTTTCCTGCATCCTTGAAGTCTCTGTCTACTGTTTCAGTTTTAGTATTCCTCCTTGTGTTCTTTCTCCTCATTTAAGAATGTTTTGGTATTCTTATTCCATAATACCAGTCTGTTCGCTGATTTAAAGTTATGAAAGGAGTTAATTGCCTTGTTGTTGAAGGTTTGTTTTATTTTCTTCTCATTCAGAACTAGGCTTTTATTTAGCCTGTGTATTTCACCGTGATTCCTAAATTATGCTGGAGAGACTTTCTTGTTGAAGTTTTTGATCCAAGACATTATTTGGTGAAGTGAAGCGATAGTTATTACAGTGGACATAATCTTAATATTCGAGAAGTAGGAATGCTGCATCTAGTTCAGATTGATGGCATCCAGGTCGACTCTGTAAATTTGCATTTTACTTTCAAGCAAATTTGTTTTTTCCTCTTTTTAATTACATTAGTATAATCTAGGTCGACTCTGTAACACCCGTTGCATCTTTTTATTCGGTCTCTAGTATGTTTTTAGTAATATTATTAGTAGTTGTAATCTCGGTCTTCTTTGGTAATCACCGCGTCATGGGTCAAGACGAAAAAGAAGAAGACATACAGTTAATGTTCGGGCAGTACACCTCAACTTATGGACGCAATTGCATGAATACCACCTTCAATCAAGTGCATCGAACACCTCTCCCACCAACTCAGCTCTTACGGACTCTATCATGTCTATCAAAAGTACATCTTTTCTTGTGGAAAGCATTGAACGGAGGCCTTCTGACCTTCTACTCCAACATCGATGCATCTTTGGTCCGAAGACCGTTAATCAAGCTCACCTCCTTTGTTTTTCTATTATAGATTCATGGCGTATCACTCCACTTGTAACTGATGAATCTTTGGGTATCAATAGCGTATACCCTCGTGTAATAGACCTTTAATTAGTTAAATAAAATCCATGCTTCAAAAAAAAAAAAAAAAAAAAAAAAAAACACTTGGCTAGTTGGAATATATATTTTTTGGTATATAAAAGTTAAAGTTATATTTTATTTTTTAATATAAATATAGTCATGGAGACATTATAAAGATAAAGCTGTAAAAGCCGTAAAAGAGCAAGATCACCAATCATATGAGCTCTTGCGAGACATGGCCTTTGATGTTTCCAGTTGGACGCACGATGATGGGGAAAACCAACTCTTCATCAATAATGAAAGAAGAAACCCACTTATATTATTTCTAAAACATGTCTAATGATCAAGCAGCTATGGATAGACCGATGGTTGATTGTGCTTAGTGGCTTACCTCATCCTATGCTTCGTCACCATGGCTGTGGCTTCTTAGTCGTTCAAATTTCTTATATGTACAGAAAGTATTAGGCTGAACTGGAAGAAGAAGAAAAAAGGTGAAATCACCGAAGCACCATATCACCCGCGGTTAATCCGCATCCGACCCGTAACATCCGCTGATCCGCGGATGTTAAATCCGCAGGTGATTAGGCCGGACACGGTTAGATTTTCCAAATCCGCAATTTTGACGGATTGGATACGGGTGACCCCTAATCCGCATCCGTCCGTCCGTTTCACACCCCTATGTATATCTTTTATTAAAAGCCTTTTTTTTCCCATAAAATCTTTTTATGTTTTCAATAAATTGTATGTTTAACACATAAAACAAATTTTCATTATTAAGTTAGTATTTTCAATGATTAATTTTGCAAAATATTAAAGGTCGTTTTAATGTAAGAGCACCTTCTCCAGTCCTAGACTCATCACATTAATTATAAGGTTTGCATCTAATGTGAATGCGCATGTATTACTCGTAAGAGGAATAATGAAGAAATAACAAAGAAAGATGTTGCTGAGGCATCTTCTTCTCTTGGTGCACCTTCGCAAATAAAACGTTCTTCCCCATCTCTACGCTCCAAACCAGCACATCCTCTTCCTCCTACATTTAGTAATATTAAGGGAATGAGGGAAGGCAAAGAAAGTCAATGTACTTCCAGTTCTAATTTAGATTTTGGCAACATCTAGATTTAGTAATGGAATGATGGAATGCCAAGAAAGTAGATAGTAACTTAACAATTAGTAATTTCAATCCTACACAACATGTCTTGAGCTTCAAGTCAATTTTTAGGAATGCAACGCTGAATTATATTACGAAAATTGGTGAGGTCCGTTAATCTTTCTGTGTATATAAATAAATATTAAATCATATTCTAGACGGTATATATGAAGGGAGCAAATTTTAATAAATCGTACAAATAAGCCAATCGATCAATGCTACTTACTTGTGTTCTTATCTGCTGGAAAATCATTCTTGTTGATTGAGCTGCATTTCAATAGCGATGTTGTCCGGATCTAGAGAGGCATGAGTGTATTCTGACTAACAAATTTCTTCAAGTCCATTGGCTATTTGCATGTTGAACAAGTACAATATAAGTTTTATATACAAGAAAATAAAAAAGAAAAAAAATCCCAAGTAGACTGATGCCAAAAAGGGTTGTCTATAAGATGAAAATGTCTATGCATTTCATGTTTTTGAAGATAGTTTTATAGGCTCATATCATTATACTCAAAAATCTTGTAATATGATTTCGTCTTTGGTGCGTGAAACTGGTGGTGGTGGGTAACTGACAGCGCCGATATATATATATAAGTAAGTTAGGGAGGCGCAAACTACAATCGTACCTGAAAAAGCGGGGATCTAACAACCACATCCAATATTTCGATTAGAAATCTGTATGGACTAACTCTAATATACTTTTAAGAGAATCAACTAGACAGCCAGACTCAATCTTAATAAAAAGTATATCATGGAGTTAATATATCTATCTATCGATTTGATCTTTACTAAAGCAAATAAAAATCTGCGAGTCTTTACCAAAGACCAATATCCAAGGATCAATCAATTTCCAATCAACAACCAAAGGTTGGATTTCACAATTGATCGATACAACGCACAACCTGTGATATTTCAATTATATAACCAAATATAATGTGGAATAGAAATAACACAGACACCAGAAATTTTGTTAACGAGGAAACCGGAAATACAGAAAAACCCCGGGACCTAGTCCAGATTGAACACCACACTGTATTAAGCCGCTACAGACACTAGATTACTACAAACTAACTTCCTATGCGGGACAGTAGTTGAACCCTAATCAATATCACATTGATTCAAGGTATAGTTGCGCTCCTTACGTCTCTGATCCCAGCAGGATACTACGCACTTGATTCCCTTAGATGATCTCACCCACAACCAATAGTTGCTACGACCCAAAGTCGACGACTTTAATAAACAAATCTGTATCACAAGAAAAGTCTACGATAATAGATAAATTTTTCTCCCACAGATAAACCTACAAGTTTGTTTCGTCTTTTGATAGAAATCAAGGTGAACAGGAAACAATTGATAAACCAGACTTATATTCCCGAAACTAGATATTATCAATCACCTCACAATAATCTAAATCGTATGGTAGAGAAACTAGATATTGCGGAATCACAAATGATGAGACGAAGATGTTTGTGATTTCTTTTTATCTTTCCCTATCGGAGATATAATCTCAAGTCAATTATTCAATTAAACTCGTACGATAGAAAATGGCAAGATTAGATCGCTCAACTACAAGAGAAGTAGTTTCGTATGGCTTCACAATCCCAATGAAGTCTTTAAGTCGCTAATCGACATGGTCTCGAGAAGAAACCTACGATTAAAGGAGAATCGACTCTAGCAAACCAACTAGTATCACACAGGAGGTGTGGGGATTAGTTTTGCCCAATTGCTAGACGTCTCCTTATATAGTTTTCAAATCAGGGTTTGCAATCTAACTTACCTTGGTAACAAAGCATTCAATAATCACCGTTAGATGAAAAACCTGATTTATCCAAGCTAATATCTTTCAACCGTTAGATCGAAACTTAGCTTGTCACACACAAATGAAATGTATTTCATTTAGGTTTGAGTAACCGTACCTAAACGTGTACATTGGTTGGTTCACAAATAGTTAACCAATGGTTAGCCATATGAGCACTTTCATATTAACCGTATTCATCTTTCTCATAACTAGTTCAAATGACTCATAAGAACTAGTTCAAGAGTTGTTCAATTGCTTAGGTCTTTATGCATAGACACAATTGAAACAAAATCGGTTTGATTCATTTGAATCAATTCACGAACAATATATCCACGGTTTGCAAAGATTGCATTCCTTATAATTTATTGTTTTAAGTCCATGAACTACCAATTTGAGAAATAACCAGCTTGGGTACACGTACGGGTATGCGTACCTTAGCTACCGGATTTTGAGTTGGTTTTGGTTTCCAAACTCAGCAGAATTTTTCGGGTAGAAAAGTTCCGCCAGTACGCGTACCTAAGGTGACTGGTTTGAGTTTGTAAACTCCAAACTCAGCAGAAATTCACGGATGTGAACTTCCGCCAGATGCGCGCACTACCAACCTGTCTCCTTCACCACATATGCACACACTTGGTTTCACATGCACACATACACTATATGCACACACAACTTGGTTTAATAGTCCATAATGAATCGACTATCGCACATGGATTTATACAATAATGTGCAAACACACTATATGCTTATATCCATAGTTGGTTACGTATTATCAACTCTATATTTCAATCATTGAAACATTCTTTTATAATGTTATAATAGTCCCATATCCTAAGTTGCCTATATCAATTTTGACATAATGAACTATCGACTATCGTCATCAAAGCTATTTTCAATATTGAAAACGTCATCATGACTTTCGTCAAAATAAGATACATGGTAAAGATGAAAATGGTTAAAGCAAAAGCTCACCAACACATATTTCGAGAAAAAGATAGGCGAGTAAACTCGGCTCGAAATAATGTGTATGTATGAAAACTATCATACTTATACGACTTTTGTCTCAAGAGTAGGAGATAAAGTAGATAGACTTTTGAATGACATATGAGTTCAAGTCTCCACATACCTTTTGGTCGGATGAAGTTCCACTGGTTCCTTGTGTATTTCTTCGTCTTCATAAGATATTCGCCATGGAATCTGGAGCTCAACTATTCTATCCTAGACCGATACTTAGTAAACTAGAAATCAAGACATATAGTTTTGATCACTAATATTGACAAAAAACACATGCGAGTTCGACTGAGCAATGCTCTAATAGTACCAAGTGTAGACTTGTGAATAGTCACTTGTGTTCGCTCCAGATTACCCTTATAGATCATCAATTTTGAGTCAATGAGGCCATCGAAGTTGATTTTATCAATTAACTCGGAAGTTTTTTTTTTTTTATCTTTCGAATAAGAAGAAGCACCAACAGAATCCTTGTTTGTTCTGAGTATATATGATTCAATACATAAAGTTCTTTCTAGTTCTTAGGCTAGGAAACCATGTTAATCAATCTTGTAGTTTACTTCTCAATTAGACTCAATTAGGAAACCAGGTTAATCCTCATTCCTCAATTAGGAATTCAAACACGGTATCTCGAAATAGGAAACATGCAAACCCTAAATTTGTACCATTCAAATATGTGGTTGTTAACAAAACCCCAGCGGTGGGTAGTTAGACGGATGAATATATACATTCCAAATTCTGAATTTGATTGTTTTTCTGAATTTTGACCTAAAAATCATTTTTTTCCTTTTTCATCAGCTAGTCTAAGCAATTCGTCATTCAGTCTATGTCAAACACAATCGATTTGAAGAATTTATGTAACAATTGATCATTATCAATCAATCAATTTGAAGAATTTATGCAACATCATCAATCAATCATAAGAAACAAAGATTTATTTCTTGTGATTGTTAATGTAACTGAGTTGTTTGATGAAGAATATTATATTATTAAAGTTGAGATTTCGATTGTTTAAATGCAACAGAAGAAACCTATAGATAAATGAATTCAGATTTCTGATTACGTATATACAAAGAAAGATACGACAGTAGGTAAGACCAAAAGTAAGTAAGATTGATTTATTTATAAGGCTTAGTAATAAATACACATTAGATTCCTCCCTCCTCAATGTAAATCAGACTAGGTTAGTTAGGTAGTTAGGAGATTAGAAACATAACTATCAATCTATAAGATTTGATATTTGTTTAAAATATCTCAAAATTTTGGTAACATTATTCAGCGTAGCTTAGCGATTGTCTAACTTTTTCAGTTTTATAAATTTTTGTTCACCACATGAAACTTCCGACAAGGAAAAATTAGTACGAATGTATGTGAAGGAAACACCCGGAGTTTCTTATTCACACAAATAAAACACCGAAGCTTCATTATCGAAAAGTATGCAAATATATTGTTGCAGTATGAGATGATATGTTTGGGTGAAATACCAAAAACAAGGATTTTGTATATGTTAATATAATTTTGTATGAACCTCAGTATATTGTTACCTATAGAAAATGAAGTGTGATTTATTGATTGAGTTTGATGGGGAAAATATATTCTCATTGTGTCGCACCCTTTAAGGGAACAATATAAGCAAAATAATATTGTAAAATGAAATTTTCCGAGACATTGTAAAAAGGTGGGTTTTCTTGATTTCTTTCTTGTTCATTCTTGTAAACAAATAGTTAGCTGGTGTGTTTATGGGACATGCAGATGATCACATTGGAGAATGGAGATGCAAATAATGAATGCCGTATTATAATTTCTTGAATTGATTCTACCTTATAGTAGATATTTGTTCTCATTAGACTCCTCATAAGGATTGTAATTTTGCTTTCTAGTAGTTAAAACCTGGTTTGTGTTCTACTTCCCTTCAGGGGTTAAATAACACACTGAGTATATATATATATATATATATATATATGGTGCCCTTAATTCCTCAGCTCAACATAGATTTTTCTCACGCCAAAGCCCAAGTATGCATTCATCTAGGCCACATTGTTACTTATTTTACCCTTTTAAACTATGTATGGTAGATCAAATAGAACAAATAGTAAGTCTACTATTATGGCAAAGATTGAACTTTTTGGATTATTCGATGTGAATTCTACTATTATGGCATCATAAGTCTACCATGTAGACCTTGATATATAAAAATAAAGTGCAACGAAAATTATTTATTTACCGGAATACAAACACAATAGTTTTTAAAAATTAGTCTTTATGCACATATATAAAAACAACAATTAGAGTTTGCAACAAAACTTTCGAAAAATATATTTACCCACAATCTTATGTATTATTATAGTTATGACTAACCGTAAGGGATACTACTTTTTCCAATGGGATCTTTTTATTATGTTTTCATTATATGTACACCGTGTTTTTTTTTAACATATAAAACAAATTTTCATAGTTAATTTACAGTCTCACCTCTATAAATGAATATCCTTGGGACCTGGAAAAAATATTCGTGTTATTTATTTATCGATAAATGAAGATATTATTCACTTATTGGTAAGTGGATATATATTTATTTGGAGAGTTCTTTTAGTTTTTTACATATATTATTTTGATATTTTCGAATCAGAAGTTGGTAAATTTGAAGAAGGTATCCAAGAATCAATTGATGTCACTTCTAACATACGCTACAGAAATATGATGGGTGCCGAACATTTTTTGAGTTATCTTAAAGAGAATGATGTAGTTGCGGAATCGCCTACGGATGAAGAAATTATCGAAATAAATGATGTGAATTGATGATCCTGAGCCACATGACATCATACTCTATGTATCATCTACAATGCGAGCAAAATATTTACAAAAGATTTAGGATGGGATGTATTTTAGTTTAAGTAAAACGATAAAATAATCAACTTTAGATATATTTCTTGATGCAAGCAAGAAATGTATTTTAGATTATTACAAAAGATTTATGATGTGATGTATTTTAGATGCAAGAAAAATATTTTATTTCGAAGAAATGACTACGAACATTGTTGATTGGACGAAGTATATTGGTTTATGTTCTTACATATTTTTTTAATAAATAATATTTAATGATTATTCATTCATATTATATTTTCGTTAGGCATCGAAGAATTTAACAGGGGGTTGTCAATTGAGAGAATTTTAGAGACTTCCAAAATCTTTTGTTAGTCAATATAGAGTTCTTCAAAATCTCAAACAATCTATGTTATTGGATCGTGACTTTCTAAAAGTCTTCAGAATTTTCTATTATTGGATTTGGAATTTGAAATCAATGACTTATGGTTTTGAGAGACTTTTATTACAAAACATACCATAAATGGCAAAAAAAAAAAGTTTCTCCTAAGTAGGTGATATTTTGAGAGACTTTGTCATTTCTCTTTTCTTTAATGATTAAATATCAAAATAAAAAATAAAAAAAAAAACAAATAAGCTACAATTAAATTCATAAAAAATGAAAACAAAAATTTGTTGTCTTACTAGAGATTCAAATCCCTTATGTTCATCTCGTTTTGATTTTATTGGCAAAAATGGTTACAATTTCTGTTGGTCGTGCATGGACTAAACTAAGCTGGAATTGTTTGTCTCATACTCTCATGTGTAAGATGAAATTCATATATGTTTTATTGTCTCAATGAATCACCATAATTCCTTGAAAATCATTCAGAGAGTCTCTCAAAATCTCTAAACTCACGGAGAGTCACCCAAATTTTCTTGCATAAAAAATCTCTGAATGTCTCTACTAACCCTAGTTGACTAAACCCTAACCCCCTGTAAATTTATTTATCCGTTAATGCATTTAGCGACACTTTGACCAAGTCGGGACCGAAGAAAATTCATTTGACGAGGTTATTTATTTACCAAACACTCATTTAGCGAAGCAAATGATTGTCTCTTTGTCGTATAAAACAATTCTACCTTCTTTTATAGTAGTTACATGTATGCTTTCAATCTCAAAGTCTTGTTATGATTCAAATAGGATTAAACTTGATTTTAGTGAGGTTGATTTCCTAGAAGTAACTATCATATTCAATGACACACAAGATGAATTTACTACACAAAATCTTGTAGTGGTTCATCCTAAAACTTGTCAATGGTAAGATATAATTAAGAAACTCATGGAGGATTTGTTTGTTGATTTTATCTTGGGAATTTACATCATAAAGATTTGATCAAGATGTATTACCTATGCTCTTTAAGGTTATTACGGAAAAGATGTGATATACGGAAAAGATAAGCAACTCTCTATTTGCACTAAATTTTAAAACGAGTTAGTAATTCTGACTTATGTCACTGATGGATCATTTGTCAATTCCTCAACAAATCATTCCTTCAACGCGATACTGACAATGTTTAAAATTATTACACATCTGATCGACTAAAAAGCAAAGGTACTTGAAGCTTCGAGACACCATTTCAAGCCACCTGGGATTTTTTGTCAAGCTAACAGAAACTAACAGATCATGTCTGATTCTAAATAATTATCGTGAAAGAGGTATTTAGATGTAGAGTTTGGTACTCAAAGAGTTAGCAGCAACTGAGTCATTCCTAGATAGCAAACGAGAATTTTATACAACATGGTAGTTATTCGTTTATGTACATATGATTTTGAGAAACATAATTAAGAATGCAACAAACCCAAGTAAGATGAGTCTAGCTAGTGACCATTAAAGCTGTAAAAATAGCTATCATAGTTCGCGAGATTTGTGTATTATTTGATGAAGCTTCTTCACTTTTTCCAGCTATTTGGTGACTTTTATTCTCAACGACATATACTACGATTTTTAAGTGAGTAAGTTCTTTCTACAGGTTTTATGGGGAGAAAATAAGTTAGAAAATTACAGAGGATAAGTAATCTAGTCCAATATCTATCTGGATTTATTATAACTATATACCCGGACTAGTGTTCTCCAGTTTCATATTTGTCTTAAGCATAATTTAATTAATATTATGTACCTAGATAAATAGCTTTTGATTACATATCTGGACTATGTCTTAATAAGTAATCGGCCTATTTCTTATCCAGGTTGATCTTACCTAGAGGATACATTGTATCTGGTCAATTTCTAACAGGAGACTAGCAAACTGGGATACTAACCTTTAATGGACTTAAAATTCACTCCAGAGGCCCAACTATATAGAACCCTATCATTGAGGCTGCGAAGGAAACCTGTCCTTCCTCCATAAGTATCATGTTTTTTTGGCAAGAGATACTATTTCATCAATCGAGTCACGGGTGTCTAACATATTCATACCTAACGATTTTCCACAAAGTGGTCATAAGATTCGGATTTTCATAACATTAATACGGTTTACCTAAATCATATCAAATGTCTAAATTTTCCTTCCTCCATAAGTAAAATTAAATCTAATAACAAAAAAAAACCTAAATTCAATTGTTTTTCTCTTCTTCATCAGTTATGTTGATGATGAACCCCACAACAAAGTGAATAATTAATTGATCAAAAAGTTCAAACATCAGTTAATCCTCCAACAATAACTTATACTTAGGCAAGATTTGAAGAAAAAAAAACACCGTTTTTTTTGCTTTTAATTGCTTAAATATGTTAAATTTAATAATTATGATTTAGTTTTATGTTTCTGAACTGCTTACGGCTACAAATGGATGAATTTCTAGCCGTAAAAAACAAATTACGGTTGCGAATCCATAAATTCTCAACCGTAAGTTTGTAGTTACAACTGAGAATGATGAACTCACAATAGTAAGTTGGATATTTATCAATTTATTGCGATTGGGAAATGAAGAATTCCTACAGTATGTTAATTTGAAAAATTCCTAATCATAAAATGTATGTAGTGAAAACCAAATTATTGTCATATCGATATTAGAACTCTTGAACCGTTGGTTTGTTTACGACTAGCTCATAGATTGATTGCTAGTCGTAAGTAAGTCTACATTTCGTATAAATATATTAATTTTTTTACTATGTTTACGCTTGAGATTTCTTGAATTCTGGGCCGTAAATTGAAGAAAAAAACGAGCTTTGATTTTCTAAGTTTACCTATAAATCCTTTTCATTGATGTAATCTAATCTCTAATATTTAATTAATTAAACTAATTAAGTCTATTAACACTAATTAATCGAGATTAGTGGCGACACAAAAAATCTCAAGCGTAAATCTAAGCTAACCCCTATCTCCGATTTTTCGAAATGGCAATTTTACCCCCAATAATCGGTAGGTAATACTACAATCGGTAGTTTAATGTGGTTTGTTTCATTTGTTTTTCTACGAAACCCATAATCGGTAGCCAACACCTCAATCGGTAGTTAAATACAATCTGTAGGAAATATAGAATCAGTAATTACCGAATATAGAGTAGCCCCAAATGAGATTTTGCAAAAATTATGTATTTTTTGAATTTTGGTTGAGCCTATAATCGGTAGTAAATGAAGTTATCCTGACTTCCGATTATACAGTGAATCTCTTTACCGAAATCCTATCATAATCGATAGTCAAGATAGTTCATATAACTACCGAATATAGAGTAGCCCCAAAATGAGTTTTTTCAAAAATCCTCTATTTTTGAATTTTGGTTGAGCCTATAATCGGCAGTAAATGAAGTTATCATGACTTTTGATTATACAATGGCTCTCTTTGCAAATATCCTACCATAATCGGTAGTCAAGATAGTTCATAACTACCGAATATAGAGTAGCTCCAAAATGAGATTTTGAAAAAAATTCTCAATTTTTTGAATTTTGGTTGAGCCTAATAATCGGTAGTAAATGAAGTTATCCTGACTTCCGATTATACAGTGGCTCTCTTTGCAAATATCTTACCATAATCGGTAGTCAAGATAGTTCCATATAACTACCGAATATAAAGTTGCCCAAAAATGACATTTTGAAAAAATTCTCAATTTTTGAATTTTGGTTGAGCCTATAATCAGTAGTAAATGAGGTAAAATCCTGACTTCCTATTATACAATGGCTTTCTTTGCAAATATTTAACCAAATTCGGTAGTCAAAATAGTCATATAGCTACCGAATACAAAGTAGCCCAAATGAGATTTTACAAAAATCCTTTTTTTTTTGAATTTTAGTTGAGCCTATAATCGGTAGTAAATGAATATATCATTAAATTCCAATTATAGTAGCCCCAAATATGCGTTTAGCACAAATTTCATATCAATCGGTAGTATCTTTCCGTTACTCCCGATTTAGTATTAACAATCGGACACAAAATGACTTCCGATTATGTGAGGGCATTAACGTATTCTACTAGCCTTTAGACACCCCTTAACGTTGTATATGGGTTGAGAATAAAAAACTCACCCCTAATTCTTTTGGAGTCGCCCCTAAAAATGGCAGGATAAAAATAGGTAAAACCAAAGCAATGATAAAAAAGTAAAAAAAAAAACTTACAAATGGGCTAAAGCAAAATGGAGAATCATTTTAGGGGCTAATGACTAAAATGTGAGAAAAGGGGCCCTAAACATATTCAAGAGTTTATTCAACAGATTATTATAGGTTGAAGAAAACGGAGAGAAACGTTATCCATCAAAGAGGGAGAGAGAGAGATAGGGGTTTCAGATTTGATTGGTTTCCCTCCTAAAAACTGGAAATAAAAATGGAGGAATTCTTCAACAAGTAAATAAATTCCCTTTTCCTAACTTGTTTCTTTTCATTCTCAATTATCATCAGTTCAAAAATAAGAAGATACAAAAATGGCGATGCAAACCTCTTCTTGCAGGGTACTACTCTCTTCGCTATATAACTAGTTTCTCAGTCAATTTTAAATTAAATTAAGCTGTTGGGATAATACTTGTTTGTAATGCACTAAAAGTCTCCATAAAGAGTTTGATCAACAGTGGAAACTGGGAACAAAATGGGTGAAAATCTCTGTGGATGCAAAATTATTAATCCTAATCGTTGAACTATTATGAGTGAAACCTAAAATTAGATACTGAAAGCGGTATCTAATAGGGTTTAGTCGATACTTAGGAGCTATCTTCATAACCTTTTAAGATTTATTGAGTATAATTCTTCTGTATATATTTATATTTACGTGTGGCTAATTCAATTGAACTATAAAATATAAGAAGAAGCTTTTCGTTCCACATAGTTAGATCTGATTCCTGGATTTACATGGTTAGTTCCTTGCTTATCTGTAAGTACATGTTTGTCCAATAAACTCTTTGATATTTATTGGTTTGATTGCATATTAAGGTTTGGTCACAGAGGACACCTTCAGCTATTAAGAAAACTAGTGCGGGTGGCCTTTTTAACTTGGGTAGCCACTCTTCCAGTAACATCTTTCCATTCTTGACTTTAAATCGTCATTCTTCCAATTCACCGGAGGAGTTTGATTCTGTTTCAAAGAGGAGGTCTCGAGGGCCTGTCATGGCAGCAAAGAAAGCTGCACAAGGTATTCCCTTTTCTCTTTACACTTTTGTTTGTTTGGTTGTTTTTGTTTTGTATTATCTTCATTCTTCCAATATGTAACCTGTTGCATGGATCAGCAATTTGTCTTTGCCTTTGATTTTGGCACACGAGATTATAGGGTTGAGATTTAACTTGTTCAGGTTTAAAGCAAGAAGATGGAAAGTACAAGCATACAGTTGATTTGCCAAAGACAACATTTGGGATGAGAGCAAACTCTGTAGTAAGAGAGCCTGAGATTCAGAAACTATGGGATGACAATCAGGTGTTCAAGAAAGTAGCTCAAAGGAATAACGGGGTGGGTGTCTTAGCTGAATTCTTGTCATGCTAGTAGAGTTAAATAAATCTACAAATTGACATTGAATACTCTTGCAGGAAACCTTCATTCTTCATGATGGTCCCCCGTATGCAAATGGTGACCTACATGTGGGGCACGCTTTAAATAAAATCCTGAAGGATATTATTAATCGTTACAAGGTATTTACCTATTTGTATGTTCATCTTGTATGAGTATGTGCATGGATTTTGATGCGTATTGCTGGTTTTGCAGCTGCTTCAAAATCATAAAGTTCAATATGTGCCTGGTTGGGATTGTCATGGCTTACCAATCGAGTTGAAAGGCAAGTATTTCTAGGTTTGTCAATTCCGTGCTTCAATGATTCTAGACACTAATAAATTATCTCTTGCATTGGAATGGAGATAGGGTATATATGTGTTTGAATAACATTCTTTAGGCTATTGATCCAGTTCCAACCGCAAACATCTTTTGTGACCTCAATTTTTGTCAGGGACCGGACTCGCTATTCCAATGACTCGCTTTAATAGCGAGTCAGGGACCGGACTCGCTATTAAAAGTAAATGATCAAACATACTTTTAATAGATTGTTAGTTTGTTAAAATGAAAGAACTGTTTAGTTGTTATAGTTAATTATGACTAGGTTATATTGTAAGTTATAGTAGCTAGGACTAGGGTTGGGAAAATCGTATCAGTTTCGTTCTCCTTTATAGGATATTTGTTCCTTTTCATCATCAGAAGTTTTATGCAACTGGATGAGACTGACAAATGGTCTTAACATGACCAGAAGGTTGCAGAAGCTTATTGTGTAACATTATTAACTTTGAAAAGGAAGGATGGAGGGATTGAAGTTGTCTAATTAAGCTGGTTTTGTAACTCATATTAACATTTTGAATAATCTGACAATCACTCAACTGATACCAGTTCTGCAGTCTATGGATCAAGATGCCAGAAAGGATCTGACACCAATAAAACTGAGAGCTAAAGCAGCTAAATTTGCAAAGGCAACTGTTAATACTCAGATGAAATCATTTAAGGTTACGTACTCTTATCATCTGCTTCTTTATGATAAAATTGTTTTTTTTTCTTAGTCATCTTTCAGATAATTTTGTCATAATTCACTCCTATGAACAAAAACTTAGTAATCAGTAGCACTATTTTCCTACAACCTCACTTGTATCTTTATTAAGTTTTTAGAGTTCTTAGTAAATCTTTTTACAAGCAAATTTCCATTTTGGAAATATTGAATTGTTTCATTTTTTCAATAACTGCAGCGCTATGGGGTATGGGCGGATTGGGAGCATCCATATTTAACGCTCCATCCAGAATATGAAGCAGCACAGGTTGGTTATAAACGTCCTTTATCATCTCTATTTGGAGGCTTGGCTTCTAAATGCACTTGGGAATAAGCCGTATGTAGACAGTTTATTAATTCGGAAGTGCTTACATATATGCTAGAAAAAGATGAAAACCAAGAACGAGCCGAAATATTTATTTTTAATGACTTATGACTCATCGTCATCTAAAAAGTGTTTTTTATTTTTATCCCTAGAACTTCAAATGAAAGAAGGGAAAGATTTCTCAGGATCTGTGTAGAGGGAAAAAAACTGAGAATCTTCCTAGTTACAGAAAGTTCTTCTAATTGCAAAAACAAGAAGAGTCTACTAAGCCCGAAAACATGACTAAGTTTATGTCATAGGAGTCATAATGCTATGTTGATGTGATATCTACAAGGAAGAAGGCCATGCTGTTTTATTTGAATTCCTGTTGTCATTCTTTGACTTAGTAATCTACAAAAGGAACAATTTGGTTACTTAGTATTACTTTTTCTGTTTGATGTGGCATCACACAGTCTCTAATAAGCGATCTTTTGTTTTGTGGCTTGATCTACTAGGTTGAAGTGTTTGGTCAGATGTACATGAAAAAACATATATATAGAGGGAGAAAGCCGGTCCATTGGAGTCCATCATCTCGTACTGCTCTTGCAGAGGCTGAGTTGGAGGTAAATTGACATTTTCAAGGGATTATATCTCTCTCCAAAACCTGAAAGTACTGAAGTATAATGCCTGAAAGTATCTAAGGGATACCCTGATATGCTGTCTGTGCAGACCCTGGTTTTCCTTTTCCTAAACCTTGTGAAAGCAACTGGCATGCTATTGTCTTATGATTCTACTATACCACTTTATCTTTTTTCCTCAGTATCGTACATATGACTTGCAGCCAATTCTCATCCGGAACATTAGAAGAAGCCGAGCTTCACTTTATTCTCCAGATCCTGCTTTCCTCTTCTGCTTTATTTAACCATAATTTTCCTTGCAGTATCCCGAGGGGCACGTTTCCAAGAGCATATATGCCATTTTTAAATTAGTTGCTTCGAATGGCTCATTAGATGAGTTTTCAGATCTGTGCCTAGCCATATGGACCACAACTCCTTGGACAGTCCCGGCAAATGCTGGTAATTCCATATTAACTCATTAGGGATTATCTCGAACTTTGATGGATTATTTAGTCGTGACTTCGTAAAATCATTCATACACGTAGAGAGCCTTGGATTTCGTAAAATCCTTTCTTTCTGTGCATATGGAGAATCTAGAATTGGTCATGATATCATACTACTTCCTCCGTGCAGCTGTTGCAGTGAATGCTAAGCTTCAATATTCGGTGGTCGAAGTACAGCCTATCTTAGAAAGTGGGGATGCATCCACTGGTAAAGGGAAAAAATATTTGGGCAATGTTTTTATAAGCAAGCAGAGGAATCCTTCCCTTGTGGTGGCTACCGATCTTGTGCCAGCTCTAGAAGCAAAATGGGGTGTGAAGCTCACAATAAAGAGAACGCTTTTGGGTTTGGATCTTGAAAATTGCAGGTTAGATATCATAATGCAATTCGTATTCTTAGAATTTCCATTAGGGCTTCATTCAGAGATTTATCCTGTACGTGTGCTATTTTTCTCAAAGTTATTATGAATGAATGAAAATGATTTGGTCATGAATAGAGAGTTAAAATAAATCAGGGCGTCAGACAGGTTTGTAGTTACTTCTGTATTATAATGTGTTAATAAACGTTGTTTTAACATTGGCATCAGGTATATGCATCCAATTGATAATAGGGAATGCCCTGTTGTTATTGGGGGAGACTATATTACGACTGAGTCAGGAACTGGACTAGTTCATACAGCCCCTGGTCACGGTCAAGAGGATTACGTGACTGGCCTAAAGTACAAATTGCCTGTAATTGCCCCTGTAGATGATGAGGGAAAGTTCACTGCAGAGGCTGGAAGTTTTAGTGGCTTAAGTGTACTTGGTGATGGTAATGTTGCTGTTGTGAAATACTTGGACGAACAATTATCACTTATAATGGAAGAACCATATAGTAAGTCAAAATCTTTCCTGGAATTGTTCACGGATATCTTTCTCTCTCGTTTAAATGTGTGTTTGTATGTTGATTCATAAGAAACTCTATTACAGAACATAAATATCCATATGACTGGAGAACAAAGAAGCCGACCATTTTTAGGGCAACTGAGCAGTGGTTTGCTTCAGTTGAAGGGTTCCGTGAAGCTGCAATGGATGCGATTAGTAAGGTTAAATGGATCCCTGAAAAGGTAATGTTCTTACTCCATAACAATTACTTAGATTACAGTAATGCTTCCTGCTCTTTCTCCTAATAGTCTTCTGCGTTCATTGTTGACCTGTTTAGCTCTTTCCAGTATTGCCACCTGAGGATGATGTTTGTCTTAGATTTTGGTTTTACAATCTCCTCATGTAGTTAGTTCTGTATTACTTAAGATGCAAACACAGTTGAGTAAGTAAAGGATCCCTAGAAAAAGTGATCAAATACAGACACTGATGATTAGTCATTTAACAATCACTCAATAAATGACTATTGTACTAATTAATGTTTGATTTCCCCTGCTAGTGTTATCGGAGTTGAATGTTCCACTATCAGCAGTTTTCTTAGTTATTCAGCTAACATGAAATATGGTGCAGGCAGAAAACAGAATTTCTACCATGACTTCGAACCGCTCAGATTGGTGCATATCCAGACAAAGGACTTGGGGTGTCCCAATTCCAGTTTTCTATCATGGAGTGTCAAAGGAGCCATTGATGAATGAAGAGACTATTGATCACATCAAGTGTAAGATACTTGTGATAGAATGTTTTTTTTTATTTATTTATTTATAATTTTGCTGAGTTTGAGTTCTTCAGGTGTGATTGACATACTTTGTTGACCTAGATCAAGTTTTAATAGAGTTAGCCATCATATTACATAATCAGTATTGTTCAATAAGTTTTTGTTTTGTTTTATTAATACTTCAAGCTAGGGCATCTAGCCAAATGTTTCTACACAGAACAGTTAAAAGGTAACGGTGACACAGTCAAATGTCCCTTACTACACAGTTTTCTTCCATAGCATCATCCCTCATTGCAGTGCTTTGCTTTATCAACTTCCAAGCTATATCTGGGTGATTTTACTAGCTTTTTTTGCAGTAATTTATGTGACATTGGTTATCTTCTGCAGCTATTATATCTCAGAAGGGAAGTGATGCATGGTGGTATATGACGGTTGAGGAACTACTTCCTGAGAAATATCGCAATAAAGCCTCAGAGTATCAAAAGGGAACTGATACCATGGATGTTTGGTTTGACTCAGGTACTTTTGAAGAATGAGGATGTATTACACTTAATTTTCTATATGTAAGATATAAGTTCTATTGACATTGTTACATCTCTCAGTAAAAGTATCTTATCTACTATAGCCTCTTTTGTCCTTCCAAGGGTTAAACTCGCATGATTATAGTTCATACATTAAATGCTTAGTTGTGATACAGTTTTTCCACATCTTTCATGTTCGTTTAGGCTCTTCCTGGGCTGCTGTTTTGGGGAAAAGAGATGAACTTAGTTACCCAGCAGATCTGTATCTCGAGGGTTCAGATCAGCATCGTGGATGGTTTCAGAGTTCTTTGTTGACGAGTATTGCCACTAAAGGTAGCCAGCACCTGAACATACTTGACATATTCCATTCAAGACTTAAGTTTGACATTTCTTATCTTGCAGTTCGTATATTAATAATACAACATCACTTGTATTTTTATATTTTGATGAAGTTAATAGCTTCAGCATTTACTCGTAAAGAGGAAGAAGAGAACTAATATTTTGTGTCATGGCTATAACACTTGTTACAGGAAAGGCCCCGTATAGGCGTGTTATAACACATGGATTTGTACTAGATGAGAAGGGTCTGAAGATGAGCAAGTCATTGGGTAATGTTGTAGATCCTAATATTGTGATTGAAGGAGGGAAAAACACTAAGGTTTGGCAATCTGACTGAGTTTTGTATCTGCATTACATTCCTCTTATGGTTTGCCGAGATTTTATTATTACCTCACAGGATCAACCAAGTTATGGAGCTGATGTTTTGCGGCTTTGGGTGTCTAGTGTCGATTATACAACCGATGTTCTGATTGGGCCTCAAATACTCTGTCAGATGTCTGACATATACCGAAAGCTGAGAGGAACTTTGCGATATCTTTTGGCAAATTTGCATGACTGGAAGGTGTGTGCAAGTGTTTCTTCTTCAGTTTTTTGGTTTTGAATGAGTAATATTCATTGCTATTGATGCTCCTTTTTCAATTCCCTTTTATTGTAGCCTGAGAATGCCACTCCATACAATGATCTTCCCAAGATTGACCAATACGCACTTTTCCAACTTGAAGATACTGTGAGAAACATCAAAGATAGCTATGACAATTACCAGTTCTCTAAGATATACCAGGTATGATGAATATCTTGGGTGTTTTACCACATGCATGTGAATGGATTCTGACTTCAATGGTTTGATTTGTTCTAACCTCGCTCTTATTCTCTTTCAGACTATCCAAAACTTCGCCATTATAGATCTGTCAAGCTTCTATTTTGATGTTGCTAAAGATCGGCTATACGTAGGGTACTTCTCTTTTAAATCAACACCATGCTAAGGGTTGTCGTAATTATGTGTAGCCACATGCACATTTCATATCCTTTCTCATGCATTAGGGTTCATAAGTGAACAGCAAAAAATATATATGCTGGCTGCCGACTTTATGTACACTTTTGTGCCGGAGTCCGAAAGGGCAATGCTTTATTACATTGCTCAGAATTCCACTTTTTGTTTAAATTGCTTCACTTTTTGTTCTCATCACCTAGCAAATGCTTTACCTTTAAACTCAGATCTGAGTCTCTTCTCTTGTTCAATGCTTTAACTGATGTGCGATATGGTCCAGGGGTAAGGAAAGTTTTACAAGGAGAAGTTGTCAAACAGTTCTTGCAGCACATCTTATCTCGATCAGTAAAGTAATTGCTCCAATCTTGCCTCATTTAGCTGAGGATGCATGGCAGAACCTTCCCTTTGAGCATTCAAATGAAGATGGTTCCGTCAGCAAATTCGTTTTTGAATCGAAGTGGCCCAAGTTGAATGAGCGATGGCTTGCAATGCCGGCTGAAGATGTTGAATTTTGGAGTAAAATGCTTAAGGTAAGTTTTTCGTGTTTTCTACCCTGTTAGCAGAAATTCTATGCCTTTGATTGCACTGTCAAAGAACTACTGCATTATTACCATTGCAGTCGCCATTACTATTTCCGTTTTTCGTGTTATGTCATTTCTGTTTATTTTCTGATAGCTATTACCATCATTTAATTTTGATTATGTTGCATCACCATGTCCAGCTGAGAACTGAGGTGAATAAAGTTCTAGAGACTGCTCGTACTGGGAAGTTAATTGGTTCCAGCTTGGATGCGAAGATCTATCTCTATGTTGCTGATGCTGGCTTCAACTCCAGATTGCACAGAATGAGTGAGGCCCTAAACGAGGCCGATACGCTGCATCGCATATTCATAACATCTCAGGTATTTTTTATTTTTATTTTCCGTAAATGCCGAGGTTGAACGAAGCCTTTTTCCATCTGTACTTTACCTACTTGTGAGTAGTCTTACCCCAAGTTAATAAGGTTGGTGACCGTTACATTTTTGTGGCGAAAGCTGAAACTTCTAACTTTATGTGTTGAATGGAACATTAAAGATGGTCCGAAACCATGTTTTGACGAATGCGCCAATTTCTCAAACTGGAGGTGAAACAAACATTATAGGTTAGCTTGATTTATTCTTTATCCGCATTGCAGGTTGAGATTGTTTCTTCCTTGGACAATGAAACACAAACTGATGAAATACCTTGTACCGGAGAGTATCTCATAGAAGGAGGAGGCAAAGTTTGGATTGGCGCAACTCGAGCAGAGGGTTCAAAGTGTGAGAGATGCTGGAACTACTCCCCTAAAGTTGGATCTTTTGTTGAACATCCAACATTATGCCCTCGCTGCTATGATGTTGTTGGCGCCCAACCTCTCCCTGCCGTTGCTGCAGCTGTAAGCTGAATGGTACAAATAGTAAGCCCTAAACCTTTTTTTTTTTTTTCATTTTCTTTTTGTTGTTCAATTAGTTACGGCGATATCATTGCTGCTCATGAATGGCTAGAGTTCATTCCATACCTCCCAGTAAATATCTAGATAAAGTTTAGTTTATTGGTGTACGTCCTATTTGTCTGATCACTTCGAAGGAAAAATATATTCCATTGACAAAGATGAACATTACCCATTGAAGTTGCAGGTCTACATTTATTACGAGCATTAAATTGTTTCTCCTGTCAAATTTCTATTAGTCAATTTATCATCTCCATTATTATTTAACTTTTATGGGTAGTTGTCAAAATTATTAGACTGGATGAAATAAACACGAATATATGTACATTTTGATTCAGCTAGCAAAATAATATGAAAAAGAAAATAACAAATAGCTCAAACAGAGTCCTCGACAGTCGACATTTAGTCCAGATACCATCTGATATCCAAAACCAAATAGCTGGGTACCAAATTCTGGTTGGAGAATTGAAATACGGAATGCCATTTTTTTTCTTGCAAATTCATCTTTTCTTTCTTGCAAATTCATCTTTTCTTTTTACTCCAATTTTCTAATCAGTTGAGTAATTCTGGTACATGAGTTATGTACAAAACACATCTCCTTCTATTAGCTCCCAAGCAGGGCTGTGAATGAATATAACAAAGCAATATTTGAAGGAGGGCTAGGCATAAGGAAAAGTGGTGACGAAGGTCTTTTCATGAAAAGAATATGGAATCTATGGAGGCTATGCAACGAAAAATATCTTAACCAGCAACCAATCCTATAGGGCATTCATACCATTTAATCTTCTTCAAGTGCTCAATGGGGGCAACTAGCAGCCTTACAACGGTTGATTTTCCATAATATTAGATACGGTTTAACAACACCCATCGATGTAAATTGGATCCCACATTACCCAAACCTAGGCCCAGCGCAATGTTACCCCATCCAAACAGTGGTGGATATAATCGATAAGAGCACACGTAACTGAATTCAAGAAAAAATAAACACTCTCCCCCATCTTGCAGCACAAAAAGTAATTAAATCCACTTCCCCCAATAAAAAATTATCTGGCCCCGTTTAAAATCTGGTAAATACACTACATCTTCGGGATATAAATGTCTAACCCATTAAGTTGGTCAAGTTCCTCGGAACCCTCGCCCAGATACCAAATTCCTGTAGACATTGTCGTGTGAAAAGACCACCTATAAGTCCTCTTACCGAAAGTGATTGTCTATGGACAAAGTCGAGACAATACGACAAATCGGTATTCACACTTTGTGTGATCGTCTATGGATACGAGATCGAGACAATACAACAATCAAAGTGTGATTACTTGATAATAGGTTCGGACTTAACCAAACTCTATAGGATCACTATCAAGTAATACGGAGTTAACATTTGTGTAATTTACTTTAAATTATAATAACAATAATTATAATTGTGGAAAAGAAAAGTAAATGACACATCAAGATTTTGTTAACGAGGAAACCACAAATGCAGAAAAACCCAGGGACCAAGTCCAGAATTGAATACTCTCAGAATTAAGCCGTTATACAAAATCTAAACCAAACTTCGTATAGTTGAGACCAATCAACTAAACCTAGTTCACTTAGTTTCTTCAGTATCCCCGCGCTTCCGACATTCAATAAGTGTATGCACTGGAACAATTCCTTTGGATCATATTCCAAGCAGTAAAGGAACAATAAATCTGTTTGGTAACAACTCTATTGATTCTTTCCAGATAAAGATATCTCAAGTCATATGCAAAGGCTCTTCCGTTTAAACTAATAAACTCCTTTTCCTGGTTAGATCAATCCAATCTCTATTACCTAAGTAATAAGATTCAAATTTGTAACAATCAAAATAGAACTCAAGAGAACTATTAGGTGTTACCGATCTCACGCAACTAATCAATCAAATAAATCAGATTATAGTTGGATCCCAGCTGATCAAGGTTTGTGCTACACAAAGATATGAGAAACCAATAAGAAATCTTCTTTGTCTTCAAATCTTCTTTAATCTTCAATTAAACCTGCACAACACCACTTGAATCTCTTGTGATCAATCACGCACAAAACGAAGTCTGTTAACAATGGATTATCACAAGATGTCTTTAGATCTACAAACAGTTCTAAAGATCTCGTCGACACTTCGATCTAGTTTGAATATATCTAATATCAGAAGAGAAAATTCTCAAGAATAAACAAACTAGGTGCAATCAAAGTTCAACAACCATTGGTCAATCAAATCAATCGAAAACTAATAAACAAAAATTATCTAGTTTCCCACCAACGGTACTCGTAGAGCTTCTTGATCCCACAAAAGTCTTTAAACGAGCGGTCGTAAGAGATTTCGCCTAATTAGGGTACTTTTCTCTCCGTATAGACGACTCCACCAGAAACAACAAAAAGATGAAGTTTGCCCGACTCTTAGGATGGTTTGCTAGAAATGAAAACTTAGGTATTTATAGACCAAGGATGTTTGGACACCAAGGAATTTCCAAAATCGAAGTATTCTCAAGATATGCAATAAATGCCCAAATCGGTTTTCATAATTCCTGGGAATGCTTTGTCCAATATTTTCTGAAATCTCTCAATAGAAAATCTCCAATTAGTAAATGCACATTACTAATTTTTATTCTCTAAAGATATGCATTTAACTGCTGGTAATTAAAGCATATAAAACTAACAACCTTAATTAAAAGATTCTTAATTTATTTGGGACTGTGATCTTGAACAATAAAAGATAAGAGTCATTGTTCGTGTTCAAAGTATGTTGACATCCTTTCTTTGTAAATCATCTTTCATATTTATAATCTTGGAATCGATTATACCACACTTCCAAACAAGTTTAGAAATGGTTCACCTGTATTCCAAGACAACTCTGTGATTGATCAAATATCAAATCACAACCATGGGTTCAATCGGTTATACCAATCACTAGGATCGGTTATAGCTCAATATGGATTACTTGTGATCGGTCAAACAAGTTACCAGGATCGGTTACATCAGTTACCATGATCGGTTACGTCAATTACCAGAACCGGTTACCATATACTCATGGTATTGCTTGTGACGGTTACACAAGTCACTAGGATCGGTTACAACCAATTACCAGGATCGGTTACACCAATTACTAGGACCGGTTACACCAATTACAAGGATCGATTACACAACTCTTTTGTGATCGGTCACACCAATTACAAATATCGATTTGATAGACGCATTTATGTGTCTATTTTGATCTCATTTATCTATTTTGTTAGTGCTCATTTTGTACTTATTTTGGCTTTTTATGTCTTTGTAGGTGTTTTTAGAGAAATAAGCTTTTGCGGCGAAATTGGCTCGAAAACTGGTATTTGCGCTCGTGGGAGAAAATTACTATTCGGACTCTCATTTTGGATAAGGGGTGACCAAATTACTAAGGGGCACCCAGATTGCTATGGGCACTCTCGGACTGGTTAGGGGGAGGTCATCTTCTCCCATTTGAAATTCAGAAAAAGGCGGGAAACTATTTCAGTCGCCTGCAGATTTTAGTTTCGATTTTTGGGTATGATTAAGAGAGACTCAATCACAGATGTTTGTTGCATTGGACTATATTTGGATAAACAGGGTTAGTGTAAGTGATTTAACGGAATAGATTGGGCTGGATAATTGGTTCACGATAACACGGGGCTTGGAGTATTGTCGGGTTTCTCTGTGATTATCTGGGAGGAATTGCAACGAGAATTCGGTGGAATTTTTATTGGATATGGATTGGGATCGATCGTCTGTATCGAGACAGGATAAGTGGTGGATTTGGATGCGTTAAAAAAGGAGATTTATCTCAAGTTCACGAAATAGGGAAACAAAAGACTATCTCGAGTTTTATCCGAGATAAATATGGAAGATACGTGAGAAATAGGGGAAGATATATTCTCAGATTCGATTGCATCCAAATTAGAAGAGATTTTTGCACAAAACAGAAGACGCGCAAGAGAGTTTGGGAGAATAAAATTCCCGAGGATTGTGGTGAAAGAATACAGATTTGGAAGGATATTTCTCACGATATTTTTGGTTGTGTGTGTATAAATATGCGATGAGAAGACCTAACCAAGGTTTGGAGAGACTTTAGGGGACCGGCAGAGAAGAACAGAGAGTTGCAGAGCTTGATTCAACATCAGCAGGTGAAGAAGAAGGAGAAGGGTTGCAGACGACACTACAGAAGTGTCGTTCTCAAGAACCCTAATCCGAAGAACATTGGACCAACACTAACTATCGCAAAGCTGCTACACCAGAAAAATATCGTTCTCAGCAGTCTTATAAAATTGTAACAGCAGATATTGTAACGACCATTAAGTGTTGCGGATTCTCTGCATTATTATTCCTTTTCAATAAAAACACCTTTTGAGCCATGATTTATTATTTTGAGCGTGTTTTTACCATGAGGATCTAAACCCCAACACTGGGATGACGGAGGAAGTCATATTTCATGCGTGTGGTAATTATATTTAATTCTTTCATGACTACTTGCACTATTATCAATTGTTTTATGATTTTTCTTAATTGATTGTGAAGTCGTATGATGATGTATGCTTGGTCTAAGTGCTTTTGATGCGTCATGCTAGTGATTTACAGTCAATCTTTTAAGAATCTACCTTGGCAAAGAACTAGAGTCAATATTATTTGAGATATAATTGTTTGGAATGAATATACGAATCGCATGAATGAGTTATGGTGGAATCCTGAGTCTCAGTAATCTCTCGATTTTTGTGACAAACTTGTGAATATATTTTCTTTGTTTTTAGAGTTTTCTGAAACTAAATCTTTACAAGTCTGAGTTGAACGAACTTTTACTACCATTTTCTACAACAACATAAAATCACATCAATTTTTGGCGCCGCCGACGCGGACTTGTATTTAGATTTGTTTTAGGTTTCTTTTTCTTTTTCTTTTTATTATTATTTTTTTTTTGTCCTTTTTTACGCCTTTGGTATTTTTCGATTCTTTTCAGATTTGGAGCGAAGATACAAGGAAACAAAAAGTGCTATAAAAGGAAAGCATCGCCAAAGAAGGAAAGAAAAGAGGAATCTGAAAGGAGTGAAGAAGAAGATTTTGTATATAGTTATTTTATTTTATTTTTAGAAACTGTAAATAGGGTTGTATTTTTGTAATTTTTCTTTTTATTTTTGGACACCTTTTGGACTTTATTTTTCTTTTGGACTGGACATTATTTTTAAAAACCCTAAGGAAGGGTTAAAAATTAAATAAAACTGTTTGCAGGGAAGGACGACAGTTACGATACTGTCTCGGCCCCTCGGGTTCGTACACTGACATAGGAGTCGGTGGCCTGAGTCGACTTCAACGGTTCATCGCCCGTCTGGTATGGGAGGTAAGAATCTATCCACCCATGAATCCCCTCGTCGTTGGGTTTTATTCTGTGTGACAACTCACACCCCTGCAATAGAATGTCGAACTGGTATTACAATAGCCAATACAACGAATATCCGACAGAGTTTCAAAATGGACGTTACTACTTTGACCATAATGTGAATAGTGGTTGGGAACGTCAGCCTTTCGAAGGTTATGGTCCATACCATGGTGAGCCCAATTACTATCCATACACCCACCGGTCATACGAGCAAAATTCCTCTCTACTAGAGTCCGCATGTAAGTTAGCTGAGTCGACACAAAAGTTACTTGAGTCAACACGTAGTTCAGATGCAATGAATAACTTAGTTTTGGACGAAAGCAACGCAACGTGTGAACCTTCTTTCCTAGATAGAATCAGGAAGTCATGTGAGTCGACTCAGAAAATGTTGTTAGAGGCCCAGGAAAGAACTGCTCAAGATAATCTTAATTTCCAATATAGTGTTTCCAATAGTTATTTGCATAATCAAGATGACGAGGTTAGAATTGGTAACACTACTTTAGATGAGGTTCAACCATTTTCATGTTATTATAATGATGATTATGATGAGGATAGTGTTGATGAAGAATTTGAAATAAGTAGGCATAGTGATCAGGAATTTGTTACTCCAATTGAGCTTAACAACGATAATATTATTTCTAGTTCGAATCCAAATAATTTTAATAATTATTCACCTATTCAAAAGGACGAGGATTTGACTAGAGATACCACCGTTTTAGACGATGTAGTTTTTCCTTATGATTACGAAGCTGATTATGGTTTAGAGGAACGGGTATATTTTGAGTCTAGCGATTTAGAAACAACAGACTTAGAAAAAGAAAATGAACTCGTAGAGATAAGTGAGGATGAACCCGACTTAGAAGAATCAATTGACCATTTTCAGGAATCTGATGACCTTGAAATTAGGGAAGTTGTGACCAGTCTTTCTAGAGATACTGAAAACTCTAAGTTTGGGGGTGATTATCATTCTCCATGTGCTTTAACTCTTATAAAGGTCCCTCACTTGGGACTTGACATATGTGCCTCAACCATTTTAAAAGATTATCTTCATACACGTTTTCCTGAACCTAGTGATGTCCATAAGGAAGTTCAGTTGTTAGAAACCCATCCTCTGGTTGATGTGGTTAGGCCAGGCTATGATACCCAGATTGATTTTGTTTTCCCACCAAATATTTTTCAACCAATTGTGGGAATGTATGAATTTCAAATGTGTCAGTTATTAAGTTTTGAGACTAAGCCTAATTACTTTAGGAGATTAAGGTCGACACATTTGTTAAAGGAAGATCATCGCTCTCATTGTGGTCAGCTGTGTAAGTCAAATCTGATTGACTTAGAGGATCCTCAATTATTCAGGTTATTATTATGTGCTTCTAAGTTTTTATTTGAGTTTTTCCAGACTCTACAACTTGATAATTTGGATCTTACTTATGAGGAACGCAAGCCCAAAGAAATTTATTTAGACCCTTTCATAGAGCCTGAACCTGAACCACAGCTAGATGTAGTTGTCTTCAACAGGAAACTAGACAAGGGTGTGCTTTATTTGTTAATTTTCTTGGCATGTTGCAGATTCCTTTTAATTGTGGAAGCTTTATTTGGTTTTTATGACCCACAGAAATTTCGGCTATTACTTTATGATTTTATAAGGTGACTAATCCTTTCTTAGACTGGCTGAAGACGTTAAACTTAGCACTTCTTGGGAGGTAACCCAATATTCATGCGACACGGTAATATCTTTCCTTAACTCTTTTACTTCAAATGGTAACAGTTTCTCCTTGTTCATGCTTTTAATTTTATCTTTAGAACATTGAGGACAATGTTAGATTTAAGTTTGGGGGTATGGGAAAAACGTTTTAGTTGCATTGTTAAACTCCAGAGCCTAGAAATTTATGTTTATTAAGGATGGCACTAACCAATCTAAGTGGATGGAAGCATTTTGGTTGTTGGAGTTGAGGAACCAATCTGATTAGATGGCAACATCTAAAGAGTCTATTCATAAAAGCACAGAGCTCAGGTGTTAGAAATAACATGATAGTTTCACCATATCTCGTTGAGTCCTTTTCACTTCTGTTTTTATTTTATTTTGTTTTTAAACTATGTTTCTCTAAGTGATTAGGTGGGGCCCACGAATCAAGTTGTTACCAATGCTAGGGTGAATTAGAGTGATTGAGATACCAAAAAAAAAAAAAAAAAAAAAAAAAAAAAAAAAAAAAAGTTGAAAAAAAAAAAGTTGAAAAAAAAAAAAAAAAAAAAAAAAAAGTGAGACCAAATCGACCAACCTAATAAATTCAATAAAGTCGACCACTGAACCCTTGTATATGCCAGTTGTGTTGACCTAGAGTTAGGATTATCGACCACCGGTTCCCTTGTATATGCCAAGTGTGTTGATATTAGTCGACTAGTATCTCACCATTAGGATAGGTTCATTTTGGCGGAGGCCTTCGTACGGAGATATGGGAAACACCAATCACTTAGTAAACATCAAAACCATCTATATTTTTTCTCTATATCCATCTTCTTGATCTATCCATGTGATTAGTTTTGACTCCGGGTATTGATGTCCATAGTGCGACTATCTGAGTAGAGCTCTGTGACTTATATATGAATTTTAGTATGCTTGAGTGCAAACTCGTGTACAACAATTGGAATTTCGCATCGTGGGTACTTCCTCCCGTAGTCAATAAGTATGCCAACCAAGGAGATTCTTTAGTGCCTTCCAAGGTTCTCGTAGATAGTTAGGGTCCTGGAGTATAAAGGTTTTGTGGGTATACCTCTTGTAAACCCTCCCGAGACTATAACTCGGCCACTAGGGCCACCTAGGGTTTAAAGGCTTGTTGCATACGCTAAATGCAATCGACGATGCCTCGCGACAAAGAGTTAGGATTTTATTTTCTAGATTTAATTTTCGAGGACGAGCAAATAATAAGTTTGGGGGTATTTGATAGACGCATTTATGTGTCTATTTTGATCTCATTTATCTATTTTGTTAGTGCTCATTTTGTACTTATTTTGGCTTTTTATGTCTTTGTAGGTGTTTTTAGAGAAATAAGCTTTTGCGGCGAAATTGGCTCGAAAACTGGTATTTGCGCTCGTGGGAGAAAATTACCATTCGGACTCTCATTTTGGATAAGGGGTGACCAAATTACTAAGGGGCACCCAGATTGCTATGGGCACTCTCGGACTGGTTAGGGGGAGGTCATCTTCTCCCATTTGAAATTCATAAAAAGGCGGGAAACTATTTCAGTCGCCTGCAGATTTTAGTTTCGATTTTTGGGTATGATTAAGAGAGACTCAATCACAGATGTTTGTTGCATTGGACTATATTTGGATAAACAGGGTTAGTGTAAGTGATTTAACTAATAGATTGGGCTGATAATTGGTTCACGATAACACGGGCTTGGAGTATTGTCGGGTTTCTGTGATTATCTGGGAAGAATTGCGACGAGAATTCGGTGGAATTTTTATTGGATATGGATTGGGATCGATCGTCTGTATCGAGACAGGATAAGTGGTGGATTTGGATGCGTTAAAAAGGAGATTTATCTCAAGTTCACGAAACAGGGAAACAAAAGACTATCTCGAGTTTTATTCGAGATAAATATGGAAGATACGTGAGAAATAGGGGAAGATATATTCTCAGATTCGATTGCATCCAAATTAGAAGAGATTTTTGCACAAAACAGAAGACGCGCAAGAGAGTTTGGGAGAATAAAATTCCCGAGGATTGTGGTGAAAGAATACAGATTTGGAAGGATATTTCTCACGATATTTTTGGTTGTGTGTGTATAAATATGCGATGAGAAGACCTAACCAAGGTTTGGAGAGACTTTAGGGGACCGACAGAGAAGAACAGAGAGTTGCAGAGCTCGATTCAACATCAGCAGGTGAAGAAGAAGGAGAAGGGTTGCAGACGACACTACAGAAGTGTCGTTCTCAAGAACCCTAATCCGAAGAACATTGTACCAACACTAACTATCGCAAAGCTGCTACACCAGAATAATATCGTTCTCAGCAGTCTTATAAAATTGTAACAGCAGATATTGTAACGACCACTAAGTGTTGCGGATTCTCTGCATTATTATTCCTTTTCAATAAAAACACCTTTTGAGCCATGATTTATTATTTTGAGCGTGTTTTTACCACGAGGAGCTAAACCCCAACACTGGGATGACGGAGGAAGCCACATTTCATGCGTGTGGTAATTATATTTGATTCTTTCATGACTACTTGCACTATTATCAATTGTTTTATGATTTTTCTTAATTGATTGTGAAGTCGTATGATGATGTATGCTTGGTCTAAGTTCTTTTGATGCGTCATGCTAGTGATTTACAGTCAATCTTTTAAGAATCTACCTTGGCAAAGAACTAGAGTCAATATTATTTGAGATATAATTGTTTGGAATGAATATACGAATCGCATGAATGAGTTATGGTGGAATCCCGAGTCTCAGTGATCTCTCGATTTTTGTGACAAACTTGTGAATATATTTTCTTTGTTTTTAGAGTTTTATGAAACTAAATCTTTACAAGTCTGAGTTGAACGAACTTTTACTACCATTTTCTACAACAACATAAAATCACATCAATCATACCATCTCAGGTGATTACTTAGGATCGGTTACACTAATTAATCAAAACTAGTCATACCAAATAATAAGTCGGGCATTGTGATTAGTTATACCAAGATACATAACAAGTTATGATCGGTTCTACTAACTCACACATATTGGTAATCCAAAGATATGCAATGAATAACAATACCAATAAGCCTAGCGATTTCCCTTTCGATTCATAAACCAAGTTCATGAATGTACTTCCTTTAAATAAATGTAAACATTGTTTCCTAGGATGAAATTTTCACCTTAACCCATACACATAATCACAATAGCATTCATAAGATTATGTCGATGTCATATCTACGAAGTTCAAAATATAAGTGTTATACTTCGTAGTTTAATTCCTTAATACCATGATCATATGATCATGTCTCATTACTAGAGTAAAATATTCATTCACAGCTTCGCAGTTATGTTTTCAATATGGCACGACTTGAAAGATACGTTAGGAATGAAACAGTTCAAGTCAATATTACTAACCTCAAGAGGAAGGATGATGTCGTCGCTGTAGCTCGTTACTTTTTCACGTTCTTCAGGTCTTCGAGTAATACTTGTATGTCTCATATTCCTAGACTTTCTAGTCTAACATATACGAAGTTGTCTCTAGTACATAATCAAGCGACTCTTAGATGATTTTTGGTTCACTAAAATATGACAACCAAACTTGACATACCAACGCTTGGTGGGTTCAACCGAGCTATGATCTAGCAATCTCCCCCTTTGTCAATTTTAGTGACAAAATTCTTAATACATATGGATAGACAAATTACAAGAATCCATTATACATACACTTAATTTCAAGTTTCAACAACACAATAACCTGCATATATTTAATTAATAAATGTCGTTGTTGACATCTGAATAACAAATCTTATACTCCCCCTAAAGGTAAGATAGGTAGATATTCAATCCGAACATCTTTGTTATTCCCCTTTTGTAGTCAAGATAACTACAAACATCACATAAGATACGCTGTGTAGTGTTTCTCCCCCTTTGTGAATACAACAACATGATATGTTTCTCCCCTTAGTTGGTGCTTTACTCTTACGTTAGACCACACATACAATCGCTTATTTCGATAAGACCAAAATAAAGATCAGAATTAACTTTATTTCTCTCATCAGGTTATAATTATTCAGGCAATAACTTAGACCTTTCTCTTTAGACAAGACGAGTACTAGGTTAGTTAACTAGTATTTCTTGTCAAGGCATTCGATTAGACTTGAATAACCAAATCCTTCAATTTGATAAGTCTAACTAAGATCAGAATTAACTTAGTTTCTCTTATCCGGAATCGAATTGGACTAAACAAATGATCCCGTATTTCGTTAAGCCACAAAAAATACATACAAACCAAAATAAATTGACTTGCACAATTATTTTCTTAACAGGAACCGATTGAAATAAACATAGACATTATAGCACCGCAATTGCACCGAAATTTCGTTAAGCAAAAACACTTGATACCAAACAATAAAGAAGATACCAAACAGTAAGTCAAATAATTAACACAATTTTTCTTAACCGGAAACAGTTGAATCACACACACACACACATCCATACACACATAATGGAATATATATCAATTGTACTGAAATTTTTTTAAGAAAGCAAAATATATGCAATATAAGCAGGCTTTTCTTAAACAGGAAAACGATTAACTAACAAATTTGTTACCTCAGATTCCGCAACCTATTCTCCCCAAAAACATATATCATTAAGCGCAAGTTCAAGTTAGAACTATCCCCCAATATGTTGTCATCCTCTCGCAAGAACAAAATAACAACAACAAGAGCAACCTTTACCGGAAAAAGGTTGAATCGGTTTTAACTAATGCGTGCCAATAGCAAAAGTTGAAAACCCGAAACACATATGTTTATGCTAAACACAACTCATGTAAACACAAATTGATTCAGCACATTGTGACTTTTTACATATGAGTTTCAATCGGAACACCTTATGATCCTTTGATAAAGCCTACCAACATGGGCTAAAACTTAATCCCGCTAAATCAAAAGTCACACAAACCATAACGGTTCACGTCATATGAGATCGAATATTAAGGTTAGGAAAACCGAAATCAGACATCTCATAAATCAATTCAGTTTCGTGTATCAACTAGTGCTACATATATTTAAATGAACATTACATAAAGTTTTAATAGATCATTCAAAATTAATCTGCATCAGATAGCAAGTTCAAAAGCAACAAACTTAAAAGTTTTACAACACTTAAAAAAGTTCAAAAGATAGACTAGTCCTAAAAAAAAACATTCAATATTTTTAAGACAAAGAAATCTAAGAGCTTGAGCTAGTGTCACTTAGACCAAAATCTTCTTCAGATTTTGTGTCCTTGTAATCCTGAGTGATCTTTGTAAGATCTGTAGCAAGTTCTGGAAACTTGTTTGAATCAAAAATAACTTGATGCTCGAGACAATCATTCCTCCTACTAAGCCTTCGATAAAAGGTTTCAAGATAAGAATCTTGCATAGGAGTACTAGGAGCAACACTTGTGTTTGTTCCAGCATGACTTTGTCCTCTCATTCTATTGATGATGGAACGATTATGTGGTTTTGGTACAAATCTTTGAGAATCATTGGCACCAATTTCAAAGACACCTGCAAATTCTAGTGATAAGACATGGAAAGCCCATGTTTTTCCCACTATTCCAGATTCTTATCATCCGCCTGATAATAAAACCACAAAAGTCAAAGCTAGAAGTACATATTACCATATGATAGATTAGCTCGGTCATGTCACGACTCCACATCACCTTGTGCATTTCGCTAGGAGACAAATTGGGTACAAAAAGTTTTCCAAAGAACTTGCGATGTTCTGGAATATCACTAATACAAATGCTATTTCCTCTACAACTTTTTCCACCAAGAACTTCTGCAATATGCTCTTTGTTGAATTCATTACTTCGAGGAAAAAATGCATTTCCAGGATTGCAACCAAGGAGATAGGCAATAACATGTCTATTTACTTCAAAGCATCGTCTCCGGATCATAGTATAAAACTTGCATCTTTGAGCATCCATAGCATACATATTACCATAAAATTCCCTAACAAAACTAGGAGAGCCTCTATAGTTACCAGTGTGAATGTCACCCCAGTCGTCACGGCTGCGATACAGACTTACATATTCCAGAAGATCAACATACACAAATTTCTTCTCAACAATAATCTTCTTATCATGTAGAGAAACATATTTATCAAAACACTCTTGATTGACTAAGTAAAGTTTAGATTGATATCGAAAATCATAGTTGACAGAGAATCAATTGTTTCATCAGAGAAAGTGAAATTTGGTGTATCTCTTCAATGGGTTTGATTTGAACCTTCTCCTCTAGCGAAATTCCTATTATGCATGTTGTTAGAATTTTTGTAAGAACTTGTAAATTCGAACAAGATTAGAAGAAATTTACAATCGGAATTGTATGTTGATGTTCGAACTACACCTTTTGAAGTAAAGTTGATGAAAACCGCAAGTACCCCTTGAAGAATGAGTGGGATTGAAACAAATTTTTGTTTCGAAAACAAGAGAAAATCAAAACTCTTGGTTTTTGATTTTTAACCAACTTTCTCTCTTTCTACCGAACTATTCGATGGAGAGATAATAAGAGAAGAATTTTCACTCTTCGTTATTATCACCGAACAACGTGTCGGTTCCGATTCGGTTTCACATGGTTCGGTTCTAGAGTTTGACCATGAATCCGAAACTCATTCTTCAAATGGATTGTTTAGCCCATATTCGAAACAACTCATGGGCTTTGAGTATGTTGTGTAACCAATGAGACTTTAGGATAGATTATCATTGTTACTCATGTGTTTTTCTCCAGAAACGGTATCTGTATAAAATACATTTTTGTTTATACATATTTCAGAGTTGATATCAACAGTATTTGGACATGAATCCAAAATGACGTTATCAAGAGAAAAGTTCATGCAGTAGTCATGTAGATATTGACTTCTTTCAGACATAGGTTCTTTAGGAGCTTGTTTTATAGATTCAAGTTCCAAAAGAAAATTATACACATCATCTTGTAATTGTTGACTATCACTGAGAATTTTACAAGTCCTTTTAAAAGACTCCTCTTCCTTCAACTCGTAGAGTTCAAGTTCTAAAGATAGATCATTGATTTGTTTTTCAATTTCAGCAAACTCAATGAGTTTTCGACCCATTTTGTCTTAAGGACCTTCAGTGAGTCTGAGATACAATTGACACTCTTCTACAGACCAAATTTCTTTGGATCGTAGAGACTCAATAATTTCATCGTTTGTATTTTCTTCATACAATTTTGAGTCATCTAGTCTTGATAAAACGTTAACTGAATCAGACATAGATTCAATTCTTATAGGTTGGATCGCACCAAACACAAATTGTAAGATCTTTTCGTGTTTGTCTTCTCTGATACCAATTAAAAAGACTAGAGTGCCCAAATACACCACAATCTTTAAACTATCCACCTATATGTCCTCTTACCGAAAGTGATTGTCTATGGACAAAGTCAAGACAATACGACAAATCTGTATTCACACTTTGTGTAATCATTTATGAATACAAGATCGAGACAATAGAACAATCAAAATGTGATTACTTGATAATAGGTTTGGACTTAACCAAACTCTATAGGATCACTGTCAAGTAATACGGAGTTAACGTTTGTGTAATTTACTTTTAATGTTAGATCAATCCAATCTCTATTACCTAAGTAATAAGATTCGGATTTGTAACAATCAAAATAGAACTCAAGAGAACTATTAGGTGTTACCGATCTCACGCAACTAATCAATCGAATAAATCCGATTATAGTTGGATCCTAGCCGATCAAGGTTTGTGCTACATAAAGATATGAGAAACCAATAAGAATTCTTCTTTGTCTTCAAATCTTCTTGAATCTTCAATAAAACCTACACAACACCACTTGAATCTCTTGTGATCAATCACGCACATAACGAAGTCTGTTAACAATGGATTATCACAAGATGTCTTTTGAACAATAAAAGATAAGAGTTATTGTTCGTGTTCAAAGTATGTTGACACCTTTTTTTTGTAAATCATCTTTCATATTTCAATCTTGGAATCGATTATACTACACTTCCAAACAAGTTTAGAATTGGTTCATCTGTATTCCAAGACAACTATGTGATTGATCAAATATCAAATCACAATCATGGGTTCAATCGGTTCTACCAATCACTTGGATCGGCTATACCTTAATATGGATTACTTGTGATCGGTCACACAAGTTACCAAGACCGGTTACATCGGTTACCAGGATCGGTTACGTCATTTACCAGGACCGGTTACCATATACTCATGGTATTGCTTGTGATCGGTTGCACAAGTCACTAGGATAGGTTACACCAATTACCAGGATCGGTTACACCAATTACTAGGACCGGTTACACCAATTACAAGGATAGATTACACAACTCTTTTGTGATCTGTCTCACCAATTACTAGGATCGGTCACACCAATTACAAATATCGATCATACCATCTCAGGTGATTACTTAGGATTGGTTACACTAATTAATCAAAACTAGTCATACCAAATCATAAGTCAGGCATTGTGATTAGTTATACCAAGATACATAACAAGTTATGATCGGTTCTACTAACTCACACATATTGGTATCGAAAGATATGCAATGAATAACAATACCAATAAGCCTAGCGATTTCCCTTTCGATTCATAAAACAAATTCATGAATGTACTTCCTTTAAACAAATGTAAATATTGTTTCCTAGGATGAAATCTTCACCTTTACCCATACATATTATCACAATAGCATTCATAAGATTATGTCGATGTCATATCTACGAAGTTCAAAAGATAAGTGTTATACTTCATAGTCTAATTCCTTAATACTATGATCATATGATCATATCTCACTACTAGAGTAAAATATTCATTCATAGCTTCAGCTTATGTTTTCAATATGGCACAACTTGAAAGATACTTTAGGAATGAACCTCAATAGGAAGGATGATGTCGTTCAAGTCTTCTCGAAATAATGTCTCATATTCCTAGACTTTCTAGTCTAACATATTAGATGAGTTTTGGTTCACTAACATATGACAACCAAACTTGACATACCAACGCTTGGTGGGTTCAACCGAGCTATGCTCTAACATCGTGTTAACCAAAAATTCAAATTTTCTTGTGGAAAACAATAAAGGAAGGGCTACCAACCTTCACTATCCTACATCACATTCATCGGACTAACTCAGACATTTGCCCAAAATGCAACTCTAATCAAGAATCGGCGAACCACATGCTACTTCACTGCCCAATAACGACTGCATCTTGGAACACCTTACTCACTCAGTACTCCAACACACCTAACTCTAGTCGTAACCCCAAAAACGCCATAACTCCTCAAACAAACATTCACCAACTCTTACAACAATGTGCATCAACACCTTGCTTATCCTCACTCTGTTTTTAACTATGGACCTTATGGCTTGCAAGGAATGAGTTGACATACCGATAAAAGCAATCAACATCAGATGAAATTATAACTTGGGCCATACAACAACAACAAGAGTACTTCGAGGCTTTAAAATCACCACCTCATGTGCTACCAGGTGACTCTACGGTACTTAATCATTCTGAAAACACCAAAATAATATCAGCAATCTCCGTGGGATGGTCTAACCCAGACCTGAACTGGATAAAAATCAACACCGATGGGGCGGCCAGGGGCCACCCAGGTTTTGCAGGTGCAGGCTTCATCTTCAGAGACTCGGAAGCACGAATTGTGATGGTGCTGGCTCAAGATCTACTAATTTCGACTGCCTTAACAACGGAAACTTGGGCTCTGCTCCTAGCAACCATAACGTCAACCGAAAAGAAATGGCAAAAGGTTCTATCTGAGATAGATTCAGAAAACCTTCTCCAATATATCACTTCCCCTACTGCTCTACAGTGGTACATTGCAGGAATGGTTAATGAAATAGGATGCAACAAATTCCGCCAGTCAGCTATCCAACACAACTACCGAGAAAGAAACCAGGCGGCAGATAACCAATCATGCGGCGAATGGAGGTCAAATTGGAGATCTCTCAACCAAAATTTGGGACTTTTTTTTATTAGTCAAATTATTTTCCATGATTATGTGGGTACCATATACCACACGAAATTGTAACCTAACCCCCCTTATATATAAATGCATGCTTAAAAAATAAAATAAAATAAAGGAATATTTCTTTTAGCAAAATTGGTTTAGAAGAGGATGAAATAAAAAATCCTCGGAAACTAATGTTTTCAGTTTGGTTTCCGTAACCTTTAAGACGAATCCTATTATTGGGGCTACATTACGTTCGACCGGGTTTTGGGGCTGACTGAAAGACGGAAAGGGGTTATGAAGCAGTACTCTCCATAACATCTTATCCAATTATTTTTTGTAATGGAAAATATGCTCCTGAGTTCAATAGTGTTTATGAATTTGATCAACATCACTAATTAAGATTAGTGATTCAATTAGCTTAACATATTTCTATAAATTAGTCTTTGAAACTTTTAAAAAACAAAAAAAAAATTGTTTTGAAAGAGAGAAAAACAAGAAAAAGGTTTGGATTTTTTCCCCTCAAAGTGAATGATTCAAACAAGAATTATGATGTAGGTGACTCCTCATCTTCAAAATCCGATAACATATTAACACCATCCACAATTTCTAGTTCTTTAGGGAGTTTTCAGAAATCAAGAATTTTTATCTCAAACTTATTTAACCTTTGTGTACCTTATTATTATTTAGAAGGACCAACCTAAGAAAAAGAAGAATATGAAAAAACAAATGCTCAAAATAATGAGGTATACCTCTATTCTAACTGCAATATTAATTTTCAAGCTTTTAATCACAAAAAGTTTGGATTTTTTCTTTCTGAAAATCCTACATTTCCAGCCAGTCGGGTGGTTTTACGGATGGGAAGTCATGAAATCCTGGTCGTAACCAACAGTTACGGTTCAGTCATCATGAATTCCAAGCCGTAAGCTCATACTTACGACTGGAACGATAAAGCATCCCGTCTAGAAATACATATTTACGGCCAGTTTTTTTCCCACGTTACATGGGAATAATAAATGATATTCAATGCGTTCGCCGGCGGTTGGGTTACCCGGCCATAATATTATTTTTTTTTCGGATGGTTCACATGGACAAAAGTATTAATTGCTCTTTAATGGTATCAGCGCCGGCTGGTCCGGGTTTCTTGGTTGTTACGCAAGTTACGGGTGCTTTTCCAAGCCGTAGATTAAAACTTCCAACCATTCTCAAGAATTAGGACTTCCTATGTCTAGGAATAATGGGCGTATATATTTTTTATGGTTGGGATTTGACCAAACGTCCCATCCGTAGGTGTGGTTACGGCTGGTATTTCACTTGTCAACCTAGTCGTATGTAGCTTGTTTTAGTATTTTTCCAATAATTTTGTGTTATATTTCACTTTTATAGTTGCATATTGTACCATACACTACAATGAAAATGAACCCCCAGATATTCCAGTTATGAAATACCAACCCTGAAAATACGGGGGCACCAAAATACACCACCAGCTTTTACTTAAGCAACATATATGGAATAATTCAAATACAATTCTGAGAGTCACAACTTAATAAATCTCAATCAGGAATTATATGAAGAGTTTATATCTCTTTCTCTCACAATCAATATGCAAACGGAGACAAAGTCCGTGAACCTGATTATACCGTGAGAGTACTTGGACGATTCAAAAGATAAATATCCAATATCAATCAAGTCGTATCAAACAATTACGATGGACGTATCTACTTTGACTGATTTATGTATTACCTGTGATATTTCAATTATAAAGATAAACAATATAATGCGAAAAATAATTAACACAAACACCATAAATTTTGTTAACGAGGAACCCCAAATGCAGAAAAACCCCGGGACCTTGTCCATATTTGAACATCAAACTGTATTAAGCCTCTACATACTCTAGCATACTATTAAAACTACGGACTGGAATGTAGTTAAAACCGAATCTACCATCACAATGATTCAGTCACAGTCGCGCTCCTTACGCCTCTTGAATCTCGCAAGACTCTGCGCAATTGATTCCCTTAGCCGACGTCCTTTACAGCCTAAGAGTTGTTTCAACTCAATTGAAGACTTCAAACCAATTTGCCTCCTACAAATAAGCATATATGTGATTTCCGTTTTGATGAAAGATCAAGGTGAGATAGGAAATCGTTTGCAATAGAAAAAATCTGGCAAACCTCAAAATCTGGTACTTACGACTCTCGAAAAGCAGCCTAGATTATTATTCATCTCACAAGTAAAACTTACTCCGATTTCAACAAAGAATCGTTATAAAGGAATATACCTATGAAATCACAAAGTCTGAGACGAAGAAACTTTGCGAGTTCTATCTATCTTGCCTGATCGAAGTGAGACTCAACAATTAGTAGCAAGATCACACGAACTATCAAGATAAATATAGTCGGACCCAGCTTCACGAAATCCCCAAGTGAAGTCTTTTTAGTCGCTAAACCTAAAAAGGTTTAAAGGAGATGACGACTCTTATTTACAACTAGGACACACAAGAATAGTGTCGGGGATTCGAAAATTCCAGTTGCTTGAGGTTCTCATTACATAGACTTTCAAGATCAAGGTTGCTTTAGATTTAAGCTAAGGTAGCTTTGGAATCAAGCAATCAATATCCACCATTAGATGGATAAGTTGACTTGAGATTAACATAACAGAATATACAATATGGTTAGAATAATCCGTAACCGAACCGTGTACAAAGACTTGTTCATGAAAGGTTAGACAAAACTAGCCAGACGAACTATAAGCTTAACCATTTTCATATAACACTTTAAGACTTTAATCTTGAGTCACAACCATAGGTTATAATGTGATCAAATATGTCTTAGATGTGTTTTATTAAAGAGTTATTTAAATGTTGATTATCTCATAAAAATAATTTTGATGCGCCTAAAAATATTCGACAGGGTAAGTACGTGTACTTGATAGGTGTACCTACATCCAGTTCGTGAGTTATTTTGTCATGATATGTGTATCAAGCTTGTATACCCTTAAGACAAAATGATTTCAGGAGTCCACAAAACTTTTTTGGAATGCATAATAGGTATGTGTACCAACCTGAGTTCACGAGCAACAAAACTTTTTGGGGTTGCATACTTCGTATGTGTACCAAAGGTCGTTGCCGAACTATAGCTACGCTGGTATGTGTAGTGGGTACATGTACTGCGGATCCGAACCTATAACAGTTTGCGCCAGTATGTAAGCTGTTACGTGTACTGTCCTGTATCCAGATTTGTAGTAGTTTTATATCTCTATAATAACCAATTTGAAACATTCCCGAATAACATCAATGACACATATCACTGTTCTAGGCTATTTTCAAATGATAATCTTAAATCATAATTTAGGTCATAAACAATAAATTGTTCTTAACCAAATTCATCAAGTATAAACAAATGTTCTTAAGCTTAGTCAACATATTTCGAGAATAATTAACAAGATAAACTTGACTCGAAATTTTTGTTATGCATGTAAAGTCCAATTTAGTCATACGACATTGTCTCATAGATAGAAAGGTGAAAACCTGAGTAATAGGTAGTTCAGTCTTCACTTAACTTTTGTTGATGAAGTTCTCCAAAATCTTCGGTTGATCTTCGCCTTCAAACTGTAGAACGCAGCGATGTCTGGCACTCAACTATACACTTGTATCCTAATCCAAGACTTGACTAAATAAAGACTAGAAATCAAGATATAATTTTGATCAACTAAATTTGACAACAAGCTTGAGATAGCAACACTTGTGAGTTCGACCGAGCAATGCTCTAACAAACCCCCAGTTATTCAAGGTTTGAGTGAGGACACAAGTGATCACTATGCAAATAACTTTGAATGAAAGGATAAAGAAGATGTAAAGAAGTGGGATCGAGAACAAGGGTTGGAAAATATGTGTATCATAGTCCAGAATAAACAAGTTATAGACACCATCTTTCGAATGGTTTTCGGGAAAAAGGGTTCTGAGCATAAAAAAAAACCACGAGGAAGAAGTGATTTCATAATACGAAGAAGTGTGGATGCCTGTTTAAGCTTCAATTTAAATATAACAAGCTCAAGAAAGGTGGTTTATTAGTGAAGTTGTCTCGAGTTTTCATAACCATCCAGTTTTGGAGAGTTTGATCAACCATCCTTATCCGACAAACCTCAATCCCAAAAAAAGGGAGCTAGTAAACGTGGTGAGTCAAAAATGCACATGACCTATTGATATCCTTAGTAGTGTGAAGGTATTAAATCCCAAAAACTCATCTACATTGTAAACCATCAATAACGCAAGCGAAAAATTGAGAAATGAGATATGGCAAGATAAAGTACTTATGCAATAATTATTGTTTTTGTTTAAGAATGAAAACTACAGTACCGTTTATGACCTAAATAAGGAACAAAAAGTGGAATATATTTTCATCGCTCGTCTGGAATTTTTACAATTGGAAAGATGCTTCCATAAAATTATATAAAATGATCAAGTACAACATGCCAATATTGAACTTTGTTGGGGAAACATCTACCAAGTATGAAAACACGGGGTATCAAAATACACCACCACTTTTTCTTAGGCAATCTGAATGGACAAACTCAATACAACTCCGAGAGATAAACTCAATCAAGGAATAATTGCTTAGAGTTAAATCTTTATCTCTTGCGATTAGAACGTTTACAGAAACAAATCCGTGAACCTAATCATAAATAGATAACTTGGACGGTACCAAAGACCAATGTCCAAGAATCAATCAAGCCGTATCCAACAAACTAGGTCGGATACGGCTTAATTGATCAATGTACAACCTGTGATATTTAAATTATAAATATAAACAATGTTAGGACATAGCTCGGTTGAATTCACCAAGCGTTGGTATGTCAAGTTTGGTTGTAATATTTTAGTATCAAAACACATTTAGAGTCGCTTGATTAAATACTAGAGTCAACTTCGTTTAGGTTAGATTATACATACAAGTATTACTCCGAAGACCCGAAGAATGAGAAGAAGTAACGACTACGACGATGACATCATCCTTCCACTTGAGGTTAGTAATATTGACTTGAACTTGTTTCATTTCTAACACATCTTTTAATTCGTGCTATATTGAAAACATAACATGCGAAGCTTGTATATAAATAATACTCTAGTAGATAAACATGATCATAATAGTATGGTCATAGTATTAATGAATTATATTACGAAGTATAATGCTTATCTTTTGAACTTCGTAGATGTGACGTCAATAATCTTGTATATAGTTTTATGATTATGTGAATGGGTTTTATGGTGAATATTTCATCCTAGGAAACGATGTTTTACATTTGTTTAAAAGAAGCAAGTTCGTGAACTTGTTTTATGAATTGAAAGGGAAATCAATAGGTATATTGGTCTGGCTATTCATTGCATATTCTTTGGGTGACCAATATGTGTGAGTTGGTAGAACCGATTTTAACTCAGGTTATGTATCTTGGTATAACTGATCACAATACCTAGACTTATGATTTGGTATGACCGGTCCTGGAAATTGGTGTAACCAATCCTAAGTAATCACCATGAGATGATATGATCGATCCTTTTAATTGGTGTGACCGATTCTAGTAATTGGTGTGACCGATCATAAGAAGTTGTGTGACCGATCCTTGTAATTGGTATGACCAATCCTAGTGACTTTTATGACCTATCACAAGTAGATACCATGTTTAGGTAGAAACTATCCATGTGATTGGTATAACTGATCTGAACCCATGTATGTGACCTGGTAGGACCGATCACAACTAACCATTGTGACTTGGTATGACCGATCACATAGTAGTCTTGGAATTTCGGTAGAACTAATTCTAAACTTGTTTGGAAGTGTGGTAGAACCTATTCCAAGATTCAAATCTGATTTTCCATGATTTACATATTTTCTTCATGAACTTGTGTAGATTCGGAATTAGGGTTTGCTGAGTAAAGATGTCAACATACTTTGAACATGAGCATTAACTCTTATCATTTATTGCTCAAAGATATTCCTTGGTACTCAAGGTGATCCTGTACTGAAATAAATTAAGAATCTTTTAACTAAAGAATAAAAATTAGTTATGTTCATTTAGTAATTGGAGATTTTCTATGAGAGATTTCGGAAAATATTGGACTGCATTTATTGGAATTAGGAACACCAAATTTGGGCATTTATTGCATATCTTAAGCATATTTTCGGTTTTGGAAATTCCTTGGTGTCTAAACAACATTGGTATATAAATACCTAAGTTTGTATTTTTAGCAAACTATATATTCTTTGAGCCAGGCAAACTTCATTTCTTGTTATTTCTGGTGGAGCCGTCTATTCGAAGAGGAAAGTATGCTAATTAGATGAAATCTCTTACGACCGCTCATTTAAAGACTTCCGTAGGATCAAGAAGCTCTACGAGTACCGTTGGTGAGAAATTAGATAATTGTAGTGTTATTAGTTTTCGATTATTGATTTGATTGACTAACGATTCTTGAAACTTTGATTGCACCTAGTTTGTTTATTCTTGAGAATCTTCTCTTCTGATATAAGATTCACTCAGACTAGATTAAAGTATCGACGAGATCTTTAAAACTGTTCTTAGATCTAAAAACATCTCGTGATAATCCATCGTTAAAGACTCTATTCTGTGTGTTTTAATCACAAGAGGATTCAAGTGTTGTTGTGCAGGTATTTGAAGGCAATAGAAGACTTGAAGACGAAGAAGAATTCTTATTAGTTTTCGTATCTTGTGGATTTAGTGCACAAACCTTGATCGGCTGGGATCCAACTAGAATCAGTTTATATTTGATAAATCTGATTGACTTTCAAAGATTTATCTAACGGTGGATATTGTTTGCTTGGTTCCAAAGTTATCTTAGCTTAACCTAAAGCAACCTATGCTTTGAAAGTATATAAAAGGGTAACCTCAAACAACTGGGATCTTTGAATACCGACACTATCTATGTGTGTCCTAGTTGTAAACTAGAGTCGTCCTCTTATTAAATCCCTTGTAGGGTTTAACGAATAAAAAGACTTCATAAGGAACTCGAAATTCTTGATATGTTGTCTCATAGATAGAGAGATTAATATAACTTGAGAAATAGGTGGTTTAGTCTTCACTTACCTTTTGTTGAAGAAGTTCTCCAAAAGCTTCGAGTGATCTTCGACTTCAAACGGTAGAATACAGTGATGTCTGATTCTCAACTACATCTTCTATCCTAAGTCGAGACTTAACTAATTGTAGACTAGAAATCAAGATATAGTTTTGACAACTAAATTTGACAACAAGCTTGAGATAGCAACACTTGTGAGTTCGACAGTGCAATGCTCTTACATGAGTGCTTAACGTCCCAACTGTCACTAATGCCTTACGGCTAGGTCGATAAGAACTCCTAGCCGTAATTGTCTCAGAAAACCGATTTTGAGAAACCTAACTTCATCAATCTAACTTATTTATCCAATTTAAAGCCAGCATAAATGATAGGTTTTTCTGTTCTACCTAGTAGGATCCATTTGTGGAGCATATGCTCGTGTTTGAGTAAATTCATTTACCAAATCTCCATTAAATATATTAACTACCTAGCTGTTTCAGAATCAGGGTTCAGTCGGCCCGATCTTATCACTCTTGATCTTGTTTTCATCTTGAGAGTCAACCTGAGTTATTTGGAGAATCAAATCAACTTGAATTGTTTGAAGAATCAATGAACAAGAAAGGAAGTTAAGTTTTTTTTTTTTTTTTTTTTTAAATAAGAGAGAAAGAAAATAAATTAAGATTAGGTTTTGATTTGAATTAATTTTAGAATTTTATTAGGGAAGGGTATATCTGATTTTTTAAGCACATTAGGTCCCCTATCCACTTTTTGAATACCCAAATCCTATGCAGTTAATTGATAGGTGTAGAATACACCGTATTTACTATATAGAGTTTATGCTTTCTTTGCTATTTTTCGTGTGAATTATGTATCTTATGTTTGCTTTTGAGTTATCGAATTGATGGAGTCGCATGGAGGAAAGAAGAAGAAATTGTCCAAATTGGGCCAAAGGGCGATTGTCATCTCACGGGCGAGCTATATGTGGAGCAGGCTGAAATGCGGCGAGCGAGAACGGAAATATGGAGCTAACGGCGAAAGCTTGAAGTCAATCCGACCGCGTCTGAGAAAGTTACGAGCAAAATCCATGAATAAGCTTGTCGGATACATGAAACCGACAGGCCATGTGAGAGCTAGTTAGCCCTTAGCGGGAACAGCTGGGTGCCTAGAGTCATGGCTGGAGATCGAAATGCAGAGAAGATGAGTTTTGGTTGAAGAACAAAAGTAACAAATGCTGCTGCTAAAATAAGATCTAAGTTGTTGCTGTGGTAGATCGAAACACAGAGAGGACTCGATCTTTGCAATTGATTCGAGAGGAGCAGATTGGGTTTGAGAATTGCTCGATCTATGATGAGCAAACTTCAGGTTCTGGTGGAAGATGGGTCAGACAAGGCAATGGGTTAATGGCAGAAGTTGATTGAAAACTCAGGGGGGTTCATGGCTCGGATTTGATGGAGTCATTGCTAGCCTTTGTTGAATTACAGGGTCTTGATGGGCTCACTTAAGTGTGGATGCGAAAGCAATGTCCACGAGTCTGGTGGATTTGACCTCAACTTGGAGCTGGTTGCGAGTCTTGATGTGTATGTTTTGTCAGTTTACCGGTAGTTCGAGATCAAAAGGGTTGAGAGGGTTGACTAGATGTATGCAGGAATACGTGTTAATGGTTTAATCTAGGTGAGGTGCAATATTGTGCACGATTGATTCAAAGTCCCGGTTTTATTGGGGTTGAGCCGGTGGTTGTTGCACAGGTTGCTTTGTGGAAGTGTAATTGGGCAAGGTAGATGTAGTGCCGTAGGAGCTCGGATGGCCCGAGCCTGCGGTGGTGATTTTGTGTTAATGGTTTAATCTGAAATAGCAAACAGTCCGTGATGGATTACTAGTGATGGCGCGAATGGGAGACAAAGTTGGTTTGGAGGCATTGATTGCGCGGATGGAAGTTCTGGATATTGCGGGGAACCGATGCTCGAGGTGGCTATAATCGAGATGCAATGGTCTTGAGTGTGTATTGTGGCATTCTGCAGGTGGTTTTGGTGGTGTTAGTGACAATGGATCAGAGAGTGTGATTGATGGGCCTGAGTCAGTGAGGTTGGGAGTGGAAGTGATGTTCGGTTTGATGGAAGTTGGTTGGGAGCCGCAAAAGGGGTCCTTGGTTTTAAGTTGGGTTTTGGAATTGGTTGTGTGCGGGGCTCGGGTGAGTTGGTTTGATAAAGCGAATTATTGGGTGGGGGTTCCTGAGTGGTTGTTGGGATTACAGGCTGACGAGTGTTGTTGGTTGCCAAGGAGGGGATGGAGGTGATAGCTACAGGGCATTGCAGGTTTGAAGCTAAGATTGGGGAGAGGATGGCAAGGTTGAAGGTATATGCGGTCTTTGTTCGGGGCGAAGTGTGGCTTGAAAGTGGTGGAATTGCTTAGCCATTATGGTCGAAAATGTGTTTGCATTCACAAGCATATGGCCCAGGCAAGGCCGGCAATGGCTCAAGGCACGACATTTCACCTCAAAACAACTGCTCGAGTTTACTCAACACTGGCCGGACTCCGGACCCGATCCACCTGGTCGGTCAGCCGATCCGATGGTGGACCTGATTTTGGAGCGAGCTAAACAATCCCGACTTCCTGGACCGTTTGCGGGCTTATTTTACACGGGGTTTCTTGTGGACTCTCACTTGGACTTTGAAGACTAAACCTAATTTTGGAAGGAGAGAAAGACTATAAAGAGGTTTTCTACAACACATGAGATATCTTTTACCGGGGAATTCTTTTGGGAGAGCCACTTTTGTTTACAAATCTAGGTTTGGTTTTGTTCTTAACTTCTTCCTTTGATTATTGAATATTGATGATGATGAACTCCATAGAGAAGCTAAACACCTTATTGTTATGGGATAAAAGTTGATTTCTCAACATGCTTTTGATTCAATGAATTAGTTTTGTCTCAAAGAATTATTGTTTGTGATTCACAATTAATAGTGTTATAAGATTTGAAAACTTGTTAGATTCAATCTATTTGGGTTTTCAATAGAAAAAGTTGTTTATCCCACGATTCTAAGTAGCATAATTGTGGTTAGTGCTTCCCCAATAATAGGATTTTTAAAGACTCCTCATCTGTAAGACCATTATGGTCTACTATGAACACAAATTGGATCTTATTTATCGACACCTCTTTTGAAGAAACATTTTTTTATAGGTTATGCTTTCATTCTCTACTTGGTAGACCAAGAAACTTTTATGTTTTTCGTGGTGGGGTCGAGCTGGCCCTTCTCAGTTCTTCGTGCACAAGTTATAACGCAATTAAATTTGCAACCAATTGGTTAAACAATAACTTATTATCTAGTTGGTTAAACAATAACTTATTATCTAGTGTTTCCATCACAACATATTGCAAGCAATTATCAGATATTAGCAGCAATAAAAGTCTAACGGTTCCATGGAAAGCAGAAAACACAATCACCAAAGTCATATATATTTCGGAAAATCTCCCATAAGCACAAGTAAAATATATAAATAGAAAACATAACATAACGACGGATTCTATAACAAAGATAGCGGGATTCAAAACCTCCAATACATGTCATCACATTTCTAACTATAAGTCCACAAGTTCACCATTCAATAAGCGCTAATTTTTTTTTTTTTTTTTTTTTTTTTTGTTTTTAATGGTGGGTTCGGATGCAGAATTTTATAGCTAGGATCTATGGGGCCAGTGGATTGGGTGGAATTACGTTTCCCTCGGTACGTTTGGTTTCCCAAACACCCTGGATTCACATTTCCTATGGAACAATTTCCAGCAAATCCTCCATATGGAGTCCGACCTCCCCACCTAAGATTTGATGGGAAAGTTATCAAGGGATTTGTGGACCCTTTTTTTTCTAACCCTAAAATTTCATCATACAATTTTTTTCTCCAACTAAATTCCCCTCCAACATACCCGCCAAATTCCTTCTACACTGAAAGCAGTAAAAGGTTAGAAAGAACCCAAACTAATCCAATCTACTTTGATGATGCTTTAAAGGAATGTATATTGAAGCAAGAAATCTGAGATACTTTATTAGTATTGATTTCCAAAGTATCAATCATGAAGTAGTGAACTTTAAAATTTCAGAACTTATCTTTTGTAATAGATTAAATGGAATATGGGCAGCTCATACTGCAGCTTTTTGTAATATCTATAACCTCTAACGGACAATAAATGAATGAGGAGGCTTGCTTTACTCTTTTAATTATCAGTTTTTTTAATAAACTTGTACCTTGGTTCAATCCAATCCAATCTTGGTAAGAAACTATGAATTGTAATGTTAGAGGGTATCTTCCTTCTTCTTTTTTTTTGTGAAAAATAAAATAAAATCGGATCTACTTTACGAAAGTTTTACCTTTTTTTGCCTGGCTTGATTGGGGTATACTCAAACTAATTGGGGTATACCCAATTTTAAAGGGACTTTTTTTTAAGAGCAAAGGGGGAGGTCAATGGGTAAAGTTACAAAATTACCCTTTCCCATTATAACTCTAATTACTACCTAAATCAGTTTTCATTCTCTTCATTTCATCTTCTTCTTCTCCTCCACCTCTACCTTCCGGATCCATCACCCCCACCACCACCAAAACTCGTCGATCAATTCGTTTAAATCGTCGATTTAAAACTCCGATTAGTCTTCATCAATGGATCCACCACGGAAGAAGGCAACTCGTATGAAAGAAACTAATCGAAAACCCAATGAATATAACCCCGAATTGCAAGTTTGGTTGCTAAGAAAGTGAAGAAAAAACGGTTGAAGGTAATAGAAGTAATTGAACCCAAAACACGTGAAATGATGCGCTTAAGAAAGTAAGGGCTTGTTTAAACTCACTCTAGTACTTCGATTTTATGTTTGCATGTCAAATTAGGTCAGAAAATTCGAATTTGTGAATTGGCAGTTACGACGCCGGCAAGGTTTTTTGTTATCGAACTTTCCGGGATTTCGTAGTTAGGGTTTGGCCGGGAGGGTATAAGGTTGAAGAACTTGCCGGATGTAAGTTTCTGTAACTGCTACTAGCAGGGCCCGCAGGTTATTCATCTGTATACCTTTCCGGCGTAAGTTTTTTTTAATGAAGCAGGCATCTTATTATTGTTTACCCTTCCGGATACTTGTTTAGAATGTTTCCTGACGCCTAGAATTTTTAAGTCCGGAAGGGTATTTATATAAAACCATTCCGTCTGTTTGTCAGCCGGCGATGTGTGGGAAATGGACCTTTCCGACCAGTTTAGTGAAAAATCCTATATTTTTTTTGTGCGCCGGAAGGCTATTTTGATGATACACTGCCGGATTTGTCTTAGCCGGCACTCATATTTTGGTCGACCTTTCCGGCCATTGTTCCGCCGGATATGTTGTATATGTCTAACCTGCCGGCCTGTAATGTTTTTTTCTGAATTGTTCTTGTTCAGATTGCGAATGGCAAAGAAGAAAGCAGCTCTGAAAGCAGCTCTTAGTCCTCCTTCAAACCCTCCTCGTGTTGGTGATAAACTCTTGTCTTCAAAACATCGAGGGGTATATGTTGTGTCGGGAACGACAAAGGTCTTAGAACCAATATCCGAACCCAATGATTCGAGATTTAGACTCCAGATGAAGACCAATCAATTCCATCCGGTAGAAGAGGAGATGATGATGATGTTGATGAAACCAATCCATTCTTGGAGGAGGTAACAATGATGATGATGATGGTGATCAAGACATGCCCGAGGTCAAGGAGGTAATGATGATGGTAATGATGATGATGGTAATGGAGATAAAGGTAAGAATATCATCGAAGATGAAATTGTTGAAGAGGAAGAGGAACAAGAATAAGAAGAAGAAGGAGATGGAGATGGAGATGGAGAAGGAGAACAAACTCTAGCTATTGTTCAAGCCACCGAAGTTTCGACTTCAACTTCAACCAAAGACGAAGAAGAGGGTGATCACTAAACCGGCTGATTCTCACATGCCTCCCAAACACTTGATGGTTGCACTGAAAGAAGGTGAGCATCCAAAAGGGACCCCAGCAGATGGTGGAGATGTTCTTTTTGGATAAAAACACTCATGGGCATGTACGGTCCATAATACTATCGTAAGTAATCTTAATCCGTCTTTGTTATTTATTCAAGTGTGTAACTATCTTAATTAAATTTGCGTCAAGTGTTTGTATTTCTTTTCATTCTCTTTTTTTGGTATTTAGGATCACAAGCATGCCATCCGTCTCATGAGGCGCCAAGCTTCGTGTTCAATGGACGCATACTTGGAACCTTGACTTGGAATGTGAGGAGGTGAAAGTGATTGTGAGGAACTCCTGTTGTTGCCCTCACGGTGGAGAGTTCGAATATTAATCATGATAAAGTTACCGTCTCTCGCATTCTCGTGAGAGGTTCTACGGAGAGACCGATACTATGTTATTCCCATTCGGTGAGATGGCGATAACTCCAGATGATGCTCAACAAATTCTAGGCCTCGAGGTTGATGGAAAAGCGATCACCGAGGGATTCGATAATGCCATTTCTTTCGGGAAGATTTACGAATTGAGCAAGAAATTGTTCGGTTGGAGTCGGAGTTCGACGGATGATGCTCTTGACAAGAAGGATGGTCGACTAACCAAGAAGTTTAATGTGAAGAAGTTGAGGGACGGATTATGGAAGACTCAGAAATCCTTGATAAGGAAGGAATGGTGCACCCTGGTGCGAATCAATGCTACCGTGGCCGCTTATTTCTATACACCCTGGCAGATGTATCTTCCCGACAGTTCCGAAACCAAGTCGAGGCCGCCACTTGCAACTATTGGATCCCTTACATGAGATGCGTGGGTATTCTTGGGGTACTGCGGTGGTCGCCTTCTTGAACAATGAGTTGACAAAATCTTCTAGGGCACTCACTAAGCAAGTTAACGGAAACACATGTCTCTTCCCCGTAATTTTATTGTCTAGAACATTTATATTCGCAAAATTCTCGTAAGATAAGTTCTTACTAAACTTTTTTTTCTTTTTGCATAGGTTTGGATATATGAACACTTCCCTTCTTTGTTCAAAGACAACTCTTATGTCAAAGTGGATAACAAGATTTTCGGTTCATTTGCCAAGAGCGCAAAGGTACAGTTTTAAGGGTACTCAGATAAGGAAATGCCGCAAAATCTTATGAAACTCCGAGCCGCCATCGACAATTTGATCATGGAAGAGGTGATATTTGATCCGTATCGAGAGGATAGAAATCAAGGTTTAATCCCAAGGAGAAATGAAGTTGTTGCATTATACTATGAACCCTTGATGATGTGTTTGAAGGATTTTCAATGTACGATCCACATCGGTAATGCGACAATTGGGTTACGTACAAGAAGAACCTCATTTCGATGCAGCAAATCCGGCCTTTACTTGTGGATATGAGTGATTGCACCACCTCCCAAAAAGGTATGAACGTCTCTTACCTTCCAAAGACCAACTCAAGAACATTGGGTCGATAGGCGTCGCGGTCAAATCGATGTGAGTCTTTTGGACGAGGTGACCACCGGTCATGAAGCTACTGAGAAATACATGGCGTGGTACTTGGGTTGGGCTCGTCCTACTGTGATTAGGCCAATGACTACTGAAAAACTGGCTCGTAAGAAGAAGATGGAATCGAAAGACCCAAAGAACATTGCTTAAGATATTTGTAAGTATTTTAGAGTTGTTCTTACTATTTTAAGATTGATTGCATTACCGAATCATTCTATTAATTGTTTGTTGTTTAATTGAATATAGAAGGATCAGTTGAAGACCTTTGTGAGGGTGTTGTGTTGCGCGAAAGATGAGGAGAACTGTGCAAAGCAAGCACATTGAATATGCTTGCAATGTTGACAATGAGGATGCCCACTATTGTTCAAGCAACTTCAGTCAAGTAAAGGCGGAAGAAAAAGCTATTAAGGATGCACAAGCCAAGATAAAGGATGATAAAAAGAGGACTCGTAGTGCTCGTGGTGGTGAAGGTAGCAACGGTGGTCCCGGTGGTGAAGGAAGCAGCAGTGGTCGTGGTGGTGAAGGTAGTGTTCCAAAACGGGGCCGTGGTCGTCGTGGTCGTGGTCGTGGCAAATGAATGCTTTACTAGTTCATTTCTCTATGTTGTGGTGGACAAATGTTTAAGTTAATGGTGTGGACAAATGTTTTTTTACGGTTTATGGGACATGTTTCGTATTTTGGACAAAAAATGTTGGATTTCTAATTGTTGAATGAATGGTTTGTTTAGCTATATAAAGTGTCGTATTACCTTGCCGGCATGTTTTTTTTAAGCTACCCTGTCGGCTGTCCCAGGGCCGGCAAGGTTGTGAAATGTCAGACTGTCGTCCCTGTCAACCAAAAATTGTGTAGTTACCAGGGCCGGCAAGGTTGTGAAATGTCAGACTGCCGGCCCTGTCAACAAAAGTTGTTTAGTTACCAGGGCCGGCAAGGTAATACGATTCCTACTAAGCCGGCATTTTTGTAGCCGGAAGGGTACGAAAATAGAGACCCTGCCGGCCATATCTTGAAAAAAAAAAACCATTCTTCTGATGCCTAAAATCATGTAAGGTCGGGAGGGAAACAAAACAAGAAAATGCCGGCGGTATTTTGGCCGGCATGCTATTGAACCCATACATTTCCGGCCGTTTTACGACCCCCGGCATTTTAGCAAATTTACGACCCCGCCGGCGGGTTCAAAATTCAAATTTTTGCAAGTACAATTGCATTGATTCACTTGTACTTGGACACTATAACGGCCAAATTTGGGCACCATCCTATAAATGCACTACTTATCTCCACAAAACAACACACAACTATTTGCATATACTCTCCAAAGCTCTTATCATCACACACTCCATCTAACTCACTCAATAGCTCTCTACACACAAGAAATGGCTTCATTTGATTCTAATGAAGATTTGGCAATCACCAAAGCTTGGTATGCGGAGACTAGAGTTCGAAGGCAGTCCTCCGTAAGAGTGGATTCCACAACCTTTTGGGCTAGGGTTCACAACACTTTTAGCCAGGAGTGTGGGAATCCTAACTCAAGAAGTGTTCAACAAGTGCACGATAGGCACATAGTCATTGAAAATGCGATACTTGCTTATTTAGCTATCCAAAACCAATTTTCAACGCTCCCCACTTTAACTTGTCCATTGAACAATTTGTAAGTATTTTTGTGGTTTATTTTACGTGATCCATGTTGTTTGATCTTCCAACTTAAACCGCACTAACAAAGTAAGTTTGTGTTTTGTTTTTGTAGCATGAAGTCGCCAAAGCGCTACTTGGAGGAAAAGGGGAAGCATTCGCATTCGATGCAAGCTATCAATTCATGGAATCCAAAATCCCGGAGTACGCCCCGGAGATGATGGAGGGTGTATCGTCCTCGGACGAAGATTGATGGCTTTAGAAGTTTTTGTATAGGTTTTGTGGGTAGACCTCTATGTAAGCCCTCACGAGACTATAACTCGTCCACTAGGGTCGCCTAGGGGTTCAAATGCTTGATGCACATGCTAAGTGCATTAGTTTTTCCGTCGACAAGGAGTTGTATTTTATGTTTCAATCAATGTAGTAACCAAAATTGAATGAATAAAGTGAATTACATCTTCCCATATTATGTCAGCCGGCAATGTTGTTTTTTTTTTGCATGCCGGGTTTAATATAACCGGAAGAGTAGGAAATATTTACATGCCGACCAAAAGATTGTTGCCCAAGATAGTCGGCGTGTTCTTCATCCGAGGACCATTCCGGCGGATATCCGGGTCGAGCTTTATTCAAAGTTGAACCTTCCGGCGGAAGAGCGATCGGCAACTTATTCAAAGTTGACCATTCCGGCGGATGTTTGGTAGGAAGCTTATTCAAACCACGACCTTGCCGGCTTTATGCATTTTCAAAACCAAAATTTTTGGATCGAAATCGAACTCATAAGACGGATCAAAAGGTTAATCTACTGAATTCATAATTTCAAAATTTTAATCTAAACTCAATTAATTAACCTAATCAGAATTTTAGTGTTAATTAACCAAGGGCATATTAGCCATTTAGAAAAAACAAGGTTAAGGGGTGGCTTGGTTTTACTTCAAAATAACCCGATTTTGTCTTATTGGGTATACCCCAATTAGTTTGAGTATACCCCAATCAAGCCAGGTTTTTTTGCATCTATAATTAAAATCATCATTAATTAGTCATTTAATAATGGTTTTGGCTCCTTGAGTGGACATCAAGTGGTAAAACAAGATGATTTTTTTTTCTTCTTCTGATCTTATACTCTTCCTAGTTCCTTAAATATGCAAGACGTGTATGTTGTGGTTTTATACGTCATATTTGGTTTCTTTTTAATAATTATTGATGCTAGTATTATAAATTTATATAATTTCAAATTGTGATACTCATTTGATTTTTTTTTTTTGATGCCCTAGACTAGTGGTCCCTAGACTACATCCAAACTCCTTAAATTGGAGTGGATTTCAGCAATTACAGGGTTAGAACCCCTACCTCCGCAGTGGGAGGGAGCATGCCAACCACTAGACCACTTGGTGATTATGATGACTTTTTGTATTTGTGTTGGAAATTTTGCATAGAAATTTGAATCAGTGTGTCCACTCACTTGTGCCTTTTCAACATATAGTGTCTTATTCCAAGGGACGTGACTCTTCATGAAAGGATCTCACCAAGAGTCACTTTTAAACCTATATAAACCCCATACATTCTCCATTGCAAAAAAGTGTTTTTAGAGTCATAAAACTAGTACTATAAATTTGAGAGTTTGCATGTGTCTTCAAGAGTTAAAGAAGAGTTTGTGCTACATCTATTCGCGTTCGTTGTTCGGTGTTATCGAAATGCTGCGAAAAACATCGAGGTATTGTTGAATGTTGGAGACATATGCCGCTAAACTTGTAACAATATTATATACAAGGCATCAAATGTCTTAAGCAAAGATATTACTCGCCTCAATACACCCAAGTAAGTTTGTTCAAGTTTTGTGATTGATCATCTTTTCCTATCCTTTTTTTCTTGTTTTGTTGTTGGTATTACAAGATGTAATACATAACCGGATCGTTGTTACAATAGTTGTAACGAATCAGTGGATATAATACACGAGTCGTATTATGGATAAATCGGTAAAGAAGATAAATATCCAACAATTTGTTTTTCATATTTTGGTTATGTATAATTGAGAATTTTAAACTAGGTAATTCCAACAATTTGTTTTTCATATTTTGGTTATGTATAATTGAGAATTTTAAACTGGGTAATTGTGGTAGTCTTTCAATTCTAAAGGTATGCCAAAAAGTACATCGAATTTAAAACAAGGTAATTTTATAACTCTAGGAATTTTTACAGAGTTACCAAATGTACCACAGATTCCAAAAATTTGTAATCCCATGGGATTATGAATCCCTTAGAAATATGGTTTCCGCAACCAAATACACCATTACTCACAAAGAGCAAGCTTTATTAATAAAAAAAAAAATCACAAAGAAGTGAAATCACTAATCAAAAATACAAAAATATTCTACTAGCTGAGACTAAAAGTTACATAATGGTCACATGCCAGTTCCTATTAACCAAATTAATGGGAAGTCCAAAAAAACAAAAAAAAAAAAACTAAGTTTAGAAGCCAAAACCCAATCGAAAAATAAACTCTTAATATCATCCACTAATAATTTTGTAGTTGTATACTTACCCATGAAAACTCTTCCGCTTCTTTCTAACCAAATGGTTCACCAAATTGCAAACAGTATTATGTCCCAAACCTGCCACTTTTAACTCTCTTTTCCAGTTGCACTTCATATCAGATTTGCCTATAAAAAACCTAATTTCATGTTCAAATCATTACCATCTTCCAATCAATTTAGACCAAAAACTAATTACTACGTATCCAATTTAGACAACTAAAATACTAATTACAAATATTTCACACTATTAGATCTTGATACAGTATCAATTACAATTACAACTAATTAGGTAATTAACAACATAAAAAAGAAAGGTTATACATAGCAGTTCATGTTACCTCAACAAATACCCAAAAGAGGCTAAGAAAAACAACATTTATATATATAACACTGTCACTGTAGGTTTTTGATCGAAAAACTAGTAAAAAACATCAGTAACATCATCTGAACTGGTCTATAGAGATTGAAATTTTCATTTTGTTCATGATCATGATCAAATCGTTTATTTTTGTCCTTCAATAACTTCCCCTCTACTACCTTTTCCATTTTTTTGTCCTTTCAAAATAATCACCATGGTCCCCGCAAAGCTCTCTTTGAGACTACCTTTTTTGGTCCATTTTTTAAATGTTTGAAATTTCCATTTTTTTAGTACTTATAAGATCTCTTACTTGGAAATGAAAATTGAAATCAATAATTATAAAAAATAAAATAAATAAATAAAATAATTAACCATGGTCTAATTGAAAAAGAACCCTAATTTATGTTCTTCCCCAAATTAAATCACTCTCTTCTTCTTTCGTTTTTTCATTTCAATTTTTTCCTTCGACAACTAATTCAATCAGCAATTAATAGTAATAAGTTCTCTTCTTCTCACATGTTAATTTGGATTGTGGGTATTATTCATTTTTATTTTTTTAGTTGGTATACTTGTTTCTTCAACTTTCTTGTCGCTTTCTTTGTCTTCTTGGTGGATATCTCAGTGATCTGCTTAACTAATCTGATCTTTTTTTTCCCCATAAGTACCCATGACTTTCCATTTGTCCATATATTTCTTTCACTATGGCCATCTTATGATTTTATATAATATATGATGATATTCATTTTTATTTTTTTAGTTGGTATTTTGTTTTCCCTTTCTTGTCGCTTTCTTTGTCTTCTTGGTGGATATCTCATGTTTTTTTCCCCATTATATATTTGTCAACTTTCACATGTCTTATGAAATGGATGATATATAACTTTTCTTCCCAGCCCCTAGATGAAAATGGAGATCATACCAAGCCCCTAGATGAATCTGCTGCATAATCATCGTAAATCAAAGTTAAATGTCATATAATTAATTCACCAGTAAATTTTTATTAAGTACTTGATATGGTCACTTCAATGATATACACTATACATAACTAATGATTCGTCATATGGTTTAATAACGTGCCTTCACAATATCCTGATCGTAGATCTTTAACCGGAATCACAATTTTGATTTGATTACATTAATTGTGATCTCTAAACGGTAATCTTATTTGTAAAGTTAGGGTTTCTGATTATCTTTTTAAATCGGTCAATGGACAATAACTTGGAGAGAATTAGAAGAGAGAAGAACAATGTTTGAAGTTTTAACATTTGTCAATAAATTATCTTGTTTACATTACGGGTCTTTTTGTCTATTCGTACATTAAGCGAATACAAGATTTACTTGTGAACGACTTTTATCTCAAGCATGTGACGACTGAGACCTAATTAGCTTCCCCACTTTGAGTTTATTTGGACCTGAGACACCTCTTCATTATGATGATCCGAGCTTTCAGGTTTTTAACTCAACTGACATCTTCAAGAATCTTCTCCGCTTCAGAGATTAAACTTAATATGATCAATACCATGCGTGAAGCTAGTTTAGAGCATGGGTGCGCAATTGCACCAATCTGACACCGAAACCCATGGTTCCGCGGATTTTGTTATTGTAATAAGACGTGCTTCATAAGCCAAGGTTTTCCCATTGCCCCGACTCTGCTGTTTTGACCCAAAGTTGCCAGAACCCAAAGTCTCTTTAATCCCTAAAGTTCGACGGTTTTCCATACTCACCCCTTGAAGGAACGACAGAACCATTAAAACCTCGTTAAAATCGTAATATTCTAACTAGGACTTCAAATTTACACCTAAATTTGAAAACCTCCATCTCAATCTTTCCTCCTCTGTATAGAGAGAAAGGGCAGGGGGGAGAAGCCATGGCAAGGTTATCAACAATAAAGAAACCCTCTCAGAGATCAGAGATTATCAGTAACTATACAGTCTCAAAATCAACATTTGCTTTTGGTTTGTTAATCGCAGATGCTATACTTGTTTCTCTTATCATTGCTTATGTTCCTTGTAAGTGAAACCCCAACTGCAAATCTCTCATTCTTAGTAGTCTCAGTTGAAATTTAAATCGTTTTCTAATGTGGGGTTTTGTTTAATTTCAGATACAAAGATAGATTGGGATGCCTATATGTCACAGGTATGATAAAAAACCATGTTTTGTTTATATCAAGTTTTGAATTTTGATTGATTAAAATGTGTTGAATTGGGTAATTAGGTGAGTGGGTTTCTTGAAGGAGAAAGAAATTACAGTAATTTGAAAGGAGATACTGGTCCATTGGTGTACCCAGCTGGTTTTCTGTATTTTTATACTGCTATTCAGTTCATTACCGGAGGGGAAGTATACCCAGCTCAGGTAATTGTTGAATGGATTCAGTGAGAAGCTATCTGATATATGTTGCCTTAAACCATGACCATACATTGTATTGTATTGACTTGTTTTGTTACTTTATATTGCAGATTCTCTTTGGTGTTCTGTATATTGTGAACTTGGGAATCATTCTATATATCTACGTAAAGACTGATTTGGTATGTAAATTTCCTTCGCACTTTCTGTAGAGAAGTATCGATAAATGTAGATGTTAAAATGGTCCTCTTTGCATACCTACAAAGTATATGATCCTGGATGATAGTATCCTTGTGATGGAGGTTAGCTATGAAAATGATAGGAGTTTTATTTTTTTACAACAATACCTTCTAGAATCAGTGACATAAATATTAGGCCAGTGACCGTTTGAGTATCTTTTTGGAAATTGATATGTCCCACTGTATGTGTCCAAATCTACTAGCTTTCTTTTGATGCTAATGCTGGTGTCATTTTTCTATATCGTAAATTTTGTATTTCTCTCAAACTCTGTCGCAGCTTCCTTGGTGGGCACTTACTTTGCTTTGCTTGTCGAAACGAGTCCATTCCATCTTTGTGCTTCGCCTCTTTAATGACTGTTTTGCGATGACCCTCCTTCATGCTGCAGTAGCATTAGTTCTTCACAAGAAATGGCATATTGGACTGATTATTTTCAGGTTTGTTATCGGACCCTTCTATACCCTCTTGAGATGCAAAATAAACGTTGATTCGACTTCTTTCTATACAGTGGGGCTGTGTCAATAAAGATGAACGTCCTCCTTTATGCTCCTCCCCTGTTTCTACTCATGTTAAAGGTTAAGTTTTATTGGTTAATGTCACTCGAAAAGCTATACGTTTTCGCATGCTTTAGAATTATTTAACTTATCATACTTCCTTGAACTTTTTTGTACAGAGTATGAACATTTGTGGAGTTGTAACTGCCTTGGCAGGTGCAGCAGTACTGCAGGTGTGTATGAACTATGCAGTAGTACAGATATGAAGTGTAAAGATCATCAATCAATTGACTTTTTTCTTCTGTACTTTGTGATCATTGTTCGACTGGCATGGATATCAATTCCCATATCCAAAAGTTATTTAAATGTTCAATCTTCTAATGCAGATTCTACTGGGGTTGCCGTTTTTATTATCATTTCCAGTTGACTATATTTCAGGAGCCTTCAATCTTGGGCGTGTCTTCATCCACTACTGGTGCATCTTCCTCTGACTCAAAGCCTTTACATAATGTTAAAGTACTCATCAGTTGTCTTTTAAATTGCCCGCTTTGCCAATCATATTTTAAGTTCCCGAGTATCTTGTCTTTGTAGTATGCACTCAACTCCTCACATTTTGCTCATTCAGTAATTGTATGCTACCAGGTCTGTGAATTTCAAATTTGTTCCCGAAAAAATCTTTGTATCGAAGGAGTTTGCAGTTAGTTTGCTGATCATTCACCTTCTACTCCTTGCTGTTTTTTCCCATCATGTATGGTGCAAGTAAGTACCTTTTAGACTTTTAGTTATTCATTTCTGTAATTTTCCTACATGTATCAGTAACCAAAACTGCAAAGAACCTTTACGTGACTAGTGTGATACACTAGATTAAATTATTTTTTTTCCCATACCATTTTTAATATATGCTCTTCTTTTTTTTTCTTTTTTTTACTGGTACTCGTATGTTGAGATGTTTTACAGGTATGAAGGAGGACTTCTCAATTTCCTGTCCTCTAGGTTTACCCTTACGAAAGTGAAAACCAGTTTGTCAAGTTTAGTTTCTCTGAATCGGTTCCTAGATCAGAACTCAAGTTTTCAGAACATCAGAAATGAACGTAAGATTCAAAGTCGATGGGGATCGAAAAGAATTTACAACCCCACTCGTTTTGTTTGTCGCTATATTTTACTCCTACTTAATGTTTCCTTGATTTGATCTCCTTTCAGATATTGCCACTACTATGTTTGTTGGGAACTTCATCGGCATTATTTGTGCAAGATCCTTACATTACCAGTTCTATTCATGGTCAGTTCTGTTCGCAAACTTTTACGAGTAAACCTTAATGTGAGGTTATTATCATCAAAGAATATATTATCTCTGCAAATCTGCGGAGGCAGGATTTGACCCACCATTCTAATTGATCTCTTCCTACTTCTCAACCTATGAGCCTGTAATGTTTTCCATTGCAGCCCATTGTAAGAAAAATGATGGACATTTCACGATCTTTCTTCTTGTCAAAGATAGTTTAGCGAAACAATAAGTACTCCTAATGAGAAATTTTCAATTGCAGGTACTTCTATACCTTACCATATCTCCTCTGGAGAACACCATTTCCTACATTGTTGAGGTATGTTATGCTGCTGCTTAATTGTTGTGTATTTACTTGATAACTTGTTCTTTCAGCATAATTGTCTGAGTAGTACTAATATGATGCTCTGATGTTTTGCAGATTGTTATTGTTTGTAGGGGTTGAGGCTTGTTGGAATATATTTCCCTCAAACATATACTCGTCATCTTTGCTCTTTTGTATCCATTTAGTTATACTTTGGGGTCTCTGGATTGCGCCATCTGAACACCCCTACCAAGATATGAAGATTTCATCCGCAACACATAAAAAGACAAGATAGATACCAAAAAAAGATTGAAGGTTTTTTTCCTTTTAGGTTTTGCGGCTTTTGCCTTTTTCTTTTCTCATGGATCAGGTGTTTTATGTGTAGATTATTTTGCTAACTGCATTTGTTCTTCTACTTCGTTGTGGGTAAGAGACAATTGTAAGTTTGTAACTTACTAATCAACAGTGTGTAGTGGAGAAAAGAAGAGAATTTTCATAAACTGATATTTTGCAAAATTTACTTTGCTTTGTCCCTTAAAACAGTTGTTGGTGGATACTAGTGTAGGGAATTCTCAGCATTGGACAAAAGCTTTGCTGCTGTTCTGTTGATATCGCCCTGCACTATAGATCTGAAATCTAAGGCTAACACCCCTTGTAATCGGTAATGGGTTGTACATAATTTACAGAAAGTCGGCCACTTAAAAAATCATAGTCCGATGGAATATTATTTATGGGCAGTTTGCCCTGTAGTGGAGTCATATGCATTGCATCTTACTAAGCCTGAGAAACCTTGGTCTACTCAGAAAGAGATTAAGTTAAATGGAGCTGCTCCACTAACAGGATGGTACACCAAAACTGCAGTTCTCCAAGATGAGAAATGGTGCTTCAGTTTGCACCGATGAAGGAGACATTTCTGATTTTTTTTAAATCCCTTCAAATCCAATGTGAAGTACTAAATAAGTAGAAAGAAACTTGAAGTCTATAACGAAGAAACTTTAAGCGAATCTTGATGAAAAAGAGTTTGTCAAATCTAATTATAGTATTAATAAGTTAATAGCAAAACGTCTAATACAAAATCTCACACTTGTAATCTTCCTCGTCGAGTTCATCTGCCAAAAGAAAGAAAAGACCACCAAATATCAGGATTTAGAATCATGACATCATTGACTTTTAAAAAGATCACTTGGAAAATAAAACAAAGAAAATTCAACTCAGAAAAACAAACAAGGAAAGGCTTTGGAAAACGAAGCACCCTGGAGAAACCAATTTATATTCTGAAATAATGAAGCACCCTTGAGAAACCAATTTATATTCTGAAATAATGAAGCACCCTGGAGAAACCAATTTATATTCTGAAATATGGTGATTGACATCGCGTTTCAAGGAAACAAATCGAGAATTATATAAATCATAGTTGCCGACCTACGGAGATGCAAAATAGCTCTATATTTCCGCACTCTGCCTGGCAGAGTTCTATTATGTAAAACATACATGCGCCGTACTAATTCGTACACATAGACATAGTTGGTGATGGAGCTAAGAACTCTGAGGTGACCAGAAGTAGCATTTTCGTCCTAGATTGGAACGATCAACAAACACATCACTAATGTTTTGATTCAACAATCTACCACTAATTACAATATGCTCCTAATAGTTCGTGAATGAAAAACCTCAAAACTATCACATAAATTAACAGACATTAGATGTTCACAAGTCATAACAATGACCACACACACACCCAAGGCTGATACATCATCAGATTCAGAAAAACTTAAAGCAGATCATGCACCCCTTTACCATCAACATCATATGAATACGTTTATTCTAAATGACCTCGATCATAGTTGACTAGACCGACCAAATAAAATTAATTCTATCAAACAACTTAAGCAACTGCTCATCAGCAGAGTGACCCCACAACAGCTACTTTTGTTTTTCTTATCTTTTTAAGTAGAACTTCCTAGCTTATTAATAAAGGAGAAGTGAACACAAAATTGAAATTGGATGAACTAGAAAATAAGTTATGACAGACTAACCTGGATGCCATTTATTAGTTCTTGGGGAGCCTTAAGGTGCAATCCAACCTGATTAGTAATATAAAACTATAAGGCCACAGAATTAAATAACTATATCATAAAGTAAGAACTGGATAATAAGAGGGGAAGAAAAAAAAGAGGAAAATATCTACAGTACCTACTAGCTCAAAAAGATGGCAGTTGGACTTCCTGGTGAAGGTGGAGTTTGGCGTAACAAGTTTGCATGCTGTCCAGCTATATTGATATCATCATCATTCAATGCATTCAACACTTGTACTTGCTCAAGACCCAAGTGTCTTTTGATTAACTCCAGATTCTCCCTGAGGACCTCTATCTCACCAAATGGTAGCATCAAATCCAAGGCTTGAATCCCAACCGAAAGTGCCTCATCCTTCTTGAACTTCATAAACGGCATGCAAAGCTTTTGTACTTGCTTGAAATTTGCTTGTTGCCCAACACTACTCTGCTTCAAAGCTGATTGAATCTCTGAATCAGGTGCGAATTGGCGCGCTTCGGTGTCAAAATTGGCTCGGAGAATATTTAAGCATTCAGCTTTCCATCCATCGTAATGCTCGTTGACATATATCAGCCCTATTGTGGGTTTGTTCTCTGTACTTGGAAGAGTAGCTGCTGATGCCTTCTTATTAGGTTTTTTCGACCCTGATATTTGTTTCTCGAGCAACTTTCTCATAGTGGCTATTGTCTCTTGCAAATACATGTTGGCTCTCCTCAGAGTGAGATCAGGTCTGTCAGCCACGGGCCAACCTGCTTTTATAGCAAAGGTATCCTTCTTCAAGAGCTTTCTCCAAACGTATTCCGCATAGTGGGGACAAATTGGAGTAACTAACCGTGTTTGAACATCCATAAATCGCCATAATAGGTCACGGTTCATCCCACTGATTCCACATGAAAATCTATATTCATCCCTAGCAGCTTGTAAGTCATAAAACCCTGTCTTTAGAGCATCCCGGAACATATATTCATTGAAGTTCTTCTCAGTCTCAGTGACAGCAATATTTATCTCATTAGAAAAAACCTTATCTGCATAAGTAGAGGGGGGACCTGATCTGAGTGAAGACTCAGATTCCAGAATTTCCTCCATCCATGAGATTTCTTTAGTGAGTCGCATAATCGCAGATGTCGAGGTGTCAAAGACGAAATTCGCGTCATCCATACCATCACCAGCATCAGCTAGAGCAAACCTTGTGGCATCCGCAGAAAAATCCTCAATTGCCTGGCGAAGTGTCTTGAAATTTCCAGTCGACTTGGACATCTTCTCAGAGTTGAGCATAATATGGCCATTGCATCGAAAACCACGAGGCCAATGATGTTGTGGTAAAAGCGCTGTGTGGTTGTAGATAGTAAATGTCAGATGGTTCTGTATCAAATCCTTCCCAGAGACTCTAAGATCAAATGGGTACCAGTAAGAAAACTCCTGCTTCATCTTGTTGAGAACAGATTGAGAGATGGTTGATGATTTAGGGTACGGACCCTCACAGAAAACATAATTCCAAACCTCGTCTGTCATCTGCTCCGGTTTCACCAGAGATGTATCTCTTCCATACATTTCCCCATTTTGTAACATATGGGCAATGGTGTAATATGCCATGTAAAGTGTGGAATCCGATAAGGACTCGACGAGGAACTGCTCGTCAAAAGGTATACGAGTCCCCAAGCCAAAAGAGCGTGAGCAACCCCACTTATTCAACCAGCTCAAGGTGTGGTCAAACCCATTGCGTGTCTCATCATGGTAGAGTTTCATGTTGGACAAACATTCCTCAGCCATTTTCCTCCATTCTTCTTCACCATATGTGATGTACCATTGATCTGTAAGGGCCACAACACACTCATCACCTGATCTGGACATAACTTTCTTCTCTGGTTCACTGTAACTAACCGCCTGGCTATTTTCTAGAAGCTTGGTCCTAATCAATGGCTTCGCATCCTGGACCCTCATACCTGCGAATTCTCCAACAAGCATAGTTCCTTCTGTGAACCCTTTTAAATAAGTCAACCTCTTTGCTTCAGCAAGCTTCTCCTTCTCATTCTGGCTCTTGATCTTCAAATCCTTGCATACCTTTTCAGCTGATTTGTCCCCAAACTCAGGGATGTTGATTATGGGTACAACCTCAAAGGGCAATATCCACTCGTCTTTCACACCGAATTTTGCTCTCAGAGCTGGTTTTGTTTTCAAATCATGCATAGTCATATAATCATCAGGGGAATCACTTGGAACACTAGTGACGATCCCAGTACCCTTATCAGTTAGGACGTTCATCATTGGAAGTGTGTATATGATCTCATTAAAAGATAGAGGGGACCGTAGGGGCAAACCAATCAAATCTTGACCAATCAGCTCAACCAAGCAAGTCGGCTTGTCTGGAACCTTAGAAAGGTTCTGATAGGCAAGGTTAAGGGCAGCCCTCTCAGTGACGACAAACACATCGGTGTCGTTGATTTCATAGGCTCCGTATTTACCTTCAGCCAAAACCCAGGCATTCGTTTGCCCATACATGGTCTCGGGTCTCAATGTGGCAGCAGCCAAGAACACTTTCTTTCCTTCCAAAGCTCCCATTTTAGCAGGGAAAGGTGGAACCACCTCCATTTTAATCAAGGTATAATCTTGCGGCAGCACACCTTCACCTGATGCCCTATCATGATCAGCACATGGCTGTCCATCTAACGGAGAGTAGATGGCATACCTCAAATCCTTCACAATCTTCCCCATCTCCTTCAATTTCCCGATCTGCCACCTGACAAATGAATCATAATAAGGATTCATATCTGTTGTGATGAAGGATCTCCGCCAATCACAACCCAAGCCAAATGCTTTAAGGTCTTCTTTAGCAACAGGAGGAAAATAGATGAGCCAGTGAGATGGATCTTGGAACTTAGAGATTTCAGCATCTGAGAGTCCATACTCTTTCATAATCTCCCATTGGTACTTTTCACCACCCGATTTTGACGCAGCCTTGGATTTTTTGCTTTTGAATTTATCAGGTTCAGTTTTTCCACTTGTATCAACTTCTGGTTCTGGTACTTTGTTAATGATCTGGTCCTCTTTCGACGGGAATACAGGTGGATTTCCAAATCTTTCAATCTCCCGGGCCAATTTATCAGCGGAGGCCTTAATGGGCATTCCAGTACAGTGGAAACCAAAAGGCAAAAGTACATTGGCACCTCTCAATCTTTGATAAGCAGCAGCGAATTCGAGCTTTGACAATGAAAATGCATGACCCAGGTGAAGTAATCCATTCATGTAGGGATAAGGGAAATTTCCAAAGAATTTTTCACCTAGTTTTGGAGGATTTTTACAAGATTCTGCCAGAAACACATCACTCTCATCCCACCAGGTTTGAACATCTCTCTCAATTCCCAATAACTTATCTCTTCTAGCATAACTCTTTGCACCATCCATCTCTTTATTCGCCATTTGACAAAAACTGTACACAATAACAACTGATTACAGTCAGCACCTCAACAACAAGAAAAGGATCAACAAATAATAGGTTGAAATGAACAATGCTAAAATAACCACAAAAAACATAACCAAGAGATAATGAACAGTTTACACATAGTAGCTTATCAATACCCAAATAAATAAATAGATGCATGCACCAGCTTCCTCAAGGAAGCATCATTCATTTGATAACAGTTTGCTACAGTAGATGACATCAAGACCTTTAAAATACTTAACAAGTCAGCACCCAGAGGGGTTGAGTTTCGCATGACATCAAGTAAAAAACCAAAATAGTGAGTGTCATTTTGGATCAAATGATATGAGGCTCTAGGATTTTTCTGACCATTGCTAATAGATAATTTCTGCATGATTGATTACTCAAGTTCATTGGTATATAAGTTGATGCACTTGCATAGAAAGTTTGAAACAACTAGGTCAAGCTGTAAACCAAACAAAGAAAATCTCATATATGACAGTAGCACTGTAGCACTATGAGATGGATATATAATGAATAAAACAGATGATGGTAACAATCTTGTCCACTGTCATTTTGTCAATATCCAAAGCATTCTAGGATAAGCAACGTATCAGCTTAACTGGAAGGCAATGCAAAGAAAGCAGGCTAAGAACCTGCTCCCACAAGTGTATGAACGTGAAGTGTTCTGAAGTTATAAATTGCAGAAAAATCAAAACAGAATATAAAAAACAAAACAAATCTTAATCAACTCCTACGCAATAGAACAAATAGAGCTTCATTTGGCACTATCTTCACTTATAAAGAGGCCTAAAGGTCTCATAAATGCCATGGGATGGACCTGTTGAAACGATACTAAGCCAGATAGCTTTTCATGGGTTAATTTTAACAGCAACAGGAATTCAATATGCATAGTAGTTACAGGGCAAGATTATTCAAATCCGACAGGATCTACAACGATCTGAATTTGTTTGCGCTAGGCTACAGATTTTACATAAAGTAATTAACTCAAGGGGAAATAAAAAAAGTCATCTCAGCAGTAGTATAAGAACAAACGATAAGTAGAAACAGAAGTAGAGAATGCTCAATAAGAAGATGTTCATTTGATTAGAGAAAGAGTTTTACAACTTTACCTTTCAGGATGAGTTTACCCTAGGTGTGAATTCTCCTCTATATACCAACTAGCACAGTTTTATTTATAGACTAGAAAGATCCTTCCTAGATTGGAAATTCCCAGAAAATACCATATTAGTACCACCCTAAGTTTTCTTGTTATGGAATGAAATACAAAACCTAAGACAGACTTGGAGAGCAATTCTCACTAGACAAACCTAATTTGGTATTTTGACATGAAACGGCTCAAACACACATCAAGCGAACAACAATGGTATAGATGGTAGAAGATTTACCTGTGATTTGACACTAGTCTGTGTAGGGCATTGATGGAAACCTTGAGATGTGGATTAGGTAGTCTACTAAACCAGATGCAGATAACGGAAGCCAGTAGAAGTAGTAGTGAAAAAAGAATATGAAAGAGAAGACGAAAACAAAATTTAGGGTTTAGTGTTAGCTGCGTCTAGTAAGTTTCTGACAGGTAGGGGTGAGCATGGGCCGGTATGGACCGGTTTTCGCCTCATCCGCATCCAATCCATCGCACTACGGATTTCAAATTTGGCATCCGCATCCAATCCATATCCAACGGATTTGCATCCAATGGATGCACGAATGGACGGATTGGATGCGGATAATCCAATGGATTTGTTTTAGTTAAAATTTATTGTAAAGAAAATAAGCTGACACAAATGACTCCTTATAAAACCTACATATCCTATATATGTATATGTATACAAATATAAATATGCCATGTACAACACCCCAAGCAAACATCTTAAAAATTACTAAATGATCCATAGTATTTTATGCCCTTAATTTAACGGATATGGATGTCCAACGGATTTTCAAGGTTGCATCCGGGCCCAATCTGTTGTCCGTTGGATTTCAAAAATTCCATCTGCATCCAATCCATTAACGAACGGTCGGGGCATCCATCCGCAAATGAACGGTTGGTCCCGGTTAAATCCGCGGATTACGGGCCAAATGCTCACCCTTACTGACAGGGAAGTTGGTGAATGTAACGGGGTCGTGGCTCGTGAGGCTCTTTGGAATTTGGGCTTTGCTTACTCATTCGACTTAATACGAACCCAACGATTTTTCGAGGACCAGCCTTTTTTTGGGACCATTGTTTTATAAGGCCATCTACCCTATAATTATAAGGGATATCCTAAAAGATTGAGATTACTAATTTATCCTTTCCTCTAATTTAAATTATAACTAACCTAATAACCACCTAAATATAAATTTAACCTAATCCTAATCTATTAACAAAAAACCAAAATCAGACCCTCCTCTTCCTTAGCCGCACAAAATAGGTTTTGGGGAGAATTTTTTTTATTTTTGCTTCTCTTCTTCTTCTTCCTTTCAACTTTGTCTTCTTCGAATAATCGTCGATTCATAAAATTTTCATCGTCGATTAATCAATCAAGTATAAGAATGCCTCGTCGAAAAAAACCCCCAAGACTCCCAAGAGAAGGTCCTGGATTGGCACATATAGCAAATCTCCCAAGTGAAGTTCAGATTGATAAAGAAGTGGAACCGGTTGGTGAAGTCATAATCGGGTACCAAAGACGCAATAAGAACCCTGAAACTGCCAGTATGAAAATCCGCAGGTATTTTCCCACAAACCCATTACTTTTAATTTGATTTTGATTCGTTAAATTGAATAGAAATCATCAAAATAGGGTTCAAATGGAAGTTACAGTAAGTTGTTCGGTTAGGACGAGTTTCAAAAAAATCCTAGTTTGTTAACCGAACTTGCTGAAAGGAAGAACACGAAGAACAGTTCGGTTCCATGGAATTTAGCATTAGGTAACCGAACTGACAGTTCGGTTGGTTCACAAAGAATGGTAAGACTATTTTGTAATCGAACTTTACCAACATTAAAAAAAAAAAAAAAAACTGTTGAAACTTTGTAACCGAACTTTGCTATTTTGCCCACTATGTTGAGTTTGTATTTAACCGAACTTTGTTCACTATGTTTGGTTTGTTTGCAAAAAACATTAACAAACCGAACTCTTCACTAATTGCATATATGTGGAGTTCGGTTTGTTCACAAAAAAACTTGACTAACCGAACTCTTCCCTAATTGCGTATATGTGGAGTTCGGTTTGTTCGCAAAAATACTTGACTAATCGAAGTATTCTCTGGAACCTTATGCTGGCCTATTTTTCGTGAACTTTTGATACTAACCAAAACTTACTATGAGAACCCTTATGTTGCGTCTGATTTAGTCAATCATTTATCGGTTAAGCTAATATCTTTTGTTTTCTTGATTAGTGGAAAAGGTAAAAAATCCAACCAACCTTTACTGGAAGATATGAGAACTCCCACGCCTCGAGGCAGAGTACACTGTGGTGCCAATAAGCGTTGAACCAAAAATGCTAAGTTTGGAGGTAGGTCATTACCGGGTGTTGTCATCCAAGATGATGTCAATAGAGATAATTTTGACAATATAATCCAACAAGTTGATCAAGAGATTGTGGAAGAGATGGGTAATCAAGAACATAATCAAGGTGGAGAAGAGGAACCAACTGAAGAACAAGAAAGAGATAAGGATGAAGAAAATGACAATGATGACAGTGAAGAAGATGAGGAAGATGGAGATAAGGATGTAGAAAATGAAGATGACGAATCAGGGGAGGACTCAGAGGATGAGGAAGAGGAATAGGAACAAGGAGAAATAGTTTAAGAAAAACCGAAAAATCCGCCTAAAAAGCCTTGTGCTAGATATGCATAAATTCCTCATAAGGATTTTTATTTGCCGCCAAAGAACCCAATTTATGTTACTCCAAAAGACCAAGGGGAGGTATTGTTTGGCTACAAAAACTCATGGGCTGCCAAGATATTTGCGACAAAGGTATTGAATCTTAACCATCAAGATTTTTTAGTCATTTTATTATATTGACATTTTCTATATATGTGTATATAAGATATGATGTTGTTTTTGTAGGATCATAATAATGCGGTTCGTGTTTTGAAACGTAAGAAGAACAAGATATGGGATATAGCGGACAAGTGTGATGAGGTCCGGTTGGCGGTATTTGATTGTGTACTATGGAACGCGATACAACATGCGCACCAAAAATTTGATGATGTCATTGTTTCTGCATTTGCCGAGAGGCTTTATCTAGAGACGGATATGAAAAAGTGGGGGTCTAACAACCACACCCAATATTTAAATTATGGGAAAGGATAAATTAGTAATCTCAATCTTTTAGGACATCCCTTATAATTATAGGGTAGATGGCCTTATAAAACAATGGTCCCAAAAAAAGGCTGGTCCTCAAAATATCGTTGGGTTCGTATTAAGTCGAATGAGTAAGCAAAGCCCAAACTCCAAAGAGCCTCACGAGCCACGACCCCGTTACATTCACCAACTTCCCTGTCAGAAACTTACTAGAAGAAGCTAACACTAAACCCTTATGTTGGCCTACTTTTCGTGAACTTTTGCTACTAACCAAACCTTATTATGAGAACCCTTATGTTGCGTCTGATTTAGTCAATCATTTATCCATTAAGCTAATATATTTTGTTTTCTTGATTAGTGGAAAAGGTAAAAAATCCAACCAAACTTTACTGGAAGATATGAGAACTCCCACGCCTCGAGGCAGAGTACACTGTGGTGCCAATAAGCGTTGAACCAAAAATGCTAAGTTTGGAGGTAGGTCATTACCGGGTGTTGTCATCCAAGATGATGTCAATAGAGATAATTTTGACAATGTAATCCAACAAGTTGATCAAGAGATTGTGGAAGAGATGGGTAATAAAGAACATAATCAAGGTGGAGAAGAGGAACCAGGTGAAGAACAAGAATGAGATAAGGATGAAGAAAATGACAATGATGACAGTGAAGAAGATGAGGAAGATGGAAATAATGATGTAGAAAATGAAGATGACGAATCAGAGGAGGACTCGGAGGATGAGGATGAGGAATAGGAACAAGGAGAAATAGTTTAAGAAAAAACGAAAAAATCCGCCTAAAAAGCCTTGTGCTAGATATGCATACATTCCTCATAAGGATTTGTGTTTGCCGCCAAAGAACCCAACTTATGGTACTCCAAAAGACCAAGGGGAGGTATTGTTTGGCTACAAAAACTCATGGGCTGCCAAGATCTTTGCGATAAAGGTATTGAATCTGAACCATCAAGATTTTTTAGTCATTTTATTATATTGACATTTTCTATATTTGTGTATATAAGATATGATGTTGTTTTTGTAGGATCATAATAATGCGGTTCGTGTTTTGAAACGTCAGAAGAACAAGATATGGGATATAGCAGACGAGTGTGATGAGGTCTGGTTGGCGGTATTTGATTGTGTACTATGGAACGCGATACAACATGCGCACCAAAAATTTGATGATGTTATTGTTTCTGCATTTGCCGAGAGACTTTATCCAGAGATGGGTATGAAAAAGTGGGGGTCTAACAACCACACCCAATATTTCGCTTAGCAATTTGTATGGACAAACTCCAATATACTTTTAAGATAATCAACTAGACAGTCAGACTCAATCTTAATAAAAGTATATCAAAGAGTTATATCTCACTTTCTCGATTCAATACTTACTCAAGCAAATAGGAATTTGCGAGTCTAATTGAATACAAGAGAAATCACTTGAACGGTACCAAATACCAATGTTCAAGGATTAATCAATTTCAATCAACAACCAAAGGTTGGATTTCCCAATTGATCGATTCAACGCACAACCCGTGATATTTCAATTATATAACAAAATATAATGCGGAAAAGAAATAACACAGACACCGAGAAGTTTTGTTAACGAGGAAACCGCAAATGCGAAAAACCCGGGACCTAGTCCAGATTGAACACACACTGTATTAAGCCGCTACAGACACTAGCCTACTACAAACTAACTTCGGTCTGGACTGTAGTTGAACCCCAATCAATCTCACGCTGATCCAAGGTACAGTTGCGCTCCTTACGTCTTTGATCCCAGCAGGATACTACGCACTTGATTCCCTTAGCTGATCTCACCCACAACTAAGAGTTATTACGACCCAAAGTTGAAGACTTTAATAAACAAATCTGTATCACACAGAAAAGTCTACGGTAATAGATAAATCTGTATCCCACATAAATACCTACGAGTTTTTGTTACGTCTTTTGATAAATCAAGGTGAACATGAACCAATTGATAACCCGGACTTATATTCCCGAAGAACAGCCTAGAATTATCAATCACCTCACAATAATCTTAATCGACTAGCGAAAGAAGATATTGCGGAATCACAAACGATGAGACAAAGATGTTTGTGACTTCTTTTAATCTTGCGTATCGGAGAAATTAATCTCAAGCAAATCTTACGATTGTACTTAGTACGATAAGAATAGCAAGATCATATCACGCAACTACAAAGAAAATAGTTGGGTCTGGCTTCACAATCCCAATGAAGTCTTCAAGTCGTTAACCTATAGGATCTCGATAGAAACCTAAGGTTAAAGGAGAATCGACTCTAGCTAATACAACTAGTATCACACAGGAGGTGTGGGGATTAGGTTTCCCAGTTGCTAGGTTCTCCTTTATATGGTCTTTCAAATCAGGGTTTGCAATATAAGTTACCTTGGTAACAAAGAATTCAATATTCACCATTAGATGAAAACCTGATTAGATTCAAGCTAATATCTTTCAACCGTTAGATCGAAACTTAGCTTGTTACACACAAATAAAATGCACGTTTATTTAGGTTTGTGTAACCGTCCCAAACATGTACACTTAGTTGGTTCAACAGTAGTTAACCAAATGGTTAGCCATATGAGCACTTTCATATCAACCATATTCTTCTTTACCATAACTAGCTCAAATAACTCAAATGAACTAGTTAGAGAGTTTTTCAATTGCTTAGATCTTATAGAAGTATACAAGACATAATCGAAGCAAAAACGATTTGATTCACTCGAATCGATTCATGAACTTTATAGCCACGGTTTGAAATATGCATTCCTTAGTTTATATAAGTTTAAGTTCACGAATAATCGGTTTTAGAAATAACCAACTTAAGTACGCATACTGGTATGCGGACTTAAGTACCCGGAATAAGTTTGTTTTCAGTTCACAAACTCCAGCAGAAATTCACGGGATGTGAACTTCCGACAGTGCGCATACTGGTACGCGGACTCTAGCTCCGATTTTCCTGAGCAGCAAAGTACGCATACTTTGGTTCAAGGAATAAGGACTTACAAACGTATGAGTTATCACACAATGTTTATATCCAACCATGGTTATATATTCTAAACTCTCATTTCAATCATTGAAACATTCTTAGAGGACGTTATATAGTTGTTGTTCACAAGCTATTTTTCGTCAAAGCAATTTTCAAGTAATTGAAACTTAATATGACTTTCGTCATTAGTAAAGATGAACTTGTCCAAAGCGAAAGCTTACCAACACATATTTCGAGAAATAGATAATCGAGATAAACTCGACTCGAAATAGCAAATGTGTATAATCAAAGTCTATATAGCAATACGACTTTTGTCTCAAGATAGGAGATAGAGTAGATAAACTTTTGAGTGATTGATAAGTTCAAGTCTCCACATACCTTTTAGTCGATGAAGTTCCACCAGTTCCTTGAGTAGTTCTTCGTCTTTGTATGATGATCGCCATGGAGTCTAGAGCTCAACTACACTTTCTATCCTAGTCCGAGACTTAGCTATAAGTAGACTAGAAATCAAGACTTATAGTTTTGGCAACTAAACTTGACAACAAGCTTGAGATAGCAACGTTTGCGAGTTCGACCGAGCAGTGCTCTAACAGGATACCTTTCATCTATCATTTGGTGAGATGACAATAACTCCGGATGATTGCAAAATAATCACATGCCTACCAATTATGGGAAAAAGTGTTCGAGAAGGCTACGATCCCTCGATGAATTATGAAGTTCTTGAAAAGTGTCTAGGATGGGGCAAGGACAAGGCACATTGTGAGTTTAGACGAGCTGTTAAAGATCCTAAGAATGGTGATGAGTATAATGAGTTTGAGGAAGGCCGCTCGTTCAAGAAGAAGTTGAAAAAGTTCAAGCTGGTTGTTTTGAAAAGGGAGTTTGGAGGGACAAAAGATTTGGTTAAGGATGGAAAGTTGGTGATGACACCGGAGAAGATTAAGCACCATGTGACTGCATATTTGTTATATCAACTAGGAACCATTTTCTTCCCCGACACTTCTGGGAACTTAGTAAATGCCCATTACCTGCAGATTTTGGAGAACCTTGATGAGGTGAACAACTACTCTTGGGGCACGGCGGTTCTTGCATTCGTTCAAGAGGAGCTCGGAAAAGCTTTTAGGCTTAAGACTTGTCAAATTGGAGGCTTATACACACTTATTCAGGTACCCCGTTAAATTATTCTTTGTGTGTTTCAAAATAGTTTATATACAAAGTATAGTTCGGTTTGCAAGATATATTTGCGAACAAACCGAACTTTTTTATTGATAAGTTATTTTTTATTTTTGTAGCCGGATGAATGTGTATTGTTACTAATCATACTGCAAATGCATCATTTGTGGCTCCTTCTCATAGGTTTGGGTGTACTACCACTTCCCTTATATGAATTGGCTCATGCTAGGACTCCTTGGCTTTATGGGAAGCCTACAGCTGGTAAATATGAATTTTTGAACTCACAAATAAAGGGTAAATAAAAACGACGGTTGAAGTTGAGGGAGAGATTGGATAATGAAACGCTTGAAGATGTGTTTTTCCATCCATATAATATTCCATCATATGAAGAGGAATAAGTTGAGGTTGATGATTTCTCACCTATCGCGGGTTATAATGGACCATTGTTTTATCGTGGCGGTTGTACAATGTATAATCCTCGAAGAGTAATGAGACAACTTTGATATGTCCAAACTGTACCACGAGTGGAAAACTTCAAGGTGAAGAAGCGGGGAACTAAGAACACCGTCAAATATTTTACCCCAAAATATGAACCTGCTCCATCAGTGGACCACTGGAACAACTTTGAGAATTATCTTCTTCCGGCTGAAGAGTGTGAAGATTCGTATGATGAACCAAATGCCGCTGACGAGGGATATATGAAATGGTATGAAAATATTTCTCATCCTCTTGTAATAAACAGAGTCCAACAAGCCCATGATAAGAAAGCGAAAGCGAAGGCAGTGGTGAAAGAGGCTCAAAAAATTCAGAAGCATATGCCTACCTGTGGTGATGAGTCCTTGAACTTATGGAATACCGCGGTAAGATATTTTCTCTTATTTTTTCTTTTCAAATTGTTATAAAATATTGAAAAATAATAGTTATTTATGCTTTTGATTGAAAAAAGGTGAAGGTAGGTACGAAATTGTTGAAGAAAATGATGGCAAAAATCCGGAGTGGAGAGCCGATGAACATTAGAGAACAAACAGACCTCTACAACCAATGGACTAAGGTTTTATCACCCAACATTGTTGATCCAAGCCAGACCATGCCGGTGAAGAGGAGTCACCGAGAAGGGGAAGGTTCAAGTCGGATGGTTGAACAACAAAGCAATGGAGAGGACACCCCAAGTGACGACGAAGGACAAGCTAAAGCTCCTAAACGCAAGAATAAAAGAGTTTGTCGTAGTGGTCGTCGTGAATGAATGATTGCGAAAATTAGTAGTTTGGTTTCTCATGTTTAGAAAACTTTTTTATTGTGGATTTGGTAGTTTGGTTTCTTGTGTTTCCAACAATTAGTTATGGTATTGTGGATTAGTAAACGAATTTGATAATTTGGTTTTTAAAGTGTGTTTTAAAGGATTAGTTCGGCTATTAGGCTAGTTTATCGATCTAACCGAACTTCAATACACAAAAATTTTTGAGATACAATAAGGTAGTTCGGCTAGTAGGCCAAAAATCGTAAGCAACCGAACTTCATAGTCCCAAAGTTCGGTTTGCATACAAATTTGCGATATAACCGAACTCAACAACAACAACAAAAATCAGAAGTTACAGAGATTTATTCGGTTACCTGGTAAAAAATGACAAGTAACCGAACTATATACTTAAAAAAATTTTTGAGTCCGTCTTGTTAGTTTGGTTACCTGCTAAAATTGTGTAACAACCCTCAAGCTCGTCAACGCTATTTGACTGGTTTAGCGATGATCAAGAGACGAATTTATCGCTAATGACTCGATTAGCTAACATAGATTTTAATTAATAGAAATTGATCTAACGATGATCTAGATACGAAACTAGTATCATATTGACTAGGTCTCGAAATGTTACGCGGAATGGACTACTCGAACGTGTCATTCGGATACCGGACAAAGAAGATATCTTCAGATATGTACGAAGGGTAAAATTGTCATTTCTCATTAAAACCGCTTGGCTGTCCTTATCTTTTACCTTGGTGCCTTAATCATTTCTGTTGGCCTTATCACCACCCAACGTGTCGAAGAGAATTCATTCTCTTATTTTCTTTCTTCTTCTCTGTTCTTACTCTCCTTTTCTCTTTGTCGATTTCAATTTCAAAAATTTGAGGTGAGTTTGTGTGAACAATTCATAAGAACTTAGTAGCATGTTGATATGAGGAAGAAGGTGATGCTGCCGCTGCTGCCGATTGAGTTCTGGAAAAGCAGAATTTTGGTAAGCCGAGTTAGGGTTTCGTGTTTGATTGAAATTTGTTTATGATTTTGATTTAAATGGATAAATTATATATGGGTTTGTATTTGATTGAAGTATAGATGGTTATATATAGTTTAATTTTAGTCTCTCTGCTAATCGAAACCGAAATTATGGTTTATAGAATTGAGTTGTGGTTGTAGAATCTCATATGAAGGAGATGATTTAATTGGTGGTGATTCGTGAAAGATTAGAGGTTGTTAAGTCTAGGGTTGGTGCTGAGTTGGGGTTGTTGATTTAGACTTTTGCATAAGACAAAAGTAGAAGTAGAGTTTTCTATGGGGTTCTGAAATTGGAAGAAGAACAACTATTGGTGAAATTCAGGTGGCAGGTGAAGCTGTTAGTTAGTCGTTTTAAATAATAAGATTGCTGACTTGAGAAGTTTAAGTTGTAAGTTGAGTTACAGTGGATGAAGATGTGTTAGAAAGTGGGTTTGAGATTCAAAGAAGCTTCCAGTTATGTGGTTGTGTTCTTGGCTTGAAGCTGTAAATGGATATTTTGATTCAGCTGAACTGGTGATGCTGGTTGCGTTAATCAGTGATGTTGAGAACTTGGAATAAATTGTGTGTTTGAATTGAAGTCTGAGTGTGCTGGAATTGGATTAGATGTGGAGGATGAATGAGAATTGTTTAACTGAATTGAAGGAGTTGTGGAGATGGTGGAGCTGGGTTGTTGTTGATCTGGATTACAGATGTGGTATTGAGCTGGTGGTGTATTTTGAGTGAGCGTTCATAGTTACTTGGGATTGAGGCCTTAGATGAATGATTTAGGTTAAGCTATGAAATTATTCCAGAGTGAAGTTGGTTTGTGGTTAGTGGTATTGGACTGAGATGGTGAAAGAAGGTCATTGCTTAGTTACAGTTGTGAGGTGTTAGAGATGCAAATGAATTAAGTATGGTCTCAACTGAACTGTTGCAGGTGGAGGTGATTTTTGAATAACAAGGTTTTAGAAATAGAACTGTCAGTGTTAGTGCTCATTGGTGAAGGGCTATATGGAGTTACAATTGTCGGTTTGACATAAATGATGATGTTGTTTAGAGAAGAAGATGACATAAATTCTGTAATAGGGTTAGAATTAGTGTGAGTTCAGTTTAGAAGATGTTTTCTACTAGAGTTGTATTATTAGAGTTGAATTATAGTAATGATTGTTTGAATTTATGTTTCTTGAGACTTAAACCTATTAGTCATCCTAGTCAGATTGTCTGACTGATCTGTTGTTGCCTGACTCAGTTAAGCTAACTGAGTTGAACCGTGTTGACCCACCAAGTTTCCTGTCTTGACTGAGTTTACCTGTGGACCGAGTTAGACCTTGACTGTGTGACTAACGTTGATCGTTGGACCCGTTGGTTAGTTAGATTGACCGATTAAAGACCTGTTCTTTCCATTGAGTTGTTGACCGTGGACCAGACCTTAGATTAATGGGCCGTTAGTGGACTTGGGCCACGTGTTTAGAGACCCGTTGAGGGTATTTTTAGCAATGTTGGAAACACGCTCTTAATTAGATTGACCGTTAAAGACCTGTCACAAGAAATCTCCTCCATAACTCCATATATTTCTCCATTACTCGGTTGACCGGATGGACCAGACCTTACAAGAGGTGTACCCACAAAACCTTTACTCCAGACCCTAGCTATCTACGCAGAACCTTGAAAGGCACTAAAGAATCTCCTTGGTTGGCATACAATCATTGACTATAAGAGGAAGTACCCTGATGCGAAATTCCAATTGATGTACACGAGTTTGCACTCAAGCATACTAAAATTCATATATAAGTGACATAGCTCTACTCAGATAGTTTCTGGACATCATAACCAGAGTCAACCAATCACATGGATAGATTAAGAAGATGGATGTAGTGAAGAACGTAGATGGTTTTGATGTTGACTAAGGTGAACGGTGTTTCCCATATCTGTCTGAAGGCCACTACTAGGATGAACCTATCCTAATGGACTGTGATACCGATCTGACTAATATCAACACAGCTGGCATATACAAGGGGACTAGCGGGTGATAATCCTAACTCTAGGTCAACACAACTGGCATATACAAGGGCACCAATGGTCGACTTTATTGAATTTATTCCGGTTGGTCGGATGATCTAGTCTCAATTATTTTCTCTCAATAGAGAAAAACGTAGTTTTTTTTTTTTTTTGTGGTAACTCAGTCACTTTATTTCAACCTAGCAGTGGTAACAACTTGATTCGTGTGCCCCACCAAATCACTTAGAAACATATTTAAAAGAAAAGAAAATAAAAACAGAAGGTGAAAAGGATTCAATGAGATATGGCGAAACTACCATGTTATTTTTTCTAACACCTGAGATCTATGCTTTTATGAATAGACTCTATTTAGATGTTTCCATCAATCAGATTGGTTCCTCAACTCCTACAACCAAGATGCTTCCATCCACTTAGACTGGTTAGTGCCATCCTTAATAAACATAAATTTCTAGGCTCTGGAGTTTATTTATTGCAACTAAAATCTAACAAAAAGTTTCATCCCCACCCCCAAACTTAAATCTAACATTGTCCTCAATGTTTCTAATGAAAGAGCAATACCAAAAAGTAAAGTAACATGAGGAATCAGTAAAGAGAGAAGTCGGAAAGATAGTACCTGGGTGAAGAGAGAAATCAAAAACTAATATACAACATACAATCGCCTCGATGGCCAATCAAGGGTAAGCATGGTCCTCCAGAGGGACCTCCTCAACATCACCTGTAGGAAAGAGCTTTAAAAAGGGTTTCAATCTCTGACCGTTAACCTTCGAAGAACTACTACCAATCCAGTGTCTCGATCTCAACAGCTCCATGAGAAAAAACAGTACAGACCACAAAAGGACCGGTCCACCGAGAGCGTAACTTCCCGGGGAATAGATGCAAACGAGTATCATACAGAAGAAATTTTTGACCTGGAGAAAATGACTTTCTTAAAATATTCCTATCATGCACAAGTTTTATTTTGTTCTTATACTCCTTAGCACTATCATAAGCATCTCTACGAATCTCTTCCAACTCATTGAGCTGGAGTTTCCTATGGGCTCCTGCCTTGTCAAGTGAAAAATTTAGCTGCTTAACATCCCAATATGCTATATGTTCTAACTCAATAGGTAAGTAACATGCCTTGCCATACACAAGTCGATAAGGTGACATTCCAATGGGGGTCTTAAACGCAGTACAGTAAGCCCATAAGGTATCAGTAAGCCTAGACGACCAGTCTTTCCGATTAGGATTAACTATTTTCTCTAATATACGTTTTATCTCCCTATTGGAAACCTATACTTGACCACTAGTCTGCGGATGATACGGGGTAGCTACCTTATGTGTAATACCATATTTCTTCATCAAAAGCCTAAAAGGTCCATTACAAAAGTGCGACCCTCCATCACTAATTATAGCACGCAGTGTACCATAACGTGTAAGTATATTATCTTTCAAGAACTCAATCACAACCTTATGGTCATTGGTTTTACACGCAACCGCCTCAATCCACTTAGAGACATAGTCTACAGTGACAAGGATGTATAGGTTACCAAAAGAATTAGGAAATGGACCAAAGTCAATACCCCACACATCAAAGACCTCAACAACTAAAATATGGTTCAAGGGCATCATGTTCCTACGGGAAATGGTTCCTAATTTCTGGCAACGTTCACAAGTAACACAATAACTGTGGGAGTCTTTAAACAACAAAGGCCAATAGAATCCACACTGCAATATCTTAGCAACAGTCTTCTTAGCACTAAAGTGACCCATGATCATGACAAAAGGAAATAATACTGGACTGGTCACTCTCATGTATACATCTCTTAATAATCTGGTCTGGACAATACTTAAACAAATAAGGATCATCCCAAAAGAAGTGTTTAACCTCGGCTAAAAACCTAGAACGATCTTTTTTACCCCAATGTTGGGGCATTCGACCAGTAAAAAGATAGTTCACTATATTCGCATACCAAGGTAATTGGGTAAGAAAGAACAATTGTTCATCAGGAAAGATATCCCTTATAGGAAGGGAATCATCAGGGGAATCAACAACTAGCCTAGACAAGTGGTCTGCTACTACATTTTTTGCACCTTTTTTGTCTCTAATGTCTGGAGAAAACTCTTGCAACAAAAGGATCCACCTAATCAATCTAGGTTTCGTATCCTTCTTAGACAGAAGATACTTCAAAGCATCATGATCGGTATATATTACGACCTTAGAACCTAAGAGATAGGGTCTAAACTTGTCTAAGGCAAACACAATGGCTAACAATTCCTTCTCTGTAGTGGTATAGTTCAACTGGGCATCATTCGGAGTTTTTCTAGCATAGTAAATCACATGAAGTAATTTGTTTTCTCATATGACCTAGCACAACACCAATAGCATAATCTGAAGCATCGCACATGATCTCGAAGGGTAGGTTCCAGTTAGGTGCCTGGACTATGGGGCGGTAGTGAGTAAAGTCTTAAGCTTATCAAAAGCCTCTAAATAAGCATCATCAAAGACAAACTTAACATCTTTTGCAAGCAAATTGCAAAGAGGTCTATAAATCAAGCTAATATCCTTAAT